>JAWWEU010000125.1:12545096-12560855 GCA_035583155.1 Acropternis orthonyx | reverse complement strand
GACCATGTTCTGAAGAAGAGGGCTGCAGAGATTTGTTTCACCCAAGGAACTAACTGTGGCTGTTTAACCTGTCCCATGCACCATATTGCATCTTCTTCGGGGAAAGGTAAGATTAGTTTCAAGTGATGTGCAGCCATTTATTATTTCCTCACACAGCCACCACACAACCATTTGCTCAGGTGAGTACACGTATTTTCTGGCTTGTAAATAGCTCAGTGAAAGGACTGCCTCTAACTATCACTGTACCTGTACAGCACCCAGCACAACACTGCTGGGACCACAGCTAGCTTCTCCATAATAACATGGAATGAAAATGTGAAACACCAAACAACAAAGAAGCAGACCTTTAAAGGTAATCTACTGACGGGTAGAAATGGTGATTTGATAGTACACACATTTAGTGCTTTGTACATTTAATTACATTTAATAGTCAAGGTTACATGAGGCAAATCACTGGTAAAAGAAGTCTGGGGACCCCTATGAAGCCCTTTTTCAGAGCTGAGTCAAAGAAAAGTCAGGCAGCAAAAAAAAAAAAATCTCTGCAGGAAATGTTTATTAAAACTGAGACTGAAGTGCCCATTTTACGAAGCTTCCATTTCAAGGCTCAGAAAAGAAGTAAATTTTTAAAATGCTAAGTAGGCAGAGTTTTCCATTTGACTATTTGGTTCAAGAAAGTTCAAAGGTTGCTCTTGTGACACACTGGGCTGAGGCTATCATGGAAATCATGATAAATGTGTTTTCCAATGTACTGACCTGGATGTTAGCATATTTTTTTGCTGAACATTATGGGGTACTTCGCCTACTACGTAATTGATTTTCCAGTAAAGCTTAGACTCCTTTCTGATTCCAATGGAAATCTGCAAACCATTTTCTTTATTACCATCATCCAGCACCAGACCAGGGTGCAGGGTGGGGTGGGGCAGGAGGGAGCAGATTATGAAAATCCAGCAGCATTGCAGAGTACTAGTTTAGTAGCCCTGAGAACAACCTGTTGAATTATTTGTGTGCACATGCACACACTCATATGTTCATTTAAACAAGGACATCTTCAAATCCCTAAAGGTCTTTGAAAGCACAATAATATTTAAGCAACTGTATGTGCCCCAACCACTATTTCAATTATTCAAAGACCTTGGAATGAGACTAGTAAAAACTCACAGCTGATGCTCTTTTTTTTGTGAGTTCTGTGTAAACTAGTTTTTCCCCTTCATCTTCTAACCTTCAGGAAAAAAAATATTTTTTTCCATTTTCAGAACCCTTCTGTGCAAAGCTATTTTAATTCCCTGACCTGCCTGAGAGTAAGGACAAAACCAAAAATAAAAATCAAGGAACTTTGGTACAGGTATTTGCTTTTGATGCATATGTAAGACATAATTTGAAGAAAGATCTCAGGGCACACAGCAGAGGAAGCTAGTGTATACAATTCAATGTACATAACAAATGCCACATATGATATGCATTGTATCACCCACCTGTAATTAGATCATCTACCATATGTAGTTTCCTGTATAATATATACCATAACTTAGATCACACTGACAAAAAAACCCCAACCTTCTGTATCTTCTCCTACTTGATGTTTTTAGGTCACAGAATTCATTGTTTCAAGAGTGCTTTCACACAAGGCATTGATATGTGTATTCACCCTACTGCCCTTTCAGGGCACCTGCCTTCTCCAGACATTCAGAGAGAACTTAAGACTCTCTGCCAAACCAGAGGAAAGGTGCTACCTGTGACATCAGCTTGCAAGCTGTTGAATTTCTTTACACAGCAGCACTGAGAGCCAACTGGCTGCCTTCTGGTCTCACATTCATGTCCCTGTGCATCCCACATATATATCTCTGTACACGCACAAGCCCACATTATAATTTCTTTGACAGTATCCAGATATGCAAGACTCCCCCTTACTAGTGAAGAGACACAGTGCTGGACAAGGAAGGAGCCCTCAGCCCTCAAGGCTGGAAGGTCCAAGCAGGAAGTTAACAACAGGCACTAACACTAAAACTGCCATAGGGGCATACCTGACACCTTCTGAATAAATTAGCCTCAGGCTGACCAATCCCTGATCCTCTTTCCCAGAATAATCTGGATTAAAAGGGTTCCCCAATGGAAATGTAGGAGCCCAAAATAATTCTGACCCCTTTCCCCTCTGTAATAATTTACTTTGCAATCATTCTCTACTTGCAAGAGATCAAAATATACTTAGGGGGTGGAGGAATGAGCACATCAACAGCAGTAATATGGAGGAGGCAGGAAGAATGCACCAAATGCATCAGTGTCTCTGTGGGTTTGTTAGAGCCCCATTTCTAAAAAGGTTCATCATATTCCGGCAGCGATGGCTTTGACTGCTTTAATTCAGCAGTACGTGTCCAGGGGCTAAGGCCACCTTGTCATTGATACACTTGACTGGCAGGCATGGATCTTCCCTGTCAAAATACCCAAGTGTTTAAGTAATGACTAGTGCCACTTGAGTGGAAAAAACTAGGGGAGCTGTCAATACAATGGGTGTCAGAAGCACATTGTTACTCATCCTAATCACAGTAATTGTACACAGGGACAGGCAGGGAAGAAAAGGAAATGAATGCCTATCTGCTGGCAACAATGCAACTTCGTTTAACCTTAACAGACCAGGCACTGATATCATTTCTTCCTGGCACTCTGCGATCCTGATGTCAAAACAGCTTCTCATTTGCAATGTATGACAATTTCCTCACATCTGAAAAGACACTGCTGCAAGTCAATAGACTATAAATTGCACTTGGAAATGGGATCATCTTAACTAAAACCTGCCTGCTTTCCCCAGGAGGCCCAAGCCCACTCCCCCCTCCTTTTAATAATTTGTATGTTTAGGTGTTCGGTCAATTTACTCTACACTTGTAATGTCTTATAGCCAAGGCCATCAATCAGATTCGGTGTGACAAAAATATCCTGCTACGATATTACAAGTTATTAAAGGGATGATGGGAGAAGGCTGCATGCATTTACTGGTCCCCTTTTTTCTCATCTCAGGAAACTTGTCACAGACCTAAGCTGGTGATTCATCTTCTCTTCACTATCAACAGGTAGCAGCCAAGAGTGGACTTTGATGAGCTACTTTCACTACTCTTTTCTCCACACCCTCTGTCCTCCTCCAGCTGCCTTCCAGCCCTATATCACAGTTTTCCCCACTCTTGGGAAAATGCATGACCAAGGAGAATGCTGCTGTGAAGGCCAAATGGGAAATTAGCTAGCACAGCTTCCAAAAAGGCCAGGAAAGAGTTATAGTGCCCACTGAAGGGCTTTCAGCAAGGGGCACATCACAGTCCAGAGCACTGCATTTTTTCAAGGAGCCAAATTCAAACATTTTGCATAAAACAAATTTTGATGAAATGCCATCATTAAAATACTCTTCTTAGAGAGTTTTAAAGGAAAAATCAGCTGGTATGTATATAATTACATTCATTGGAATATATAAGTAATTATACTTATTAGGACTCACAACATTTGTTTTTGAGCTTTACAGTCTAGGGCAAAGCAGGGAGGAACAAAAGAGCAATAGCTCACTCCCTGATTTCCCAGGCTGCTAACTGTCTGCACGAAAGGGTGTCTATTTATGACATGGCACATCACCACCAGTGCCACATGTCAATCCCAAAATTGAAAAAGAAAGGGATGAAATAAAGTAATAAGCACAAAGAACAATGTGAGGCCTAGATGCTACCCTGGGATTTCTACAGGTGACAGCCTGGGTCAGTGAGGGTCTGAAAGGAAACTGCAACCAGAGTACAGGCACCAAAGGGATGTGTGATCTCTCTGCCCATATTTAGTTCAATGGGAGAGAGTGTCACCCTGACTGCTTGTGATCTTCCAGCAGCCTTAACATTTTAAGTCAAGGGTCTTATTGCAATATTTTAAGATTTCCTGTCTTCCTTTGGAATAAAGATGATACCATATGCCTGATGCACAACTCTAGTGCAGCATCTCCATGCTGGCAGACCTGACACCAGAGAATATCTGGTAAAAACCGGTATTCATTGTCTGCACCACATCTAGATGGTGATTATGAATGGGTACAGTGTCATTCTCACAATAAAATACATGACTGAACTAGTGAAGCTCTGCTGAAAAAAAGAGATATGCACAGCCCATCTGACCTCTGTACTGAAATAAGTTTAATATACACATACAGAAATACCTAAGTAACAGATCAATTCAGGCCCCATCACCTTTTCTAAAGCTTTGCCATATTCTGTTCGTTTTTAATACTCTCAGACTCCCATCAGCTGATCACGCAGAAAAGCTCCATACTACCAAGGAAGAACAACAAGCTGTATCCAGTGGTTGATCAAACTGTAAAAATCCAAGTGAGACACCACTATTAGTCCTCCAGCCTTGCTCAGTACCAAGTCTTTAGCAGGACACTACTTAAAAGTCTGATATCATCCTGAGATAGAATCTGGCTCAGTACCTAGGAAACACACTAGCAATTCTGTTTTCAAGAGGGACATGCCCACCAATAGCCATCATGCAGTGAAATGAGTGTTAGAAGATGATGAAGCACATTTACATCATTTCACCATGTTTAATCTGTTCAGCCGCAGATGGCTGTTTTACTATGTCCTCAGTTTACTCAGATTCCTCCAAGATGTCCTTGTAAGAAGGAGAACACTAGACCAGCCCTTGAGGAGGAGGTTTCTTCTCCCCCTGCCCTCCAGTCCTACGTGCAGATTGAAAACCAGCTGGTCAGCCTGCCCTGAAATACAGTTCCCCATTAATAAAAGACAAGGAAGCATTTCTCCTGGGCTGTGCATGGCTGGAAGGTCTTTTATATAGTCCAATACAGACTAAAACCACGATCACATCATCAGACAGAAAAGTTAACAGTTTGTCTTCAAAGAGATGGAATAATGAGTCCCAGAGCAGAGAAACCACTAAACACATAATGTGTGAGTGTGCAAATTATATCTGAAGCTTTGTGGGGAACAAGCGAGGAAGGAAAAGAGGGAGAAAAAACATCAGTTGCTGGAAACACCTCAGGACTCTGCTGGTGGCATTGGAGAGGAGGTGGTAGTGCACCCTTATCTTCAAAAAGGTGTTTCAGTCACAGAATATAAACTACACCCTGTGAACCCACCACAGGGCGAGTGGAGCCCCGGCAAGCCTTCCATAGGCTGGCAGGCAGGGGATGTGCAGCACAGGGACCATCCAAACCAACAGTTCTTCCTAGTTTTTTGTGTGTTATCAGTGGCTGGTACCAGAAAGGCTTTATTTTCTCGGGATGGGGGGGAAAGGTAGGAGCAGGACAGGCAACAAGGAAAGAAAAGTGTGTCCAGAGCTAAAAACAGATGGAACCACAAGCTTGTGTTCTGACCTGGATGTCTGTGGGTGCTGAGGCTGACCAGAGTGAGCTCCCTCCTCTCCTCCATAGGTTAGCTGCTGACATGCCACAGCCCACGGGCCAGCACTGATATGTCGCAGTCACATCACCATGGACTTGGGGTGCCTGGGAAAAGCTGTAAGAAAATCCACAGACAGATGGGAAAGGTGTATACATCACAAACGGAGACAGGACTGTTAGAAGGCAGGATCCAAGAGGAAAAACAGCAACACCAAAACAGTACACAGCACTAGATCAGGAAAACCGCTGGAGACAGCCAGGTGGGTGCAGCCATAACAGGCTCAAGCACTGAGAGCAGTCTCCTTGCCAGCTCAAATCCCAGCTGGCCAGCAGTGCCCTTCAGGGGCTTCCGCACCTGGTATCTTTTGCCCTGTGAGCCAGCAAAGCATTTGAGTGACTACGTGGTGTGGATGCTTCCCCCATCTTTCCTCTCCAGCTGGCAAAGCCACCCCCTAATTCACCAGTGCAGTCACACCTACATACTTTTTCTCTTCCATATTCACATCATCATCATTATCCAAAAACGCTGTTTGTTTTTGTGGGTTTTTTTCAAGAATGCAATTTTAAGCATGGCTGGTTTTTGCATGCTGTTCATTAAGAGAAAAGGTCACAGAGATTTTTGCTTTGCAAGCCATTAAGGAGTATATTCATAAGGTTCCAATCCTCAGTGCAAATTAATACAGCACTGAAACAACGCTGAGCTTCACAGTTCGCTTTTCCTTAGCACCAGTCTTTCCTGTAATCTAGGCAGCCCCACAAGAGGGCTGCAGGGCAACAGCTTTATCTGCAAGGCTGAGGAGGAAGGGGATGAAACTAGTGAATGCATTTTTTATTTTTTAGCATTCTTCTTTGAGCAGTGACAAATTTAAAAGGAGTAAAACAGCATTCCCAAAATTACAGGCAATTTCATTAATTTACTATTATCTAGTGTTGCAGAATTCTGACAGCAACAGCCACGGCATGAGTTACTGTGAGGCATGTTGTAAGATGCTGTGATCTTTGCACAGCCAGCCCATTTTTTTTTTATTGAACTTCGAACACACTGTAGCATCTGAGCCTGTGGAGAGATGGCCCAGGAAACAGCTAGAATATTAAGTACCCAGTTATATGTCTCCCAAAGGAGGCTGCTGCTAATATTATACATTACAACAACATTGCCTGAATGGTTTATTAATGGTAGCAAAACAGAGTGAATACGACATACAATGATAATAACAATAAATGTTATTTATATGGTGCCTATCCCTGACAACGCTCTAGAGGCCTCACAAAAATACACTTTAAATGCTGGCACTGCAGTATTAAAATGTGCCCAAAGCCTCAGCAAATAAAACGGATTTGGTGTTTAAAATGTGATTTACTTATACACAGTGCCCTTAGCAGCAAATTTACATTTTAGATGGACACAGAGGCTTCCAAAAGTAACACATGGTTATCATTGTCCAATTGGTTGGAAGCCAGCTTAAGCTTATATAAAAAGATTTTGAGCCCAAGTTATCTGCAGATTCCTTTTAGGACTCAGCGCAGATTACGTGGAAAGAAAAGATCCTGAAGCAACCAATTGTGTTGGTTTATGTTTGGATGCAATTATAACTGCAAAATAAATATAATGAACTTGGGTTTAAAATGTAGCTAGAGTGTGAGGCAGCCAAGATAAACCAAAATGTCCCTGGTTTCTTTGATCCTCCTTTTATTTCGCTGAATAAGCACTGTTGCATATTTGACACTCCTTTACTTCCTGTGCATTTCCAGCTTTGGAAACACCTTTCTCAGAGCTTATCGCATGTGTTGGGACTCACCTGCTCAAGCAGGCTGTGCAGATGTGGTGCTGCAGTGTCTGTCTCGTGGCCTCTGAGCCCAGCCTGGCTTTCCATAAAGGAGTGGAGCTTGCTATGTCATACCTTCAACATGCCAGCTCTCCTTCCAATGTGCAAAGCCTCTCCTCAACACTTCATGCACATAAAACAGGGCAAAGTCTCAAGTGCCAGCATCGGTATCAAAATGAGCAATGCTTTAGAGGAGCAGTAAGGACCAAATTTCAAAGCCAACAATTTTCAGGGCTCACCTCTCCTCCAGGATTATAGGCTATTGCTTTTCAGCATCAAAAGTTACCAGCAAAGAAAAAAAGCCAGAGCTGTCAGAAAGCTCTGCAGACAAGCCTGGGGAAAACAGCTCAGCAGTAGGGAACAGAGACTAAGTTCATGCATTTATTTATAGCTGGCAATGATAACTGGATTAATTGCCAAATTCAAACCTGACTCTTCATTCTTAAATGCTGTGCCTGATTAAACAGCCAAAATCACAATTGACCACTGCACCTGATATGCAACTACAGAGCCATCTTCTATCTTTTTTTTTTTTTTATGAAGTGTCTCAGTCCAGAGATACCCGACCACATTTGAAAGGTTTATTAAGAGATAGTAACAAGTCTTTAACCAGCTCTCTATCTATCTGCTAAAACCCTGCCCATATGCACTTCTGACAGCATCACAGCATAACTAAAAGGAGCATGAGCTCGCCTTTCTGCCTGAAGACTTCTCTCATTGAACATTCAGAAATAGGAACCAAAACATCTCACGTTCCCTCACCTCATCTTTCCACACCCTATGAGTTTAAAATGGAAAACACTGAATGTGTAAGGAGTAGGTGTGGCATAACACAGAGATACACTGTGCTCATCAAATACTTCTTTACAAAAATTAATTTCTATATATACATGCACATGTGCTTGTATAGACACATGAATATTTATCACCATGCAGTTTTCTGAAACAACCATCATCATACCATAAAGACCACACTTTGTTCAAGACTTACTGTGCAAGAGGCACAAAACTGCAAGGAAAATCCACTTCTTTGACCTTAATGTTACCATCAATAAATAGAGGCTATTAGCACTTTTATATTTTAAGCATAATGAGGTGCATGGTTTTATTTTACTGGAAAAAAATAAAAATCTCAGGTCACTTACAGGGAAAAGGTCTTAGGTTCTATGGAACAGAATCTGGAAAATGGGCACAACCTGAGGTTTAAAAAAGAGTTACAAAAAATTACCAATTAGTATAAAATCAGTGGATTGCAAATAGTAGCAGCAATTTAAACCACCAGAAAACCTGTCCCCATATTCTCCGTTGAAGGCATATAAATAATTTCAGTAAAACTGTTCTCAGTCCCAGGGCTTCTCTGTAAGCACAGAAGGATGCTCTGCCATCCCTCTCCACGTAATAAGCACAGCCTTCTTCTTTATCTGTGAACAATGACAATTTCTCCATTATCAAAGAACCCGAGGGAGAAAAATTGTCTTGTCTTTGCATAAAATACCACTCGTTTTTATGCTTTATATAAAATAATAATGAATGTGGAAGGATCGCTAAGTTCCAAATCAATCACAGTCTTTTGATGTTATTATTAACTGCACATACTCCATTCTTGTGGTTTATGGTATCATCAGAACCCCTCAATTGATTTATACCCTGGTGATCTAGTTGTCTCTATTCATTATCCCATATTTAATTAATATATGCCTCAGAAGGAGTTGTCAAAAGACAAAGTTAATTATAGCAGGGGAAAAAAAATCTAGTTGAAATCACGTCACATTTTAGTTTAGGGACAGCTCCCACAAAAGACCATTTTAGCTGCTTCTATATTTTTTCTGCTTCTCTGAATAAATAAACCATTGCATTTTCCCACCCAAGTATGAAAAAAAGACTTGTTTCCACTATTTACTACGCAATTCAGACCAGAGAAAGCTTTCTTAGATAATTAACGTTTCACTATGTATTTGCAATGTTTGAGCTGTGATGAAAAATCCAACCCTGAAGAATAGAGAATTTGGCAACAGATTATTAATCTTTTTCATTAGGCTCAAATAGCACCTTTTATGAGGGGAAAGTGAGCATTATACAACCTGTTGGCAAATACATCAGAAATTTTATTCAAAATTATTCCAGCTGTGTGGGCAACCTTCTTTGAGATGTTTTCACCATGTTCAAACAAGTGACTCCTTCTGAAGGAATGTTTGTAGAAACAGTACATTTCAAGTTCATGTTGGAAAATACTGATGTAAAATGAACATTTTAAGTCTTAACTATACATATTCACTGTGGGAATTCGATTCAAAGCTTTACAGTCATCCAATCAGAGGTGTGAGGCTCATATATCCAAAGAAAGCTGTCCTGCTTGTCTTGACATAGGTATATTTAAATAATATCTGTCAGAGCCCACCTCCTAAAAAATATTGATTTTAAGACAGATTTGCTGAGTTTTAGTGAATTATTTTGAATTATGAATATATTGAGAAAATCCTATCTGTTCCCAGGTACAGCTTATTAAAAGAAACAAAAAAAACCACCAGTCTTAGTAAGCTGGGGATGAGTGCTGCTATGTACATAGCACTTGCACTCTTTACATTACATTTGCTGATGCAGAGAAACTATGAAGCTGATATTTTTAATGCCTGTTCTTTAGGATTCTTTTCTTAGAGATCTGTTTTGCTGGCGAGCTTTTACTCTGGGTCTAATAGTAAAATCAGAGTGATCACAAAATTAGAAATATAAATCATGTCAAAAAGTGATCTAAGACTGTTCCATACATTAAAAATGCCCTTATTCCATGTTCTCATGCCTTCCATTGCACACAATCTTACTGTACAGAGTACCCATTTAGATTTCCTTTAAAGAAATCCCTTTATGGGACTTCACCAGACACCTGATGTCCCTTCACTACAAAGATTGCTGTAATTTTTTCCACCTCTAGCACTTCTGCTTAGAAATCTGTGTTTGTTTAAATGTTATTCCAGGTTACAGGTCTGCAGACCTGTCACAGACCTATTATCACGACCCCACAGACCTCAGACAGCCATTTGGGAGCGAGGGTCTTGAGACTCAGCTTCCAGCTGTGCATGTTTACATGGGGTCCAACAACTGTTTGTGAGAAACATTTATGGAATGAATGGTATTGTTGGAAAGCATTTGAAGACACCCATATTAAGAGGCACAAGTCTGCTCTTGATTATAGCACTGTACATATAAAACCATGGTAACGCATCTATTTCATTTTCTGAAATCTTTTGAGGGTTACTTTTTTTTTGGCACCAACAGACTCCTAAGCAAAGCAGAACTTCAGACTTAGATTTTTTCCCCATCAGGTTTGATTACAGTGTTTCTGGCTGCCATTCTCCAATGCTGCCGCTCTGGGGTAATCCAATCCTTTCCCTTGGAGTCCCAAGATTTTCAAAACTCTTCTGAATGCTGTTTCTGCTTTGTAACCTGTAATATTAGCATCTACTATAGCCATATTGCACTGAAAGGTGAAAATGAAAAACATTTGTCTGTGGGCAAGAGAAACAATTATCCTATGAAGCTGGAAAACATATCCACTGCAAGATGATCATTGCCTCATGAGCCACCTGGATATCAGCAGCATATCCCAAACAGGGATATGGCAGGAGTAGGTGTGGCTTTTCTCTAGAATACAGTACCATATAACAAAGACCTGATATCCCTCAAACCCTAAAGCTGGCATTTCAAAACCGGGTGTACAGAACTGGATTTCTCAGTAAACATTTCAATATTTGATGTTTTGATTTTGCAAAGGGCATACTCACCCTTTTTTCTGTCACAGTATATCTCACCCCAAGAAGGTCACTGCGCCACTTACAAAACTGATCACAGTTTTCAGTGCTTTGTTAACAGTTTCCAAATCTGATCTAAGGACACCACTGCAGGGCCCAGAGAGCCTCCATTCACCTCTCTTTTTTTTTTACAGACACCTAAAGGCGTAGTCCTGCACGTCCTCCTGCCTCTCACAAATCCCTGGGAAGGCAATTTCTAGAGGAACTATAAATGTCTAACAGAGCTGGTCAACTTATTCAAGTTATCCAGCAGATTGACTGACATTATTTTGGTTCATTAACCACTTCTGAGCAGGCTTCAACATTTTACCTAGTCATTTACTGTTGGTATCCATGTAACACAGCTAACAGAAGCAAGTTTTAGCAAGCAGGGAAAATCTAAGCCTCACTGTTTATTTAAATTTCTTGAATGTGTGGCTTAAAATGTTTGAAATAATGAACACAAGTAAAGAACATAGGAAACGTACAAAATGTAAATATGGATAAATAAATGATTACATAAAATATTGTTTAAGTTACTACTAATAATATATAACTACTATAACCAATAATAAATATATTGTTTATAAAACTACTCTCAATATATACCAACACAAGTACATGCAAAGAACATAAAAAAACACTTAATAAAAATCAGGCTAGACCCTGTAAGTATCAAAAACAAAAAGGTGTATAATGAACAAATCATTAAAAAGGGGAATATACTTTTTCAACATCTGCAATATTTGACCAGTTATGATTTCTAAGAGTGAGACTGACCACAGAACACCACAGATTATAACCATTCCACTTATATAAATCTATTTATTGACTTTCATTTTTCTCTCTAAATTTCTTCCCCTGTTCAATATCTTTTCTCCTGAATATGCATGCATTCACAGGTTTGGGATTTCCTAATAAATCACTTTAGACTGGCTTATTGGCATTTATAAGTGAACAAAGTATTGTGCCCTTTAAATTATATCCCAGCTGGAACAGTATAGTGACCAGAATTAGAGAGCTACTCTGTCTGGGTGGGGAGCAAACATTTCCCATCACCTTCCCAGAGGCACTCCCTGCTCCAGCAACTGTGTATCTAAGGAAAGAATATGATTTCCTTGCCATACCCTCTTCAAATAGCACTGGGAATACTTGCTGGCACTCAGATACAGTGATAATGGATATGGCTGAGGGAAAAAGGAAAACAAACCTGTATGGAATGGAGGGTATCGATATTCTTTCATCAATACAAGGACGCTAAAACCACATTTTAAAAAGCTTCATCAGATCACCTGTGTGCGTTCCTGTCACAAATCACCACTGTCCTCATGAATTTGCAGAGGAACCTAGTAAGTAAATACCTCTTCTTGACTTGTATAGTAAAAATGGAGGGGAAAAAAAGGTTGTGAAGTGTCTGCTTGGGAGTATATACAAACTAAATCAGGTATTGTTCAAAATTTACAGCAGGTCATCTCTTCTTTTTTCGTATTTCTTTTCAATATCGAATGAAGGGCTGACCAGCAAGGTCAAACTTTCCTTATTAATGAGGCATTGCTAGAGCTTTGTCTCATTAGGGCACTCAGAACTATGCATTTACTGCAATTTGCAGCACTTAATAGAGAAAGGTCAGAGCGGGTTACGTTCAATTTCCACTTGGCAGAGGGAGGAAAAATGGAAGCAATTCATTTGCACAAATTTGAATAATTCTTCTCAGTCTCCTTTTCTTTATCTATGTCTAGATAATTCCTGCATCTTAGCCCACTCACAATCATCCCAAACCTGCCAACAGCCGGCTTTCTATGAAGGCTGTAATGGAGCTGACAGATTCTATGAATCCAGGTGTCAAAATAAAGCCATTCAGCTCCCCCTCCTCCCTCTCTCACAACAGGGAATAGGAGCTGCCTCTAGTGAGCTCTTAAACTTATCATAAATGTATCAAGATTGCTGTGGGCCATGAAACAGCTGTAGACAATTAATCTTTCCACAATTCTTCGGCATAAGAATTGCTTTCCCTGCGAAGTAACATCTGCCATGCCGAGGTGATTATTCATGGGCAATGGGCGCCACCATAGTTTTATGCATAGAGCCATCAGTGGCAATGAAGCAAAATTTATAGTTTTGCCTGGTTCAGTAAAAATAACATTTCAGCTGCATTAAAATGTCATCCATCAGCATTGTCCCAGAGCACAGGGCTCCATCTCATCCAGAGAAATTAAAAAGTATTCATTTTAATGGTAACTTGCGAAGCTTGCAGTGACATGGCTTTTTTTTTCCCCCCTTCTTTTTTTTTTTTTGTAAGCAATATTGAGGAGGAGGAGGACTGAAGGAAAAGGTTATGTGGTGCAGTGAAGCTGAGGATTAAATGTGCTACTAGGGAGTAATGATATACCAATTACTGGGCTGCTCCTTCTTATTTATTCATAACCCCTGAACGCTTAATCAAAAATCCTTGAATCAAATTGAACAACTAAAGAAGGAAAGTTATTTCACAGAGATAATGTAATTCTTCAACTTAAAAAAAAAAAAAAAAAAAAGAGAGAGAGAGAGTGCCAAATGGATATAAAGGCAAGACATGGCACTTGCCAGAGTGGTAGGGTTAGTCTTTTAAAACATTAGCTTAAAGGAGCAGGGAAATTTAAGCCGGAAATGTAATGGCCGTAATTTACAAGCAAGTTTCTATTCTAACCCATAGAGTAAAGCTGATTAATGTCTGCTTTGGCAGCATTCTCGAGGGAGAGAAGTGTGCAAAAACTTACTGTGTGAGCTTAACACTTTACCCTGTGTTGCCCGTGTATCACTGACACCCCTGGACTGTTCAGGTAGCACCTTGCTCAGAGCAAGCACCATCAAATTCGTGACTGCTTAGGAACTGAGGCGCCATTCACGTGAGCAAAGATAACCCAACCCAGATTTAAGACTATTTAGATACTTACATGGATAAAAGACATTTTTCCTGAGTAAAGAAGTGACTGAAACAAAGAACTAGCTCCATCTGCACCCTGTGGAACTGGACCTGGACTGTACAGACTCCACAGCCCAAAGGCACTGGAGAGATGCAGTGGGTCCAATTCACATTTTTGAGCTACTACCAATGCTTCTGATTTATTTTAAGGTGAAAGAAACTGTGTTTAGAGTAGGGTATTATGTTAAGAAAAGGTTTCTAAATCTCCAAGAGCTAAATCTAAATATGTCTACATTCAAATTTTCACCAAAATTGTGCTGACTTAATTTGTAAAGCATATCAGTTTAACAGAGACAGCAATCTGCACATGAAAAGTCTTTTGGAATGAGAAGGATAGACTAACTAGAAAGGCATATATGCAGAGAAATACTAGATGAAAGATGGCACTGAAGGAAGAGCTTCCCCACTGGAGCAGACTTGGTTCCAGGCAGCCTGGAGCACTCAGAGCAGGTTTTATCTTTACCTGCTAGGTTTACCTGAAGATGTCCACAGACTGATTTTACTGATAAATTTTAGAGTTGTACCTTTTAACCACTCAGTTGTTTGTTCAAGGATGTTTTTCCATACCATTTTTGTGGAGACAAGCTTTCCCTGAGGGTTCAAATCCAACCCTCGGTGTTTGTGTTTCTCCCTCTTATGACCCACCTCATTTCAACATGAGTACCCAAAACTAAAATTCTGTCTCAGACCAAGAGTCAGAACTCAAATTCTTCAGAAAGTCAAGCGATACTGAAATATATGCTGTTGAGTCTGGAACAGCTGGAGTTTCAATAAAACACCATAGCAGGTAGGTGGACTTTTATTACGCTACCTAATTGTGAAAGTACAGTTTGTCCTAAGAAAAATACCTCCTGCTCTTTTCTGACAGTCTCTAGAAAATGCCAAACACACAGTAAGAGACAAATTCCCAATCTAGTGCTTTTATCTAAGAACACAATTAATTATGATTTAAAAGGAAAACTGAATTCCCTCAAGTGAGAGGCAGGGCTCTCAGGAGCTTACTGGCAGTGAATGACTCCAGTGAAGAACAAACAGGTTTGTGTTAAATTGTTACATAAGATGCTTGGGTTTAGCTCCATTCTTCTGTTTCCTGTGCAGTAGGGGCACTGACTCAAGGCCCACATCTAGGATGAAGGAGGTTTGAGCTGATCTCTGACGGATCCTACACTTTTCACTGTTTGCTGCAGAACAGAACAAACTGGCAATGCTATGAGACCTATTCCCAACACAGGAACCAACAAAATAATTTTCATGGTTTGCATAAACTCTTTCAATCCCATTGCTGATTCATTGGAAAGGGCAGGTTCAGCTCCTGGGTCTTGACTGACCTCACTTGAATTATGAGGGACCTTGCCTGGAAGAAATATTACTGTTGGCAAGATCAGAAAACAGCAACAGTGCCTGCCAGGCCCTCTGGAGACTTCGGTGATCAGCTAAAGTGGCATGCTGAAGGACACGAGACTCAAGAGCAAAGAAAATACTGAAGGGGAATTGCAAATAACAAATTCTGTACAGATTCAGAGACAGAAGGAAACAGCTAGTGAGAAATCATATAAGAAATACATTTGACTTAAGGAGAAGACCCTTCTCAGTTTTCACCAACTATCTCAGCTTTCCTGGATTCAGCATATCCACAAGAAAAAAGCAACCTTTGAGTCCTGCTACAGCTAAGAAAGCACAGTAATCTAGCAGAAGTATACACTTCTTTTTTTTCTTTTTTCTTTTTTTTTTCTCTTTTTTTTTGGGGGGGGAGGTTTTACTTTTATCTGATTTTGGACCACATTTCTGAAACTTGAAAAAAAAAAGGGG
>JAWWEU010000125.1:12479574-12543117 GCA_035583155.1 Acropternis orthonyx | reverse complement strand
AAAAGAAAAGAAAAGAAAAGAAAAGAAAAGAAAAGAAAAGAAAAGAAAAGAAAAGAAAAGAAAAGAAAAGAAAGAAACCCTTGCAGATAAGTACTCTCTTATCCACTTAACAAGTGAGGTGATGAGGAGAATACAGATGGCCTGCTTAAAGTCATGTGAGACTCTTAACAACCTGTGAACTGTATCTGCATCACGTTCATCCACCAAGCACTCCTTCATACTCATCTTCCTTCTTGGTACGTGTTGAGAAGCACTATCGTCCAGCAATTTCTCAGCAGCAACAACCATGCACACTGAAAGAAACATTCTAAGGAGAGCTAAGAGTCTGCTGGTAAGTTAGTAAACCACCATTTTTTCCGTCTTAGCAAAGTCACTGCTAGGAGAGAATCCGCAGTGAGAAGGAACAACAGGTTTCTGCAACATCAATTCTCAGCCAAAAGCAACCATTCATTCCCTTTCTATCAATAACAAAAAACAAGAGGTGTTCACATTTGGAGCCAAGCAAAGAGCAAATTAAATCTCTTCACAAATTTTTTCCATGGACCTAAACACCTTTTTATACATATATATGATTATTTACTGTAACTTTACTTCATTAGCATTGAAAACATTATTTTATGTTAAATGTTGTGGGCCTTTTAAAATAAGACACACTGAGGAAAAAATAAAGGGTTGCTTTATCAAACACATTAAACTCTATCTCTATCTGATTTTAAAAAATTGTGAAGCACAAATTATCCGGAGCTTAGCACTCAGTGTCTCTTCCTTGGCCTATAAAGTCAACAGTTATGGTGTTAAAGTTTAATCAATCCCATAAAATGTTACTCAGAAAGTGACCCTGGTGTTATGGCTGAAGTACATCTCCTACATTAAAAAGCACTTTTGTGGAAGCCAGAGCAGTGTTATTGAAAGAGAGAGCTAATAGGTGTCTAGATGAGGTTATGAAAGAGAGGAGAAAGTAAAGGACAGCATTTGGAAAGGCAGTCAAAGGGGGACAGTAAGAGGAGAGGAAGGAGAAAATCCTTTTTTTCCAAGTGGTTCCCCACAAACAAAATATAAATACATGAACATTCAGGTTGAAGGATAAGAAGCTCTTTTGACAGTTGCTCAAAAGCAGACATCTTCATGAATTTCATATGAAAGCCAGATGCAATTTTCAGTCAACACAGGAAGATTACAGCAAACAAGACTGACGGTAACATCACTGTAGAGAGATGACAGGGCATGACTGATTCCTGCAAAGCATGGGCTTTCGGATACCGTGAAGATGAAGTTAATTAAACTAAAACTTCATCAGAACATTATATTCGCTGGCAAAAAAATAAAGCCAAAAGATCAGTAATTATGGTCTGTGAACATTCTTTTTGACCATTATCATCCTTGACTATTGATACACTTCCTAACATCCAGCTGTCTTCCACTGCAACATGCAACCACTAGGTAGAATATAGCAGGCCTTGCCACATATTCTACTTCATATATGTTTTGGGTTAGAACAGCAAGCATCCTTCAATATTTATGTCACAGTATTTATGTCACTAAACTCTGTTTAGATAGTGTCATCAGTGAAGACAATGAACACACACAAACTCTTCTGAGAGGCAACATGGCTTAAAATCACAACAGTTAAGCCTATTGAGAAGTATTAAACTGCACAGTGTACTGCCAGACCTCTGTATTTCACCCAGCAAAATTTAGACTCCACCATTCACCAACAGAATCATAAAAGTCTGGCAGATTTCAGGTCAAGATTATTTACTATGCCAAACCTTTTCTGCAATATATCATGTCTTCTAGATCCATGTCCAAGCCTATACAAACCACTAAGATCATCAGAGACACTCAAAAACTACCTAAGTTAGTACCTTACCAGAAATAGTTCCCTATGTCAGATGCTATGCAGAAAGAACTAAATAAAATCAGTCAGATGACAACTCAGTTTTGAGAAGCAGCTGAAAAAAAGCTATTTTAAGATGGAAAAAATACTTCTTTTTCAAAGCCTCTGTCTCCAGACTATGGACCAGTGATTAGTAGTGCATTCTCAAAACCTAAAGAAAACAACATTTGTTTGCTTACTACCTTTGCTGAAGGGTCTAGAGAGTAAGTCCTATGAGGAGCAGCTGAGGGAGCCAGTGGTGTTTACCCTGGAGAAAAGTAGGCTCAGGGAAGACCTTATCACTCTCTACAGCTACCTGAAAGGAGGCTGTAGCCAAATGGGGGTCAGTCTCTTCTCCCAGACCATCAGCAACAGGACAAGAGGTCCTAGCCTTGAGCTGTGTCAAGGGAGGTTCAGGTTGACCATTAGAAGTAAAGGGATGTTAAGCATTGGAATGGACTGCTGAGGGAGGTGCTGGAGTCACCATCCCTCGAGGTGTTCAAAATGACCAGATGCCATGGTCCAGTTGAAGAGGTGGTGATCACTGAAAAGTTGGACTCAATGACCTCAAAGGTCTTTTCCAGCCTAAATGATTCTGTGGTACCTATGAGAAATTTCAAGTGACTTTTTTCTCAGGGATATGGATGAGGAGAAGGCCATATTTTAGAGATCATTTCAAGTTAGTTATACCCTGAAGTGAGAATGTCATCTGCAGCATCTATTATAAAATAGAATATTTCAGTCTATTTTAACTAAGGAAGTTAGTACTTGCTATTTTTTAAAAGATTATCTAAGCCTGATCTGAGATGGATTCTGGGACTGCTATTCCAGAACATTTTTGACTGTAGTATTTTCTTGCAGTTCTGGAGTGGAAAACAGGAAAGCCTTTCTCTGAAGGAAAGCTAAAGAAACATTAAGACTCCCCTCTGCAAGATTCATACAGAAAGCAAGGCTGGACAGCTCCCACCACCACCAGGCCCTCCAAGGCAGACCCATCAGCAAACAGTCTTCCTGTCACAGCTGTTCTCCAGAATCTGTTACAGCATCTGAAAGGAAACATTCTCCAAACTAATTTGAGTTACATCTCAAATAACCAAATGTTCATTGTGAATAATTTACAAGGAAGCAGATACCTGCAATGACTCGAATAGAAGATAACTCTGAGGGCTATGCAGATTACACTGTGTGTCAGAAACAACAGCACAACCTAAAGAGTAAATTATGAAAAGTTATTCCAAATGCACATGTTTGCAGTTCTGCACAAGCTGAGCTGTAAAGGCTATTATATGCTAGAACTCAGCTGAACAAATTTGAATGTCCAAAGGCATCAGAGTGTATCTTCCAAGACTCATCCAAATTATACTTATCTGAATTCCACTTTGAACCTCTCGGTTCACATAAAGTGGAATTCCTTCAAGTTTTTATAGTGTTCGAACCTGAAATTTTTACTAGTTTAATCTTGAAATATATGGCAATGTAATAAACAGTTTAATAAATGTAATCCTTTGATCAGAAGGGAAATCACAGTAAGAATTCAGTTGTTACTTCTAAGCAGGACTCAGACTAAAACACTGAGGCATTCTGTGCAGTCTTTATACCTAACTATGCCAAAACCCTTCTTTGACATATCTATTCTGACTGCAAGGAAAAGGTATTCTACAAAACAGTGAGAAAACCCACCTTATTAACTCAAAGACATCAGATTGTTCGGGTGAATTGCAGACATGCACAAGTTGACATCAATGGAACACTTCTCAAATCCTCAACTTGTTAATGGATCTGGATCTTCAGCATGACCAAAGCAGCAAGTGCAAAAGACCGATTAGTTTCTTGTATCCATCTTCCATTCTGTTGAGACTTTTTAACCCCCCAGGCTATCTTTAAACAGCTTTAACCACAGGTTTTCCTCCCTGTCAAGAGACTTTTGCAAAGACATGGTTGCCACCACCAAAGTTTTCCTTCAATATTTAAACTAAATCTTTTGTCCTACTTTTCATCTTGTTATTCTGATTTTTTATGTCCTATATACAATAAATAATTCTGCACCATTTTTATTCCTGATGAAAAATATTTGTAGACCATGATTTCTTGCTCAAAAATGGAGAAGTTTGTAAGGTAAAGAGTAAATCATTCATTTCTCTACCACATCTCTGAATAACAGAAATCAAAGTAAGGTTCTCTTCCAATAATTTCACATGAAAATAAAGTTTTGATTGCCATTTTGACTTAGGAACATATTGCTATTGAAGATGTAGATAATCTCCAGTGGGAGGGTGGTCTAGTATTTAGCATTAATGAATTATGAATAAATAATTAGAACTACAAAATTGAGATACAGATTAGTGTTTGAATCTCCCCAGCACAGAGGGAGGGTTGCTATTTCAGCATTCTTCTGATCAGTCTATTCAAATTATGAGCTAAAAAGGGGTTTCTTTTTTTTTTGTTCCCTTAAATAACTTATTAGTTAAAAGGATGTGAATTAACTTAGAATGAATGTTCAATTCATATAGTAGAATCGCCATCATCATTATTACAGGAAGCTCTAATCATTACGCAGCCACTAATATAAGACATTCTGCTAGCTTGCCTTTAATGAACATGACTCACATTTCACTTTAATGATTTCTACACCCCTGTCTCCTCTGCACCTTCTCCTTCTACCCAGTCTTGGGGGAAGGGTGGCCTACATGTCTTTTTTAAAAATCAAGGGATGCCTTTTAAGAAGGCAGTCATTTCTAGTACCTCTGTTTTATAGGAGCTCACACTGCAAAGACTTGCAAAAGTCTGAAGTCCAGAAAATACTCGGAGCCATCTCCTTTCAAGAAGACTCCAACTGGGCTACCCAAAATGGTGGCACAACAAAGGAATGATCTCCTCAGGGGAGTTGAACCATCTGCAGCATTTACTCCAGAAGAGTCCTTCTCACCTTACTCAGTCAACTCACTATTTTCTAAAATGGAATGCAGCAGCTTAAGCAAAGCAGTGCTTACAGGAAAGGGGCTTGTATTGATGGCAATGTAGAGATGCATTAAGTGCATTGCTCTCTGCCCAGAGAACCTGTGGGAATATTCCAAAGAGAAGCCCAGTAACTCACACCCTCCTTTCTCACTCAAATATAGCTTCACCATAAAAATCAAAACAAATATTGAGATGCTGAAACTTCAGATTGCTAAAGCAGTCCACTTACCTCCACCTCCTAAGGTCTTAAATATCTTCACAGCAAAGACCGTTTCTCAAAAAAATCCACCTCAGTCACCTAGGTCAGAGTCAGAAATATCTCTGTGGCAACTATAAACTAAGGTTGGAGAAGCACTGCTAGTAACAGCCAGGGATAAGATTAAAGTTAGTTCTTTGCATGTGTGCAACATAAA
The DNA here is from genome assembly GCA_035583155.1 of Acropternis orthonyx. NCBI lineage: Eukaryota > Metazoa > Chordata > Aves > Passeriformes > Rhinocryptidae > Acropternis > Acropternis orthonyx. The sequence continues at coordinate 12,537,870 of JAWWEU010000125.1, read as the reverse complement.
AATCCTCCACCAAACCACATTAATGGAATGAGGGCCAAATAAAACTGCTAATTTTCACAGGACTCTCATTACATTCCTTAAACTTTTCTTTCCATTAACTATACATTTGAATCGCAGAATTAATTTCACTACAAATTCCACCATGTAAACAGAATCCTACTCCCAGTAACCTTAGTGCTGGAAATAATTCTATGTCATCTGTTATCACAGCCTTCCCAATGCAGAGGCTTCAACAGTTTGATGAAGATTCTGGTTTTATGGATGGTGGTTCCAGGTGTAAATAAATCAATTATTTACACACAAAGAAATTCTCTATTGCACTCCTCAGTCAAACAGACTAAAACATTTTACAGCATTCCTGGGAAACAGATAAAGGAAAAGCAAAGACAGCTTGACAGAACTTCCCTCACATCCATTCCATCCAGGTGTGATGTCTGGCATATAAGCACAAAGCATTCAGGCACACAGGGCCAGGACTGAACAGCCAGTTAAAGCACGGGCATTATTCGGGGTTGGGGGGGGGCGCGGGGGGGTGGGGAGGCGAGCAATGTCATTACTAGAACTGGCTGAAAAGTTTGACATTATGGTTTTCTTCCCTTTATTCCATAGTCTTTATTTTTTTCTTAACTTTTACACACACTAACTCCTTTCCTCCTGTCATTAAATTTAGAGTGGCTAGCAAAGTTAAATATCACTAACTTTCTTAAATGTCTTTAATTGTCTAGAAACTCTTTAATATCCAGTCTTACAGGTGGCAGTAGAGGAACTAAGTTTGGTCCACTCCCGACTTGGAAGCTCAAAAACGTAACTGTCTTTGAAACTCCACAGGATGTTCCTAGCAAGGGACAGGAATGCATTTGGCATGTCAAGAGATTTGATTGCAAGAAGGGGACAGAAAACATTTGAGGAACACCACAGGGAGCAAAACGGGTCTCTGATTCTGCTCTAAAGCAACTGAAGCACACTAAAGTAACTAAAGCAATCCTCTCCTAATCACCTGAAAAATTTGAGTCTGTCCTTTCCCTACACCAAACATCTATGACCATGCATAGCTCCCCAGTTTTATATGTTGTCTGTTTACAGGACAACCCTTTATGCCCAGTGCTCTTAAGAGATGCAGGACTTTCTTCCATTTCAGTTTTGGAGGACCTTAGCTGTTATTTCATGCATTCAGCTCTTCTGCAGTTTCTTCCTATCACTCCTTAAAACTATAAAACAACTTCCCCTCACTCTTTGGTCTACAGCACACAAGGACTTGCAGGATCACAATTGAACTATTCCTGGAAATGCTAAACATCTCATGCCCAAAATTCTTCTGTGGTGTAGCTCAGCACCTCCATCGATCATCACTCAGGCTGGGAACGGAACAATGAAATCAGCTAAACAACAGTTTTGGTATGAAATGTTGGCCAAAGATTTTAGTGATCCCAGAACAAAATGTTTTCCTCTTTGGTTTTGATGACAACAAAATTAAGATCCTCTCCTCAGTACACACTTTTTACTGTCATCCTGCTTCACATCTGTTAGAACCAAGAATCCAAGCAGAACTCCTCATTACCATCAGGAAGCTTGCTTTCTAGGTTGACCATCAGAAAATATGGTACAAGCTGAGAAGCCTGCAAAACCATCCCAAGGCACCCAGGCATTGCCCAGTGTCCCTGCATCTTTCAAACCAAATTCAGACATTTCAGCTGGTGCTGAATGGCATCATTCTCGTGTGGCTGCACCACAAGTGACTGCGAGCCCGTGAGTGAGACTGACCTCACAGGCTTGTTCAAGTTCGCAATTATCCCAAAACGTATTCTTGTCAACAACACACAATTTTCAATACATCACTTGCTTTTCGAGTCAAATTAACACTTCACAGTCAGATTCTGCTTCCTAGACAACTCCATCCTAATTGAGACTTCCTCGATTTCATTTCAAGAGAGAGCAGGAGCTTTCATTCGTGATTTTAGCCTCAGGGACAGATAGATAATGAACTGCGTAGGTTTCTCCAAACAAAATATCACGTCCCCTGAATGCAGCTACCTGACAAAAGACATTAGACTACAGGAGCTGGGACTGTGCTTAAGCTCAGACATGTATTGTTAAATGTGACATGCTCAATTTATCATTAGTTATGAAGTGAAAACGGATGAATACACATTCAATTTAGTTCAGCTGCTTTCTTCATTTATCACACTCTTTCATCATCCATCATTCTTCCCTGCCACCCTTTTGATTTGAACAAATAACACACTTTCATAAGTTTAATCTAATTAATCATAATTGTAAGGTAATGTTCCCTTAATGAAGCGTATATTGGGCTCTATACAGTTTGTTGCAATTTTAATAAAATCTGTTCCAGATAAAATCTACTACAAATGTTTTCAATGGAAGCAAAACCAGCCCTATCTCCTTCCCACTCATTACTTAGGCTGATGATGATGTATCAGTACAAAGAATTGCTCAAGCATATTGTTCTTTTATAGAACCACTGTTTCAATAAATTGGAAAGTGTTCATCATTTTATGATACAAGACATGCAGTTTAAAAAGTTAATTGAAGTAGAAACAAATTAGAAAACCAACCTAAGAGATTTTTCACACATTATTGCTATGAAATACACAATGCTTGCTATCTTCTGAGTGCATCTCACATGCCAAAGTCTGCACAAATAGGAAGGCGCTCCTTAGCAGCACAAGAAGTGTACAGAGCTACTAAGTTTTGTTGCAGTTCTCCAACTGCAGGCAACCCCGGGCAGAGTCACTTTAAAGCAATGCCAGTGAACATGTATTTTCATGCATCAGACTAAGTCAAGAATTCCTAGGTCTTCTCAGGACAACCTGGCTTTGGTCACTGAAATTTTTTGAGCCTTTATGACCCCAGATTTCAATTCCACCCCAGCCCACCCCCATCATTGCCTGTGCTACACAAAATGTCTTACCTTGCCTTGCCATGATTTTCAAAGATCCATAAAACATTTTGGAGCATCTGCTTGGAAAGTGCTGTAGAGATCAATATTACTTATGATGATTGTTAATGAGCAATTTAATTTGATCATTATTAACATACATGGACTCTTCATATCAAGATTAACATAACCTCCACTTGCTCAAACTATAACATACTCATTTGTAACTGTTTCCACTCTTATATTGGCAATTATTTATAAGTTGCAATAGCAGACACAGCACATTAGAAAACTGACTTGTTTTCCCACTGGCAGCATTTCACATCTCTGGGCCACAAAGGACAGATGTTTGTCCTTTTCAAAAACCAGTTGAAAGCTTTACTTCTTTGCTGCAGAGACTTTTGCCCAAGTCAGTATCCTGTCCTGAAGCATCGGGAAGTTCATCCATCCAACCATTTTCAAGTACAATTTTACTAGCTTTACTTCAACCTTTTTCCAAACTAGCAAAAAATTTCCACAAGACGAACAATTCTAACCATTACTACTATCATCTCCATCAAAATGAAGTTTCAGCTGGCAAGACGATTGGGTGTACAACCCAGAAAGCATCTATTTCAGCATCTTATTCTCATGCAAGTCATTATAGGATCCTTTCTCCTTTCATCAGGAAGGAAGGAAGACAATGTGGCTCTACAGCTTGTCCCCTGGTTTACGCAAGGAGTTGCAGAGCTTTTTCCTTCCACTTTGCAAAATGAAAGTGTGATGGTTTCTGGCAGACTGTTAGACAAAATGTGATTGTGACACTCCCTTGTTGCACACAAGATTAGAGCTGCACAGCTGCCAGTGCTCCCTTTAGACCTGGCAAGTTGTTTTACACACCACACAAGCAGTAGTGGAAAATAGGGATTTACTGGTTACAAATACAAAGGCAACACTAACAGGAACTAACTTCGTTTCTAACATGGGCTTAATGTAGCCAATCGCCTCTTTTAATAGGCACTTATTTCTGTAATTAATCCTTTGAAATGCAGGAGTAAAGGACTTAATAATCCAACAAGGACACAGAACACCTGAGTAGTAATGCCAGGAAAAGGAAATAACACAGCAACAGTAACAAGCTCTTGCAGCTGCAGCTCACTGCAATAAATTCATTTGTAAAAGAGCAGATATGCAGGAGAGACACCTGGGTCAGCCTCTTTCTAGCCAGAGGCTGATACAGCAATACTGTGTGAGAGGAAAACTTCAGACATTTAACATTAATTCTGCATTTTTCTGAAAAAATAAAAAAAAAAAAAAGAGGTTTTAGCTGGTAAGGGAGACATTCTTCTCTCAGGATAGGGGAGTTTCCACATCTTCCCAGTTAGGAGGATTCCTGCTATAATCCCCTTTCCCAGTTCTTGCCCTTACTCTTATTTTGACCGCAACAATTATGTGGGCCAGTGAGGTGGCATTTCCTGCTTCCTTGTCCTATACCCCTTCACTGTTTTTTTTGTTTTGTTTTTTGATTTTTGACTCAGAATGAGTGTATCTTCTAAACTGCCAGAGCAGCCAATGCAGCCAAAGCACTGTTACCAATTAAGTTAAGTACAAAGTATGAGATAAATTAATCATTCATTATTTTTACAATTCAATAGATGAAGCGCCAGGGTAGGCAGGCCAATAATCCTTACAAGCCCCAAGGTACTCATCTTCTTCTAAGATGATCATTCATTACTCAAAGCATATCAGCATAGAAAATTCTTCATTTTTCCAAAGCAATCAGTCCAGTAGAAGTGACAAGACTTTGAAGCTCTAGGCCACCTTAAATACATGAAGTTCAAAAGGCCTGTAAACACATGTTTAATCAGTGCTTTCAGTGAAAGCGAAAGAAAAATTAATATTGAGGACTTGGAATTCAGGTTCATTTTACAACAGGGACAAAAACCAGGCAACCTTTACAAATGCACTGGTCTGCCTTGAGCGTTACCTCTGTCCCAAGACAGAAATATGTAAGAATCCAATCCAAGAGATGCATATGCAGTGAAGAAAGCTGTCTTCACTAAACTGAACGAGGCAAGAGCCTTCAGGCTTTTTCCTGGTATATGAAAGCTAGAAAGCAATGTGCAAAATACCTCACCTCCTGCCTTTCTTGCTCTGAAATGATGGGTGAACTCTGACACAGAACAAATAGCAAGATGGCAGCACAAATCACACAAGTCCCAGGAGGCACATGTGTAAGTTAATTCCTTACTAGAAAACATTCAGACATGAAGTGATGCTAATTGTCTTGTGTTATGGTGCACCCATTCACTTTTTTAACAGAAAGGTATTTTACAATGAGCCATCTCAACTTTACAGAGATTCTAAAGGGGCAGGGGCTCCTTAAAACAGGTCAGCAGCAAAGAGACAAGAAAAACCAACTTTATGGAAATGGTGAGGTCTGTGAACTTAAGCTCTCAAACCGGGACCATCCAGAGTAATATAAAGAATTCTTTAGGGAAAAGTGACTGCCAAAAAAGAGAATAACTGAAATGATGTAATGGGAGTGTCCAAAGGAACATGCTGGTCAGCACAGACTTTGATTTACCACCATAAGATCGCACAGCTGTTTCTCCTACTTTGTTTTGCCCCCTAAACCTCCTTTATTTCAGACTCCAACCTCCAAGGCCTCCCACATAATCTTGTTTCCCAGTCAAAGCACAGTTCCTAACATGGAAGTTGCTGCACAGGCCATAAAGCAGCAAGAGGGTCTGGGGCCCTTCATGCCAGGGCAAGGCAGGCATTGGGGCCAGGTGAGTGGTGGGGTGTGTAGGTGTAGTCCATAAATCATCTTTTACCACAGGTGGTGTTTTACCAAAAAGTGAGACAGCAAGCAAGGAAATAAGAGGCTTTCAGCTCACACACCTGCAGGGGTAGTAGAGCTTGGAGAAGGGGTTTATGTGGTATCTAGATGTGGCCACTCATCCCAGCAGTATCCAGGAGAGCTTCCACAGCTACTAAGTGCCCTGGATCCTATGCAGCTGTTACCTAGCTGTGACTTTGCCCCAGTTTGGGAAACTTTTCTTATGTAGAGTGGCATTAAAAGTCCACGCAGACATCAGTTCAAAGAACCTTGCCTCTAGTTCTCTCCCTCTCTGTGGCAGCTCCTTGGATATAGTAGGACTAAAGACATTTGCTCATGTCTGGGAAACGTAAATGAGTAGGAATGATATTTCTCAAAAAAATCTGCCCCATCTTTTCTGAACAAGAGATCTCCCATAAAAAAAACAAACAAACAAACAAACAAAAAAAAAACCACAAGAAAAACAAAAAACCCAACCAAACAAAAAAACCACGCAACACCTTTTGTCCAAAATGGGGAAAAAAAAAACCCTCAGAATCTACTTTCTTTCTTCTTTTTTTGTAGGAAACTGATAACTACGAAGATCTTTCTGCATATCTAAGTGTTTCTCCTGCTTTTCCTTGGAAATTAAAGGGGAAAGAAAGGAGAAATCTTAACACAGATGAGTTGAAACATGGAATTTTTGCTAAGTTCCTTCCAAATTCAATTCTTTCCTGCAAAGCATGTTAGCAAAGGAACTTTGCAGGTTTCCCATGACAGTTCCCATAGTATTTCCACCAACTTTCATACAAAGAGCTAGCTCCCCCAGAGCAAGCTGCATCCCTCTGAACATCTCCAGACTAAGGGTCTAGGGGCACCTTTTCCATCTGAACAACAATACTGCCCATGTGTGCTTGAGACACAATAGGGGTGCTGCTTTTCTTCCAGTACAGCGGGCAGTGAGTGTGCAGGAGTCAACCTGCACACTTCGGCTTCACCTGCTCACTAAGGTTGGAGCTGCTGGACTCGTGCCTTTACTCAGAGCCAATGGCCAAGACAATCTTGCACCCTGTTATTTTTTCAGTCATCTTTTCTGGTTTTCCCACCCCTACAAACTCACATACTGCAAAGGACTTGACGCTACTCGGGGGTTGTGCTCTACTTATCATTGGCAATTGTGTCCACTTCAGTGCACTCATTGAGTCAGGAGGCTTCATCCGGTGAAGCTGGTGGAAGGCCCTTCTATTTAAGAACTAATTTGTTACAAAGAATGATCTCTTGAATTTGGTTGTTGTTTGTCCAGGGAGTTCCTTTGTCATTTGCTTACTTGGTGCAAGGTATTTACTGAGTGCTGCATTCCTGGTAGCAGCACAGAAACCACTTGGACTCAATTCATTAGCGTTTAAGATTATATTTGTAATAAGATCCACCACTTAAAAAGCACTAGCAAATGTTGCCACCATGTTATGCTGCAAGGACAAGATAAGAAGAGGAGAAAATGTACTAAACTTCATCTTTGTTACGTATGTCCCAAAGCTAACCTTGCGGTCTGTGGCCATTATAACCTTGCTTTCAACTCTACAGAAACAGCTCATAAAATCTGCCTCTGCCGTACAGCACTCTCTGCTTACACAGTGCTAATGTTTAATTAAATGGATACTTCATAAGAAAAGCACAAGGAAGGACAAGTACCCTCCCAGTTTCAGCAATACGGTAACTCACTGACTCACAAACATATCCACTGTTTCAAGTTTATGAGTGTATTGTTACCATACTTACTGTCATTGTTAGCACACAATCAACACATCCTAGCTCCTGAGTTACACAGGTGTATTTGTTCAACATCCACACTCTACGTAAGAAAAAAAAAATTTCTTTTGGGCAAGACCCTGAATTAGAACAAAAAAAAAAAAAAAATCATAACTGTCTTAAGAAAATTTGAATGATAACCTGCTGTTAAGTAAGCAATTATTTTTCTCTTTTGTTTTCCAACTTTTGGTTAAAAAGCTATTTCCTTGAATTGTTTAAAAGAAACTTGCCAGAGAATGCAGCTGATCAATTAACACCCGAAAAAAAGAATGTCATGCATATGGATCAGTAGGAAGGAAGTGCAGGGAGAAAAAGAAGTGGTAATGAAGGGATAGAGAAGGAAATAACTGTCTTCTGTATGTTGGCACCTTATCCCAGCTTTTAGAAGGAGAGACACAGTCTAGAGAGCAAATTTAGCAGTGTCTACTTGAAAGGTAAGAGTAAACTTAGACCCTGACAATTACTAAATAAGAACATAATTAATTATTCCTCCAACTGAATAGTCCTGAATCCTACCACAAATCAATCAGCTCTTCTTGCCTAAGAAGCTCTGACTCTATTTTAGCTCCATGAAAACAAAATCAATGAAGGCCAATTATAGCCCATCTCGTTAGAGTATGCAAATAGCGCACCGTATAGCCGAGCTGCTGCTGCTTCGGGCACCGCTGAGGAAGACACGCACCAGGCAAACGCAAACGTGAGCTGGTGCTGGCACCTAGCTGCGTGTGCTGATACACCAGCTCCTTCCAGCTTGCTTGAAGGGGATGCAAAAGCAGCAGAGTCCAACTGTGCTGAATAGCAGTTCTTCATCAGCCTCCTGCTCTGTAATTTTAGGTGCAGAAAGCCCACCGGTGTGTCTCGGAAAGCAGATTTTGCCTTATTTAAGAAAAAACGGTGCATGCAAAGCTGCAGAAAACTGAGTGAGCCTGTCTTCCTTTCACCATCTTACATCTAGAGGAAAAGGCACTCTAAGAAGCACGTATTGCAAGAGAAGGATTTCATCTCAGTGCCGTCTACATCAGTTAAACACCTTGCCCTCTCAAATGACAACTGAGAGCTCTGAGTCCCTAGAACAGAATTCTGGCTACCGACTTAAGGCAGTCGTATACATCCACCCTGCCACCAGTCTAATCTGAGCTTGCTTTCCCCCCACCAAACCAAAACCACAATTGTAGCATTTCAGGAAGCTTTGTTCTCTTCCCTGTGAAAATTCAAAATGTGAAGGAAAAGTTCACCTAAGTTTTCATGCATGCAATGAATGCTCCATAGCTCTCTGGAGACTAGCAATGCTACCCCAGCCACATGGGAATACTGACAGAGTGGATAACAACTGTACACACATCCTTTCAGACCACGAGACCACCAGACCATGAGATCCAGTTTCATACACCCACAAAAACCTGGTCTTCCTGAGTCCTGTTCATCCTGACCAATTTTCCCATTCTTTGCTCAAAACAGATAGGATTACTCCTTTGAAGGAGTCAACTTCAAGGCAGGGACTGAGTTTCCCAGTTTTCTGGCTACAGCCCAAGGATATTTTTGGCCAAAAGCCTTCTGCACAGCAGCTTTCTGCCCATATAGTGGGACTCTACCCTTGGCTGTAGAGCCAACTTTGACAGACAGCTTCATCTTTTCAGTGATTTCCTAAAAATGATGATGTAATACTTTCCTACCACACTTGTCAGTGCTGCCAGGACTTTGTGATAAACTACAGAACAGCAACTACAGGATTTAAAATTAAATATGCACTTTTTGCAAGATCAGGGTACTTCTGATTTACTTTTGTTTGTTTGTTTTGGGTGTTGAAACATTGATGCCACAGCACAGCCCAGGCATTTGGGCTGTGTTTGGGGACTTTAGCCCCTTATTGTTCTTTTTATGTTACTCATATAATAGCCATGGGGTTTTTGAAGTACCTTGAAAAGGAAGATAATTATGTTGCACTTGAAGCATGGAAGACAAACCATTTCTGTTTTTAAATCTTGACACACCTAAAAGATGTAAGAAGTCAAACCTCGGAGTTCAACTGCTCCAAACACTGCTGAGCCTTGCTCTCTTTACATATTTGCTGTTAACACTGAATTCTAAGCTAAATCCCAACATTAGCATTTTTGCCATTAAAAAAAAATAAGCCTTCCTATTTAAATACTGTACATCTCTAACTTCAGGAACTGAAAGCACTAGACCTGAAACCTTCAAAGCAAAAAAAGTGAGGAAAAAAAATTGTTCCTTACTTCAAAAGCAGCTACATGCTATGCAAAGCACCCTCTTCAGACAGTTTTGAAAACTATGAGCAAACCCTTGTGCAAAAGTAACATGATGTTCAATAGCATAATGGCCTCCTTGAAACAGTGTCCCTAAGAGTTTATTTTACCTTTCTGCTAAGAGAATAGTGTGAAATATCCACTTTTATTTTAGGATGCACATATGAATGCACACAATTAGAAGGCCATTTGAGTCACTGCATAAGGGAATTCTGTAAGCTGTAGTGGGTTCTGCTGAAACTGTCATCACATGCCCATGAAAAAAATTGCAGGGCTATCCAAGGGCATTCTCTTGACAGCGCTTCTCCTGTCACATCCTGGCATGTATTTCTTCTGGGTCACAACCAATTCAAATAGCAACTTTCTCAATGGCTACAAAGTGCATCTTCTTAAAGGACCACAGTGACACATACAAGCAAACTTTTTCTATTACTGATCGCTCTCCTTTTCAGTCTGCAGGAAAAGACGCTCCACAAACAGTCAGAACAAGGCAGTAGACAAGAAGAGGAAGTCTCCCTTACTGATGGAAAATCCCAAAGACAGCAGTAAGCCTGAAATCTTGGCAGGAGCAGCATACCTTGCTGTGAGGAAGGTAACCCCCTGTACAGAAGGCTAAAATGTAACACCGTGCAAGCCACAACAGCGGACCATTTACATAGATTCCATCCTTGTCCAATTTCATTTCAGTTGGTGATATGGCAAGGCAAATAAAGATATCTCAAGCAAAGATTAATCCAGTTTAAGGTCCCAAAATGTTAGCCACTTCAGCTTTGCAAAGCTGGAGAGTACATGTTTAAGCAACTAATTTTTATCTTTTTGACAACAAGCCTGGACTGGCTCATTTCCTAAAATGGATCTCTATAACATAAGTTTACTATGACTTAGCTAGATCAAACTCCATGTGAGAAGCTGGTGTGTATTTCCACCAGGAGGAGCCATATAGTCTAATTTGCTCCTAAAGCAAAGCCCAGAATGCGAGTAGCAGTACCCCCAAAGCAGAAGAGTTACCAGTTCCTGCTGCCGCCATCAGCAAGGACCATAAACCCTACATGGCACCTATAGCTGTGATTAACGAAGACAGGCTGGATAGTACTTGCAGGTGAGCACAGACATGAATCTCACCTTAATCTTTTCTCTACACTACATAGTAACATAACAGTGATGCCGTTCTGGGTAAAAGTTAACTCTCAGTACAAACCCACTTTTGCAAAACCACTGCAGTAGTCTCAGAACATTTTGGAAATCTCTGCAAATGCAGCAGTAAATGCCCTGTTCAAAGCATTTAAGGACCAGAAATCAACATGCCTACAGAAAATGGAAGTCCTAGCCCTGCAATAGCACTGATGATGAATTCCCTGTGAGTTTTCCTGAAGAGCTAAATGAGTGCATATGATTTCAAGGGAGGATGGGGGGAGATTCAAGACAAACACTCCCATCAACCTCAGGACTTATTTTGAGCTCCTTTGAAACATAGTAAATCCTGTTCTGACGGAAATGGGAACACATCCTGGGTCACATCCTGACCAGGACACATTCAAAATTGTGAGGACAACATACCAAGCTTGAACATAAGCAAAGATTTTTGCCCCTTTGGTGCATGAAGACATAAGACTGCCCTGCACAGCTCCATAAGACACTAAGGATGCATTCTGGCTTGAGCACTACATTTTCTGAGCAGCAAGTTATTTCAAAAGCCATAACTACACTCCCTTTCCAGTCATGTCTTCCTTTTAATTCATGTGTTATCTGTAGTTTCACAGAGCTAGTCTGAGCCTGTGCTACTTTTAAACTTATTAAGATTGAAGACTTATATTTGAGCACTACCTTTCTCAAGGTATCAGGGACGATTTCCAAAGGTCTTTTGGCACTTGAAGATTAAGATGTAAGTTTTTTAAGCAACCCAAATAGCATCTAATTAATACTCACCAGGCACTTAATGATGCTAAAAGCCAAAAAAACCTCCCTTACCCTCCAACTCTTCCCAAAACTTCAGACATGTTTAGCTTTTACCCTAAGTCAGGCCAGCTAAATAAACAGGTGGATTCAGAACTTCCAGTTGGTCACTAGTTTCTTTATATGGCTAACTTGGGGAGTGACTATGTCTAAACAACATTATTCCTTTCCCTCCTCAGCTGAACAGGACAAGGAAAAAATTTCTGCTGCTGACATGAGAATGCTTCTGAATTCCCATTCCTTTCCCTAAGCACGAACCAAGCATTAAGAGTCGAGTGCATGAGTAGAAGTTTGATTGCAATTGTTGGAAAGGATTAATCCCTGCCCAGGCCACTGACTTCCACAGTGCAATAATTAAGTGGAACGGTTGCACAAAATGAAGCATGAGGAAGAAATTAGAGTATGCCATGCAAGGGTTGTTTTGTGCTAGAGCTGTCCCTATCACACTCACTTTATGTGATGCTGTCAAGCATCTGGACTAATCCATTATCCCAGGATGAAGTGAGGAGAACACAAGGCCAATCTCATTGTTCTTCTATGAAACTAATTGCAGGAGAGAGTGACTTGCCACTGTATGGGAACAAAGGTAGAAAGACAGAGCCCACAGGCAAGCAATGTGAGGAAATCAAAGCTGAAAGTACATACAGACACTCTCAGTGACAAAACTGTGCCTTTCTTAAACACCAGGCATGAAATTGCAGAGCCAGAGAATATTAAAAAAACCCAAACAAACAAACAAAACAAAAAAACCCAAACAAACAAACAAAAAAACCCCACACACACACACAAAAAAAACCCCCTAGGTTACAACAAATGCATGACAAAATACATAGAACTAGAAAGGTGGAAAGTCCTGATGAGCAAAGCATGCAGAAGAACCTGCTGCTGTCCAGAACAGCTCCAACTCACATCAGGTCACTTCAGGGGCAGAAGTTTTGGCATGCTTAGCCTGACACAGGGCCCCAAACAGAGGGTTGCAGTGTTCTGTTGGCAACGCCCATTACTTGAAAACTCCAAGAGCATCAAGGAAGATTTAACTGTAAAAGGTATGAATCCCCTACTCTCATCCTAGCTCAGTGCCAGTTCATTCCAAAAGCCCTCTTCACTACCCAAAGCAAGAAAATTTCTGCTATTTTGTGGAAAAGTTGCAAGTTATCTTCCAGTCAATTCATTACACAAGAATGTAACTTGGGGGGAAAAAAACAAACCACAAAACCCAATAAACCTTCATGCAGTCATCAGCTGATGGATGGGGGTAGCTTAGGTACTGAGAAAAGATGTGTATTCCAGGTATAGCTAAAAACCTCACTCCCGAGATCAATTCCTCATCCCTGGATGGATGCCCTGTTCCTGAAGTGTTCAAGGCCAGGCTGGATGGAGCTCTGAGCAACCTGGTCTAGCAGGTGGTGTCCCTGCCCATGGCAGGGGGTTTAGGATGCGCTGATTTTTAAGGTCCCTTCCAACCCAAACCATTCTATCATTCCTTAACAACTGACTTGACTCCAGTAAAATGAACCAAAGTACACTGGTGGAATAGTGTCAAGCCATCACATGACAGAGCAACTCACAGACGTTAAGGATTATTAATCTCTCATGTTCTCTCTGAAATTAAAATCCCTACAAAACAAGTCTTCAAGACATGCTATGTGCACAGAACATTCTCTGGTGTGTGAGAAAACCCTGGGCACGTTCCAGCCCGTGAATTCTATACTACCATAGCATAAAGACATGGCCTAGCCACTTGTCACTGATGGGAGTGCTGGAAATGTACTGGAATTAATTCAGTGAGGCCAGGTCCACACCAGGTGGACCTTCCTGCCACAGGGATGCACAAACTGCAACCTGGCCACCTCTAGCTGAGTTTCCACCCCTGTGCCATGCCTGGCCTACAGAAATAAGGCAGAAAGCCAGCAGGGATTCTCTGTGCCTCCTCACCAAGCTCCAGGGCAGCTCTGCCAAAGCTCAGACATGGACAAACCCATACCTCCCTGCCCTAAAAGTGGTCACATCACCAGCCTGCAATTTGGAAACCAAGCCATGCTATTTAAAAGAAGTATCAGCCTTGGTCATGGCACTATCATGTCTGTCTTGTATTTAAAAACAAAATAACTTTTCTTATTAGCCAAGGCTAAGAAGAGGTCACACAAAGCATTATACAGCCTATAAGCCAGATATTAATTCTAAAAGACTGTAACAGCTTTGTGATCTGTGTAAAAAGAAAAAAAAAAAATCACCATAATTCCAGATCATGTCTTACATGCACTGGCTTCTCAGTAAAAGGAATTTACCTTTTCACTGTTATTTACTGACTGTGCTTGTATTTCATTTGTATGGATTTTGTCCAGTAAATCAGGGGGAAAAAGCAGCCTCAGAAAAATTTAATTAAAAGATGGAGACAGTGACCAATCGTTGGAGTCTGTATCTTGACTCTTGAGGTCACATTCCTGCTTCTTTTATTATATTCATTTCAGGGAATCAAAAACATCCTGTATGGGAACAAATCAGAGATGGTAATGGCACGAGGACATTCTTCAGGAGCAGCTGTGCCCAAAAACACATCTGTGAAAAAAATTAAAGAATTCACCCTCACAGTTAGGCTTGAACTGCCAGTTTGTCACACAAATATTAAAAATCCCTGACTTTTTAGTAGCTTTCTAGTCCAACTGTGAATACTCAGATATGGCTGAGTCAAGACCTGTGTTTTGCAGCACATATTGGCCCTCATCACGCTCTAGGGGGCATCCCTCAGAGGGCTGTACTGGGACCTGTTCACTTCATCAATGACACAGAGGGATCAAGTGCCCTCCTCAGCAAATCTGCACATGACAACAAGCTGAGTGGTGCAGTTGGCACATCTGAAGGACAGGGATGCCATCCAGAGGCACCTGGATAAGCTCGAGAAGTGGACCCAGGGAGATTTTGTTCTGGCCTTTTGGTATTTATAGGGGGATTACAAGAAAGATGGGGGCAGGCTTTTTAGTAGGGTGTGTAGTGATAGGACAAGTGGTAATGGTTTTAAAGTAAAAGGCAGATTCAGACTAGATAACCCATTACAGTATCCCATCCCTGGAAGCATTTGAAGTCAGGTTGGACAGGACTCTGAGTAACCTGATCTATTTGAAGATGTCTCTGCTCATTGCAGTGGGGTTGGATTAGATGACCTTTAAAGGTCCCTTGCAGCCCAACCCATTCCATGGTAATACCACAACTTCAGTCAGAGGTACAATTGCATACAAAATCAGGCTTCTCTAGTGCTTGTACTGATAGATTTATTTATCCAACAACTATGTAATTTCCAACACCCACACATAAAAATCAGAACTACAAACATCCTTCCAGATCATTAGTACAAATACCTTGAAGAAGGCTTCATTGCTGAAGTCTGCTTTTGTCTTAGCTGTATCTCTTAAGGGTTTTCTTTGGTCCTTTCCTTAAATCTCTCAGTACTGTTTAAAATCCTTTCAATTTCTCAAACAAGAATTTGCACATTGGATAATAGGAGGGCTGTTCAATTCTTGAGAATTACTAGTTAAAACACAGAAGAGCAGGAATACATCACATTTGTCAAGTCTGATGCTTGAAGTCTTCAACAAGTTATACCAGGTAAGTCTTAGGGGAAGTGGGGGAATACCTAAATCTTAACTAAAAAGCTTTTATCAGTCTGTTCAGTAATGGAGAGGACAAGGCTATTTTAAGTACCTTAAATCTCAGGATGAAACATAATTTAGGTTTGGCCCAGAAGCTTCCAGAGTCAACACTGAGGGTTTTTTGGTAACAAGTTTTCAAGGATTTTGTGTTTTTGGTTTTTTTTACTGGCCTCCTCCATGTCAATTATGAGCTGCCTGTAATAACAGCCTGCATACATTTAATGTATTAGAGGCAGAGCAACTTACCAGGATATAAACAGAACCCTTGACTATACCCACTGTGCTCAAGGAATTAACACAGATTTCAGCAACAGGAAAATAATGAGTAACACTTGAATTGGATTCCATCACCATCTTTAAAACCAACTAGATGGGTTTGGGTTTTTTTTCCTTCAAGACCATTCAGAGCTCGGAAGAGGCCAACCCTTCTCTAACCTCTTCCTCTAAATCTACACTGAAGTATGTACTTAGGCTCTAAAATAAAAATCAATGCTCTACGTTGTCAGCACTAGAAACTAAGACTTAAATTTCAACTACTGGATTTGAGCTGTCTCTACTGACCCAACCCAAAACAGCAGCAACATTTCCCAGATCTTTCCAAAAGCAGCAGAGAGTGGCCTAACTGGCACCGAGTCAAGTCCCAACTACTATGCACTGGCCTTCTGCTATTAGTCATTGTGGAATACATTGCTGCCCTACAAAAATACTTCTCCTAAGTTATTAAACCACCCAAGGAATGTGGATCTCATGTCTATAAAAAATCTGGGATGTGGTCTGGAACCATCTATTAGTAGTCACCACTGCCTCCCTGAACACTTTTTCAGAGCTACATGAGAAGTCTAGGGATACAACACCAAAAGCCTATCAAGAATCAAAGAACACACAAAATGTTTTGCTTAATAAAGACGTAAAGGTTCAATAAACCTCCTCAGCTTATTCATTCCCCTGTATCTCCATTCATGCACAAATTAAGGTCTGCTTGATGCACCTTCTCACAGCCAGTGCCACTCAACAGCTCATCTACACATTTCCTTGATAAATTCTCTCCAAAATAAGGCAGATTTTGTTAAAAATTCATTCAGTGGAAGCTATTTGTAATGAAGTCACAGAACTCCATTTGGCTTTTCAGACAACATTTCATTACTGTGTTGTTGTACTACCTTGCCATCATCCTTCAGCTTAGCAGGGCTTTTTGCCTTAAAACTCAATTTACAAGAAGCAAACTGCAGCCTTTGGTACTTTCTCCAAAGCTCACAATCCTCTTGCTGTAAACACATGCATCTAACAAAGCAACCCAGTGAGCACAGTCAAGATTTCAAAAAAATCACTGCAGTTCAGTTACCGATGATTATCTCCAAAAGCAGGAAGAATGCAGAGGGCCCATAAGCTGACTGTGAAGGTTCTCTTGGGAATCATATATTTAAACCTTCACCAAAACAATTCCTGTTCCATCTACAGAGAAATACATCACAATCTATACCTTAAAAGAAATACTTTATCTATATACACACATCAATATTTATACATAACAGATTTTCAAATGTGTTATCTAAATGGTATTTTATATGTGTATGCATGTGTGCAAATGCAGGCACGTTTTTAAAAAGGTAAGTTGTTCTTACAAAGTTTCCTACTGTCACTGCAATCCAGGAAAGCTCAAGCTGACAGCTAATATCCATAAATTATGACAAACACATTCATTAGCCTAAAGCTTGCATGACAAGTTCATCTTAATAGCAGCAACATAACTCAGTTCACTGGGTTGAACTGGGACCACATTAAGCAAAAAAAACTTTGCTGTCTCACTTGTCTTACCACTCTAACCCTTTTAATATAAACAACTGCCTTCTTAAAGGCCTGCCATGCTAAACCTGAAAACACTTCTCTAAAAGCCCCTTCCCCCAGTGTTTTTTCCCAAGGCCACATATGTGCAACAGGCTTCACAATCAGATTTTCAAGACAAAGATAGGCTGCACGTCCATATAATATTCAATGAATAAATATATTTGTCCTTGTGTAAGTGCATGGACAGAGATAATTAAAAACAGATCAGGAACCTTTTTTGAGAAACTACGTTCTAACATTTTAAATTTTGATTTGTAGAACAGTAATACTTTTTTCCAGCACTACATTTAAATTTTCTTTGTCACAGGAAAAAAACTACTTACAAATGAACTCTTAAAAATTTAGCAGCTCACTGTTTTCCAGTTAATTATAGATTCATTAGTTGAGTCCCCCTGATATGACCTCATGCAGTAATTTCAAGTTCAGTCTGCATGATGAGTCACTCCTGCTCTAAGAAGGATAAACACCAAGCCATATATGTTCCTTAGAGTCCAAGGAGAAGGAAAAACAGGAAAAAACTCAGGTTAGAAATCAGGCAAGAGTTCAACTACAATTGGTCCTTTATGTCAGTGATTGAATTTTCCATGATTCTAATGTTAAAGTCTCAGGAAATAAAACTGTTATAATTACATACATTTAGAGAACAGTATAAATACCACACACAACCCATTAGAAATATAGAATTTATTTCTCATTACATTCAGACAGCAATATGTTTCATATTGGACATGCAATGTCTCCTATCATAGGTGACTTACGGAGTCTGTATTTATAGTTGTGATAGCTATTGCTAGTCCAGAAAACACAAAATGTGTTTCTGGAGTGGCCCTCTTGAGACCTTTCAGTCACTAGCAGCAATTTTTGCAAAAGGGTGCTCTTGAAAATCCACTTCATAAAAATTCATCTGTCATAGCCTACATTATCCAACTGCTTCCTGTATCTTACCTTTACAGTTTCAGAGCTCAAGAAAGCAATTTCAACAACAGTAGTGCACAGGGAGATTGAGGACTTGCCCCTTATCTTCCCTCAGATAGCAGTTCTCAGTAAAGGCAACATCACGTCATAAGGCCACCAAAATGCTCATGGTCCACAAACTGTGCTTTTGGCAGGGCAGCTCCTTTCCCATCCTTTAGGGTCTCTGCAACCCTTGCTTCCATTCTCTCCTGGTACATCCAGGTGCAAGCAACCAAAAGAGTCAATCTTAAGGTTCTGACAACATCCTAAAACATGTTATTTAAAAAAATCTACAACAAAAACACTGTGAACAAGGGGGGAAAAAAAGACAACAATTTGCTATGTTTAAACCTTCAATGTACCATAAACAAGAGGTATCTTCAGAACCAGTGTCCTGACAGCATCTGTTCAGTGTACTTCCCTTCATCCTTACAAACTCAGAAAAACTGCGGTGCTATTTTCCTTGTGTCTCTTAACTCTGCTGGCATTCAGCTCAGGAACACCAGGAGCTGCAGTGCATCATCACATGAAGATGGGGAGGAGCAGGAGAGTGAGAAGAGTGAATACGGAGGAATACAGACACACTGCCCTTGGCAGGCTCAGCACCAGCCATACAGAGAATATGCATACACGTGATGAAGGATTTTGTTGCTTCCTTGTTCTACTTTTTCATCTTTTTTTTTTTTTTTTTAATTAAAAAACAACATTATTCCTGCTAAGGCTGGTTGTGCAAAGTTAGTTTTCAAGAACCACCACTCAGTCTGACTCTGTTCCTGTAGACACACTTCCTACTGATCCATTTCTCACTAGCATCTTGCTGTAGTTTTTCTGCTGTTCTTCTTTGTAAGTATCTTTGACTTTCGCTCGTTTCAGACCTCCATCCCTGGAATAGAACAAGAGGGAAAAGTAAGCTATCAGGATTTTTATGACTATTGTTATCAAATTATGCATTATATAAAGTATCTTAATGAACTCTAGAGTTTTAATCTAAACTATTATTATTAAAGGATTTTCTTCAAAATTTCTAGAACATACAAGTTTAAGCATGTTTATTAAAACCTCTACCTTAAGCCACAATCCTTACACAGTCCAAATTTTGAGTTTAGCCCATTAAAGCAGCCTATTCATGTTGGTAAAAGGCTGTACCTACAATAAAAATCTTTGGCAAGCTGGGATGCTTCTCCCCTAGAGTGTAGAGGCAGTCAATCTTGTGAAACACCGTAACTGTCTCTTGCCTTACACCATTTCGAGGGCCAGCTGGGCCTCATAGTTGAGTCCACTGGCCCATTCTCTTCATCAGAATCTTGCTCTCAAGTTTGTTTCATATGAAATCTAGGCATTATACTGCTACTTACTGAGGTAGGACATGAGAAAGTCAGAGCAAAAAGCCTCAAGGCCCATTGTCTTTTTTGTTGTTAATCAGATTTGCCAAGTCACTTCACTTCCACAAGTCTTAACATGAGAAACAACTGTGAGTGGGCTGCTTCAAAAGCATCAAGTCTTTAGGTGAAACTCACTGCATGCTACATGCTCCAAATGCTTAGATTATCTTTATTTTTACTTTCACATACGTGCATGGATTTACTCCTTTGTTTTCTCTGGAGTATAATAAAGTGATGTTGAATGTTATCTTTCACAACAGTAAGAGAAGAAGCACATCTCAATCAAACTAACAGAGTCCATGAAGTTTAACAAGGCATTACTCACCAGGGAAGTTCAGTCAGTCCTCCTTGGCGAGCAATGGCTGACTTCACTCTGTTGGCAAACTGAACAGCATCTTCATCTTTCTTCAAGAGTCATAAATTCAACATAATCAAAGCAGAGAGAAGTGAATTGAAACAGACTTTCATAACATTTTTTATCTGCTGCCTCATCAAATTAGCTCACTGCCAAACGATCTGTCCCTTATCGTGCCAACATCACAATCTGATGTTCCTATGTGGTAATAATTTAGTTCATTTTCCCCCTAAAGTGTTGAAATTAGGAGAAAATTTTTCTCCAGTATGATGAAACATTGACACTATTGCTGATGGTACCAAGCTGCATCAGGAAAAGCAAAGTCTAATCATACATTAGTCAACACTGACAAAAATTCAATATAAAACTCTAAGGCAGAGGCATGGGGTGGGTGGAGGTTCTGGGGAAAAAGAGTAAAAAGGCCCTTGCAGACACAGTAAAGGTCTTAAATAGCAATCAGTCAACCAGATGCTAGATTACCTCTCGAACCATTGGTGGCAAGTACCACACGTTGCAAACAATGGCCCAGCTTGTCATTATTCGCAGCAGGTAGCTCACAATGTTGTATTTGCTGCTGTTCCAGAATGCATCTCCAAACTGAGGATCATACTGCAAAGGATCACAAAAAACCAAATGATAAAACCCTTTCCCACAGAGCATCACAGCCTCCCAGATCTGTGACTGCATGACAGAACCAGCAGCAGATGTGACCCATTTCCTTAACAGCTGAAAGAGTTAAGTCGGCTGTGAGCAGCATGATTCTCTTCCCCCTTCAGTACTGAGAAGGACTAGCTGGATCTCCCCTCCTTCCATCCTTCTGGAGGAAGAAGCTGATCCCATCTGGACCTACCAGGCAGGCTCCACAGGCCAAAGGACTTCACTTTTATTTCAGCCATGAACACTCCAGGACACATCCACAGCACTCAGCCAAGTGTCAAAGTTACTGTGCTTTCAACAGCAGCTGTACTGAGACAGTTTCCTGCCACCCAGACAAAAACAGATCCCAAACTTTGAAATTCAGCAGCCAGCTATATCCACTTACTTTGATTGCAACAGGATAGATTGTCCCTCCTATTTCAAAGCTTCCCTTCTTGAACATCATCACAGATGTATTGTTTATGCAGGTGCCTGTCCAGAAGATACAGTCATTGCTTCACATAGCCTACCACACTTCAGTAGAAACTCTACATCAATGTACAGGTCTTGTCTATAAAGGTCTGCATTTGCAGCTCAGTGAGTAAAACAAGCATGTCTCCTCTGCTTACTTTTATCCTTTATCTTGTGACTGACTCCCTGAATGAAGCCAGAATGTGTGTGAGACAAACAGCACAATACTGACGTTACATCTATATGACAGCAAATTGATAATCACAGGGCAAAATATACAATCTTCTCATTCTTCTTCCTAGAGCTTCTGCCAGAAGAACCAACATCCAGGGACACTATTGTGTTTCCATGTAATCTCATAGGAAAGATGAAAAACAGCAGAAGCCATGAAAAGAGAACAGGGATGACATCTGCATCAAATGGAGATAGGAAGTAGTTCAGCTTCTTACCTTCTGGAAAAATTAAGATTGGAAGCTTGCTTTTATCTGCCACGTGTTCCCTGAGTCTGTGGAAACAGAAGGAAAGCTTAAAAAACTGCTCCTTTCCACTCTACTTTCCCCAGGCAGGCACATTAAAAATATCTTTACATATTATGTATTTGTTTGAAAGCAAAGGCTTTTACTAGACACTGATTTGTGCTTGCTTTTCTGTTTATAAGAAAACTGAAGCTCTGTGCAAGGCATCCCTTAGGCCCTGGTGCATTACACTGAGGCAATATCCTGTTTTCCCTCCTCTATATTATTTTATTGATGACTGTCAGGGAAGCCAACAAAAGTACACCATTAAGTCAGTCCAACTCACTCTGATCAACTCCATCTCCAAGAAACTGCTCACATAAGAAAAAGAATTGTGCAGTGGTCCATCCAGGCTCTGCTTATTTAACAGCAGATTTCATTAAAAGGGGACTCAAAATGCCTACAGCTCACACTACTTGAATAACACTTGGACAACTTAGCAAAGCTGTCCTGTTGCGCAGAGGCCAATAAAGTAGTGAAGAAGTTAACCTGTCAAAATTAACCTACAAGTTCTTTAAAAATTAGAATTTCTATCTTTGTACTACCATGTCCACAGGTGACAGTCTGCACAAAACTGCTTTTGCGAGCAGCTCATTCTTATAACTAGACACATTCTGCCCCTCATTCAAACAAGTGAAGCTTGTTATTTCCAGTGGCTCACAATTATAAATGAAATGGAGAGTTTGGGTCACAGAAATCCCATTTTAGAATCAGCATTTCTCTTCAACAGAAAGTCCCAGAATTCAGGTATCTTCACATCCTTTCAAAACATATATCTGAACTCACTAGATACTAGTTATTATGCTGATGGCTACCCAGTTTAGATGTTTTAGGGCAGTCTGCAATTCAGACCTTACCAGAACCTTTGGTCTGATCCGTTTCACCCTATATAAACTTTTCAAGCCTTTCTTGGTGACCTCAGAACCTGACATTTTGACCAGTCTACTGCACCAAAGCCCACACAAGAAAGCATATTCAGGTCTTTCTGCATGATCCAGTTTACTGCATGTCACCCTTGCAACTCACTCCAAAAACTGCTGCTGAAACTCTGCTGTACTGATGGCTTCCACTTCTACCTACACCTACGAATCTGCAATACCCTGCATCGTTCCAGCCTACAATAATATGTAATTACAGATAACTCATATCCCTATGATTAGCAGTTATAAGCAGCAGTCATCATCTGGAATAAGACAACTAGACATGGCACCTGCTAAAAGAAGATGCATTCACGAATCAGCCTTTTGCCCTCTCAAGATGCCAAGGTTCCAAGTTTCCCACTGCAGCCTCATCAGATTCTTGGGCTTCTGTCTCTACAAAGCTTTAATTCCTCATCTGGTTCTCCGATTGTCAGATGACTCTCCAGGGAGTCAGGTACCAGGAGGTAGCACAGACACACCATTCCACAACTCACCTTTTCGTCACTAGATGGCGATCCTTCATCTCGGAGCGTTCGAACCAGACATGAGGACAGGCTTTGACCGTGGCTCGCTGGATGACTCCCATCAGCCCACCGTGAACCTGGCCAACCTGCGAGCCCAGCAAGGTATATCAGTACCTGAGACACTTGAAAAGCAGGACCTGCTGTTCTCCAGTCCTCTCAAAAAAACCCAAATGCGCTGGAGACTGCAAACCAGGATTGAGCAGCAACCATAGAACTGTTAAACTGCATTCACTTTAGAGGATCTGGATACACACATGGAAGCGTATCCCATGTACTTCACCAGATGAAGAGCTTGGCAATGACACCACCAGGGCAACTTCACCAGCATATAACTTGTAGGTCAACTTTAACACAATTTACACTTTTGCCCACTGACTAGTGCTCAAGTAAACATCTCTGTGAAAGGACTGAGGTTCACAACCAATACCCCACAATCTCTCCCTCTCCTGGTCCCTCTCCCTCTGCTGTGATCATCATGGATCTCCTCATACCATTGCATAGCATCCATCATTTGTCAAAATGATCGCATCTATTGGTGATGTGTGGTTGGCAACACAAATTCCTCCTTTCTGAGGTCTGTTTTCCCTGAAAGCACATATTTTTTGTTAGACTACTAGTGCACTAACCACCACATTACACACACAACAGTTCCATAAAGCTGCCAGGTGAGTCAGTATCTAGTGTTACATTAACTTGCAGGTAAAAAAAGCGCAGCCCCCATTTCAAATGGAATGCTCACTCAAATAGAAGCATAGACACTTCTTTAATTGTAACTCACTTGTTATGGTAATGGATAGTACCAGACAGAGCTCTGACGAGGATGCGGGAGCATGTGAGGTGGACCACTTCACTCAGGTAGTTTTTCACCCTGAAAGAAAATCACAGACATTTGAAACATCCTGGAAAGCAGCTAGACACACATACAATATTCTCCAGCCTACTCAACACAACTTGAGACTGATATTTTCCTGGTATTCTGGAGGGCAGAGGGATATTCCCAGTTCTACCACTCACTTGCTACAGCAGCTCAGCCAAGATATGTCATACTCTCAGTGTCACTTATCTAGGCATGGCTACGACCTCCTCACTGGATGTTTTTCATTCCAACACCATTATCTCCCCTACAACACTCCCTTTGAGGTTCTCATGACAACAGGAGGAGCAGATCACCAACCTCAGTGCCAGGTCTGGTAAGAAGCCAACCTCAGCCCAAATTCAAAATGCCACTAAAAGCAAGGTCACAAATTTGTGGGTGGAGTGGACTATCAGTAGTCTGTTGTTTGTAAAATCTGTCCACTCCTAATCTTCAGCCGTTTGCACTGATGCAACTTGGCAAGTTCATTCCTCACACAGAGTACCTACCTGCTGTTTGGCAGCTGTCCTACCACTGTTGTTCCCACAATCATTGACGTAATCCCAATGGCAGCAAGGGTAATGCTACACACAAAAAAGACATTAAATCCAAATAAGCAATTTTGCTCATTGTAATAACACTTTCCCCCTACAAAATGGAGAGGGATTGCAGAAATCCAATTATTTGAGGAATACTTGACTCATCCAGTTCTCTAACTTAGTAATTCCCTGACCTGTTGCTCAAAACACCGTCTAGGAAAGGCAGCAGGTTCAGATACTCCCATGCATACAGAGTCAGGGAGCTTTACAGCTCACCCACTTTACACTTATATTGTCAATACACATAGCTATAGAGAAGCATTCACAGGAAAGATTATCACTAGCCCTAATCTATTCTCCACAGTGAATGGCAAGATAGAAGTGTTCTGAATGGTGTCTTAACCATCAAAAGAAGTCTTTAAGCAGGTTAATTTTCTGTATGTGCCAATGCAGCCTTTGGATTAAAAAAAGCTGAGATTACTTTCACCAAGAAAACACAAATCTATGCACTCCCAGACTGCGAAAATCCCTCAGCACCCACAGGCTTACCGTAGGGGAAGCAGGAAGCAGTACCGCACTATAACCCCAATGACCCACACAATAGTCAGCCTCAGGCTGATGTAATGGAAGTTGACATTAGTCCTTGTGAGGAGATTCCAGGAAAGTAGCTCTTCTGAGGAAAACCTTTGGGTGACTTCATCTTCTACAATGGCCTCAAACCCTTTTCTGCAGAAGTAGAAAATGTCAGAGAATTCGAAATTCACTCGATGCAGACGCGCAATTTCTTTCTCCATAGGTGTTTCATCTCTTTCAATGATACCTTGGGAAGGAAAGGGTAACCACATGAGGAAATAATCTGTGAATTAACAGTCATTCTCCAAATCATTTGTCACTCTGCATTACCCAAGGAGATAAGTTTACTGCCAGAGCCCCTCCTATAACAGCAAGATCAGCTGGGTAGTTGAACATAGCATATCCTTCAGTAGGCCAGTTCCAACTCTCCTCCCTCACATCAACACCTTGAGCAGCAAATGCAGCAAGTTCTGTTGCCTACTGAACATGAAGCAAGAAGGCCATACTTTTGCCACCACGTGACATGCTCTCAACTCTGCAACTTTATCCAAGACCATTTTATGTTTTCAGAAATCAAGTGAGACCTTGGCCTTTACATGCTCTGCTGTGCTCTGTGTATTTAAAGGTATTCATTTTCCTCAGTGGAGGCTTCCCTGTTCCCTAAACCCATCTCATCTGATATTCTGGCATCCCATAGCCACATTCAGCTGAAACATGTTCTACTGGTACTTGCCAAAGCCCTGGCCCACAACATCTGTGCATGGACCAGCTTTCAACTAAATGCACTTTTCTATAAGTAAGGACAGAATTACACAATATTTTTTTTATTTTAGTTAAAAATCAAACAAAGCAAACCCTCCAAAAACACAACATCAAAGAAAGTTGTGCCTATAGGTGCCTTACCATAATTTACTTCAGCACTAACAGTTGTGTTTCAGTTGAACTCTGACCATGTAATGTCTGGCAACAGAAGAGAAGCTTGGGCAGTTCAGAATTGCAGTAGTAATAACAAGTATTCCCTATTCTCCTCCACCCTTTTCACTTTTTATACTTATAGCCTGACAAGCACCAATTTCTCACTAGAGCTTTCAAAGGCCAGGACAAGTTGTATAAGCTAAATATAAAGATCAAGTAGCTGCTTTCTGGTAGGCAAGTCTGGCTCCAGATACTGATGACTGAAGAAATTTAGAGTAACAGTTGACCAGGACAACCATCCCCTGAGACACTCAGCTTGGATTACAGAGGTCCAAGTTCAGGTTGCCACTCTGTCAGACATCCTCTGACAAATTGCATAATCTTTGTGCTTCCATTTTGACATAAAAAAGACAAGAAAGGGCATAGCACCCAACTTCTTCAAGCCACCAGGAACTTTCTGCATTGTAGGATGTGTTTTTGTAGGAAATCTGCATCCCAGTGAAGTCTTGCCAGCAGAAAAACCCTGAATATATTTGCTGTGCAAATCACACACACCATTTAAATTACAAGTGATATGGAAAATCTTCATATTGCACTGCAGCATACATATACATAACACATAATGCAGGAAGCTGCAAGATCCAAGTCCCACAAATCACTGAGGAAAACACTAAAGAACAGCATCTAAGGGATGTCACAGTGAAAACAAAAACCTATTAGCACCTTCAGTTTTGAACCTGGCAACCATGACTTTCAATTCCACCACACCACCTCACTGCATCATTCTATCACAAGCCTACAACTACAAATCATTAATATGGCA
Organism: Acropternis orthonyx; assembly: GCA_035583155.1. Taxonomy (NCBI): domain Eukaryota; kingdom Metazoa; phylum Chordata; class Aves; order Passeriformes; family Rhinocryptidae; genus Acropternis; species Acropternis orthonyx. The sequence continues at coordinate 12,511,196 of JAWWEU010000125.1, read as the reverse complement.
TGTCCAAAAACACACATGCCCTTCAGGATCTAAATTATACAAGCATGCATCACATCAAACATTCAACAGAATAGACTATACTGGTGAAGTATTTTAAACTCAAATCAAAGCTCTAGTTTGTGATTCCATTTTTCTCTCAGTCAGTCCCTTAAACATCTAAATGTGAAACATGCAGGACTGTAGGCAAATCAGTCCAACCTGTCTGCTCCATACTGCTGGAGACAGGTCACAGGCGAGAAACCGGGGGAACTCTCCAGCAACCATCACACAAGTACCACTCTACTCTCCAGTTCTCAAAACTGGGATACACGTCCTCCTTATCCAGACCCTGGTTCAGCACCAATCAAGCAGCTGGCTCACCTGGCTGAAGCCAGCCCAGGGTTCAGGATTATCACCCTGCTGGCACAGCAAGACAGTCTGGCTGTAATGTCTTGCCTCATGAGCCTGCACTGTCCTTGCCACATGACACCCCCATGCACCAGCCTTGGGACTCCTAGCTCTGACCTCAGCAGCACATGAAGGTATTACAAACAGAACTATAACACATGCTGCTCTGGTGACGTACTTAGCCTTCTTGTAATCAGGAATAACATTTAACGGCCTTTAATCCCTTGGTCATGGGTAGAGCTGAGTTCATCAAAGACAGCACTATGCAGGAGTACAGCCAACATCACTCACAACCAAACAAAAAGCTATAAGAGGTGCTTTACTCAGTGTTGCAGCACAAGCACTAAGCCTTCAAGCTCATTATACCAGCCTCAAATTAAACACTATCTACTTACAAAGTAAATACATACTACATAGTAAGTAGATACTACTAGCATTATTTGCATAAGCCTTTCTTTTAGTGGATGTAATTTTCAAAACTGACTGAGTAGCATTTTTGTCTTTTTTAAAACCCACTAGCTTGAAGACAATAGAGCCAACACCCACACAGAGCTGAGAGCTGGTTATTCAGCTGCAGTAAGATAAACATCAAGCCTCCAACTACCTGTCCAGCCAAGAGCTACCACTGGGTCCAGCACAAACACATTGCTCTCTAACACAAATAGACCTTAAAGTGACAGCCTCAGGTTATTGCCCAAAGTAACTACACCAGCCAGTATTTTTTTCAAGACAAATCTTCATCACACAACCAACACAGCAGCACTGGCTGCCATTTCTGCCAAGAGATGTGAAATACACTGGATTTGGTACTGCAGAGAAAGGTGGTGTTTCTCAATCATGCTCAGTCATCTGTCTGTCTGGGTTTTTTTTAATTGAGGGGCACAATTTTAAGGTGTTTGAGGAAGACCGTTTTTGCTCGGCTTGGGAACAGGAAATTCTGCCCTTGCACATGCATCTACAATGCTCCCTCCTATCCTGACCCACCTCTTAGTGATGACTGGATGGTCAGGAAAGATGGAAGAGGTGATACACACTCCCTTTCAGCGCTTAACATGCATATGGGTACACACACACAGACATTTACCTTTACCCTGTTTTAATCAACTAGTCTGTAATTCATTATCAGCAGGAATTTCTCCTCTCTCAGTAAACACTGTGTAATGCCATTGGGTCTGCTCATGTTCTGTCACCTCAAGAGATGCCAACTTACATAATGCACTGTTAGAGCTACACCTGTACTGGCCCTCAAGTACTTTCAATGCACATACAGGAACCCAGTCTCCTAATCACAAGTCAGTTATTCCTATGGTTAAAAAACTCCCAAGAGCAATATACAGAGCACAAGTCTGGCACTGCAGACTTCATGTCTCCCCTGCTCTCCATACCTTCTCCAGTGAGGAACTGTTAAGACACCAGCTTTCTGCAGAAAGAGACACCTATAGTGGGGAAAGGTTTAAATTTTTTATTTCAGACATAAAGAGGACATTAAAAAGTGGTGCTTCGGGCCACCACTGCAACTGTGTAACCCCATCCACAAGACTGCTTGAACGTAAGCCCCATGCTATGTCTGAATTCTCAGGCCATTTTTACTATCACTGACACTGCTCCAGACAGTGGAGTACGCTCAGTTCAGTCCAGGTTCTGAACCACAGCACATATTAACACTATACACCCCTCAGTGACACACAAGGGAAATACCTACTCGGGAATTTTTTTGGAAGATAGCTCATAGATAAATCTACTATGTGGGACCTCTCTCCCTTCTCTTCTCTAGAGAGGAAATAATTAAGTGTAAGAATGATCAGATGTCTAGGAAGACAAAAGTTCCTACTGCACAGCTAAAGCAGCACAGTCGGATCTCTTGCCCTCCCACTGACCCATGATGTGGTGGGACACTATCAGCCTTACACTTGCTATATCACTGACAACCTGTGAAGCAGGTAACAGGGCACTGACATTATTTGAAAGGACCTTGCTCTTTCCCTCCAAAATACCCCACAACTTTCAGGGCACTGGTGAGTGATATAAGGATGTGCTTTTTCTCAGCCACTTTAAAGTCAGCAATTAAATAAGACAAGTTTTAAGCTGTTTCAAGAGCTGCTGGGCAGTATCTTCAGTTTATTATTACAGGTGCTGACAGTTGCATCTGCTACCATCGAAGCCTGTTTCATGCCTGGTCTGCAGATAGTACAATACCAGTGTTTACAGTATTGATAATACTCCTCTGGAGGTGAAACACACACAAGCAGTTCAGCAATTCAGTCCCCATTACTGCATCATGCTTGCATGAGCTAATTCCTAGAGGTAACAACTGACTCGTCTATTAAGTGGCAAGCTGGGCCTATTTCCAGCTGTGATGCCTAATGAGGGACACACAGAAAGTGCTGACACTGCTGCCAAATCCTGTCAAACATGAGCAAATAATTAGCAATACCGAGACATTCAGGAACCAGGGGAAAATCAACTGCAGGCTGTAATGCCTTTTAGAACCTTGTCCTGTTTCCTGGGCAAACAGACTGCTCTCACAGCTCCGAAGTCTTACAGCCAACTCTGACCTACTGCAGCCTATCACAACTCACACACAGTATGGGTTAAGAGATACTAAACCAACTAATTTCAAAATTAGGCTAAAGGAAGAATTATGAAGCAACTTTTCAGCTGTCCTTCTACAGACAATGAGTGTAAGAAGTTTGACAAATACTGATATTAACTCCAGGGGGCAAAAGGTAAATAGCAGCTGACTGAAAAAAAGGGAAAGAGTTTAACACCATATACTTTAATCCAGCAACCATATCACAGAAAAGTACTGAGCTTGGGAAAGAAAAGTGTTGTCCAACAAACATTCAGATCTCCTCAGAGAATACTTAAGTATACACTGATGCTGACAGGACTGAGATAGCTGGCCAGCAACCTTGCAGGAAGCAACCTAAAGAGATTTCAAGATAAAAACCAACCTCATATTTAAAACTGAAAATTTCCATCAACAGAGGATGGTCTCTACCTTATGCTCTACTCTGTTTTGTTAAACTTAATGTTATTTCATACCCTTCATTTCCTGATCTCCTGTTTTTCAACCATTCAGTACAAGCCAGCAAAAGAAGCATTTCATTCTCAGGAACAGTTTACATGCTAGTAGCATTGCAAAAAAATTAGAGGTATCAGTGTGCTGGTTTTAGCTCAGGTAGAGTTAATTTTCTTCACGGTGCCTGGTATGGGGCTGTGTTTTGGATCCATGTAGAACACAGTGATGATAATGGAGATTTTTTTTTTTTATTGCTGAGCAGGGCTTAGTCAGAGCCAAGGCCTTTTCCGCTTTTTGTACTGTCACACTGGTGAGGATGTTGGGGGTGCATGGGAGGTTGGGAAGAGACACAGCCAAGACAGGTGACCCAAACTGACCAAAGGGATATTCCATAACATATGGCATCATGCTCAGTATATTAAGTAAGAAGAAAGAGGTTGAGGGAGTCATCTGGAGTGATGCCATTTGTCTTCCCAAGTAACCTTTGCACGTGATGGGGCCCAGGTCTCCTGGAGATGGCTGAACACCTGCCTGCCCATCAGAGGCAGTGAATTAATTCCTTGTTTTGCTTTGCTTGCATGTGTGGCTTTTGCTCTCCCTATTGAACTGCCTTTCTCTCAAGCCATGAGTTCTCTCCCTGATCCTGCCGGTGGGGGAGTGAGCAAGTGGCTACACAGGGCTTGGTGGCTGGCTGGGGCTAAACCACGACAATCAACATGCACCCACCCCACCTTTTCCAGTTCTCATGCACACATCTAACTAATTCATTTGAAAAACACTCAGTACTCTGACTTTAGAACATTAGTCCTATCCATTTGACTTTATTCTAAGCTCTCACCATTAGCAGTAGGAGTCTTTCGCATCTGCGGCTGTGGCTTTTTGGCACCTTTTTGTATCCGTAGAGTGGCCCACTGTTGAACAGAAAGAAAACATTAATTTCACAAATGCAGTATTGACTTAAGAAAAAAAAGTCACCTAAAAAAAAAAAAAAAGGCAACAGTTAATCAAGACAGGTTGTGATTTTCAAAGAATATCTTCACTAGGTGATTATCACCCATCTTCCTCAGATGTGTCCACAAACCCAAACCCATACATGGTTCCTATCAACAAACAAACAAAAAATAAACAAAAAACCCAACCCTCTCCAAATAAACAAACAAACAAAAAAAAAAACCACACACCAAAAAAAAACACCAACGTTCAGTGCTAGTCAGTACATCCCAAACACACTTGTCAGTCTTCAGAGAGCCAACTCAGTGCTTCAGCTCCTGTTCAGACACACAGCCACAGCCTGAAAGACCTCTGTCAGCCTTGCTACTTGCACACCAGGCACCAGGCTGCATGGAAAGCTCCAAGAGGAGCTAGACAACATCCCCTGAGCACACAGCACCTGTTCACAAGAGCTGACAGACACATCACAACTCAGCCAGTCTTCTTTCAGAGGAGTTTCACCACACTGAAGCAAAAGAAAGCCCTAACTAGGTTAAGTAAAACTGAGTCCTGCACACAACTAATTTTGCTAAAAACCAAAACAGCATTTGCAGCCATGATAAGCTGCATTTAAATTCAGACTCAATTCAAAAAAGGACTGCACCCAAGAATTTTCCAAGCTGAACAAACGTGAAATTCACCTTGACTCTGCAACTGCTCATTTCTTGGCATTTTCATAGAACCATTGAATGGTTTGGATTGGAAGGGACTTTAAAGTTCATCTAGTTCAAACTGCGCTGCCATGGGCAGGGATACCTTCGAGCAAACCTGGCTGCTCAGGGCCCCATCCAGCCTGGTCTTAAACACTTCCAGATACATAGAGTCCACAACTTCTCTGGGTAACCTGAGCCAGTGCCTCCTCACTGTCATAGTAGAGATTTTCTTCCTAATAACTAAACTAAACCAAACCTGCTCTCTTTCAGCTTAAGGCCATTCTCCCTTGTCCTATCACTGCATGCCCTTGTGAAAAGTCCCTCTCCAACCTTCTTGTAAGCCCCCTTTATGTACTACAAGGTGCTATAAGGCTTCCCCAGAGCTCTTCTCCAGTCTGAAAAGCCCCAACTCTCTCAGCTCTCATTTTAGAGCTCCGAGCAGCAGAGAAACAGGTCAAATCACCAGCTCTAGGGTACAACCGCAGAGAGACCCTTCTGCCCTTGGAAAGGGCTGCCAGCTCACCAGGGTTAACCTCCTCTTTTTTCCCCAGAGGTGGGCTGAGGCAATGAAATTGTAATAGGTGATAAAGTACACTCTGCTCTCCCATCAGTGTCAAAGCTTCCCAGCTGCCCTGCTTCCCACAAACACCTGGCAGAACCATACCAGAGTTAGGAGATTTCCTCTTATCTCCAGTCCTGATGAGGCTGGAGACCATTCAACATGCTCACAGGCCAAAAGGTTTTCTTGACCTTCATCTGACTCAGTTCCACAGAGTGCTTTTTTATAGCCCATTATCTCAGCCTTCATTTTTACTGGGTTAACAATTAAAATCCCTTTTCCACCCCAAAGCCTGTGATGTCAGAGAAGCCCTTCTGGCCTGGTTTCCTCCTTTCCCTACATGGCAGCTTTGCTAAGGGATGGAAAGCTCAGCCAATGAAGGCTGACTCTGTGGCTCCCCACTATGCACATTAATTCCTCCTCCACAAGACTTCACACTGTTTCTAGGAATATAATAGGCATTTTCAAGATAGAGAGGTGATCTGGGAGAAATGAGCTCATACCAAAAGATCAGGGTATTATCCTGTTCAAACCTTAACTTAAGCAGCATCATAGGCATACTTTTGTAGCAGCATACAGATGGTGCTCACTGGTCTGCACAGGAAGAACCCAGACCAATGTCAAACCATGTATTTTCCACCTCTCTAACCAAGCTGTGGAGCATTTGGAGGTGCATTTTCCTTTTGGATGGTCAGAGCACCCTGACTCATGACATTATCTCCACCACATAACTTCCCACTATGAGCCAGTACTGCTTACCGTATCAGATCTGGCTGAATCACAACCTACTCTGCCAATATAGTGACTTGCTTACTCAGTTCTCCTGCTGCTAAGGCAATACCTCTTCCAAGAACTCAGTATCTTCTGGCTACAGACGTCTTCAGTAGTGCTATGACCATAAAAGTTCTGGGAAATACCAAGCCAAAATATTGTTCAAGGAAGAAACTACTCACAGTATTGTCATTTCTGTATTTCTTCTATGAAATAGATTTGGGAGTGCTGGGGAACCAGCACACACAATCATTCCCCTGACCAGGCTTCACCCATGGTATTCAATGAATTAAAATTTCCACAAACAGGTAAGTCACTTACCACACAGAAGACAAAGAATATATCTGGCTAATGGTCTCAGCCATATACGCTAGCAGAGAAAATAAGTTTTCATCTTTCAAATTTTCTCAGAGGGGTAATCAAAACCTGGAAGAACACTTTCTGCTTGGTGTTTAGAAAGAGCATACAGCACTCTCTTCACAAAGCTTTTGCTATAGAAATCCTGCAGTTACAAGTTCATGCTAGACAGTCAAAAAGCTTGAGACTCAGCACCAGCCATGAGGACACAGGTTATTGAGACATGCCTTTGTAATGCTCAAAAGATTGCAACATCCTATAGGACTGCGGTATTTTTTGACGTTTTGCTATGCAAAAGAGGCAATGGACTCCTCCCAAAGCAGACAGAAATTGCAGGGTCATGTAACCCAAGTCAGTTTCTACTGCACAGATACTTTATCAACCCCACTCACAAAAGTACATTCCTTCTTCCTAAGTAGTCTGACCTTTGCTCCACAGGTTCATCTAAGTCCAGAAAGGTGCAGCAGGCCCACCTGGGGGATGGAGGGAGCAGTGGCAAAGAGACAGGAGTGGATAGTTAGTTCCCTTTGCCCTCTACCCGTGCCTTCCCAGGAGTTGGGAGCACTGCCATGTACATCTTGTACAAAGGTTGTGCAGAGCGTTCCAAGGGACAGATGACTTATGCTCCACTAGTCGATAGCTGAGGCAGTTTTAAGTTCCATGCCAGGTCTCCCAGGGGATTTAAGCACACTTAATAAAACCAGCAAGGATGAGACCAACTGCCCCTCTTTGTCAGGAGCCTTTGGGCACTCCAGAGTCCACATCTACCAGATGCTACAGCAAATAAGTTTTAAGTCCTTTATATCAGCTTTCTTCTTCCCTCAGTCTGTCATATTTCCAAACACTATGCATGTTCCAGCAACCAAGCAGCAAGACATTTTTACTTAAACATAAGATCTAATTCTTACACATATTCTCAGGCACCTGAAATAACGGCATTATCATCAAAGTCAAAATCTGAACTTTGATCAAGTGAAAAGCTTGTTTATATCCAGGCTGAAAAACAAAAGAGACACTACATGCAGTATGTGAGCAATTTCCCTTCCTTCCTCCAAGTTAGGGATATGTACTGTCCACTGCTGTTTCAGCTGGTTCCCATGCTAAAGGACAACTTTATGCCACAAAGGGCCATCACAATGTGAGTGCTGATCCATCCCACAGAGGGGAAAATAATATGTTTGTGTATTAGAGATCAAAAAGCATGAAACAATTATAAACCATAGCTCCCATTCTACTCAGGAAATTAGAAAAAAGTGGACTGGCAGGTCTTTTGGATCTATCAGTAACACTGACACAAATCTAGATGGCTGGTGCTGAGCAAGTAGTTCCAAACACCTTGGTGTAGACCTAAGTTTTTAGTAGGGATTCTTGAAGCAGCTGTGTGAAAAGAGCATAAAACACCAGGCTCCTGAGCAGATTAAAAATAGTTCTGCAGCTGGGGCTACCCCCTGAACTACAAACATAGTTAGAAAGCAGCATGATCACAGAACTACAAACACGGCCTCAAGTCTGCTCACAACAAAGTAGCTTTAATGCTTTAATCACATAAGGCAGAATGTGAAGACACCACAGTTCACTAGGCAAGGAAAACATCAGCTTTTCCCTGTAAAGGCCTCCCTCCACATCCTCCTAGAAAAGGCCTGTAGTTTATCAGAACCTTAAGAAAAAAAAACAAAAAACCACACACACACACCAAAAAAAAAAAAAAAAGAGAGAGCGCGCAAAAGATTGATTTCACTCATATATAAGTAACTGCCACACATATAGGACCTATGCAGTATTTGATAAAGATACAGTTAGATCTCAGAGACAAAAATCACACATTATTCACAAGAGACATCAAAATCCCTTCCCAACTCCAGATAAGAAAGTTGCCAAATAGACAACTATTTCCAAAGACAAGCTTGACATGTTGTTTCATGAAACAATGTCTAGAGATACTTTGCTAGAACCAAAAGTCAAGTTATTAGGAACACTTCAGAGACTTCCCTGTTCCCCTAACAGACAGAGCTTAGCCTTTCACCTCATTTACCACCTTTATATCACCTCTGGCTTAATAGCAATGTTTGGCTATTATTCAGAGGAGATGACTGAAATCTGTAGTCATATGAAGTTAGACTACTAGTGTTCCTCTATTTAAAAGCACTGCCACATCAGAGCCAAAAATTTATATGCTCGTTTAGGTGACCATTCCTTGGAATCTCTCCAAACCTCAATAAGGACAGAAAGATTTCACAGCGCCTCCCACACACATGCTAACCTTGTTTAACCCAGCAAAATCTGCATAGCAATTACGGGGTTGTTTTGTGTGAAGAGAGGACACCACCACCATCAAAAGGAGTAATCACTTCCGAGTGAGGGCAAAAGGTCCTCTCTTTGACCTCCCGCTAGTCTCATTCTGATGGGACACCCTTAGCACTGCCTCCAAGGACCTTTCCAAATTCTTCTGCACACATGAGCTGTATAGCAGGTCCTTCATGGTGGACAGGTATCCAAAGCACAACACAGAGTTCAGCTTTACAGGAAAACACCAAGGGCACCAGCAACAGAAAAGCCATGCAGTTTCTTTTACAGCAGCTTCACAAACTCATAATTTAAGGCAAGCTCTGAATACAGCTGCTATTTTTTTAACAGCTTTTGCTTACCAACAGTATCAGGAATCCTAATGTTCACATGCTGTGAAATTGAGAGCAATTTCAGATCAGAGTTTCTGACCTGGAAGATGCTGCATTGAATAGTGATGTAACCACAACAGAGAGTAACCCCCAGCTCTGCCAAACGAGAAGACTTGATTTTTAAATCTGTGGTAAACATACATAAAGGCCTTCAAATGACTGGTGTCTAGGTTAATACAGGCCAGGGGTTTACCCCAAGATTCTGCAGCAAATTTGCTAAAATACTACCAGTCCAAATGCTGTAAACTAGGGTGCATCAGTCACATCAGGCATGTCTCCAAGACATTCTCCCACTACCATCTGAACTGGCAGCTTTCAGAGCTACTCTCTCACTTCAGAGCTCTCAGATTCTCATCTGCCCAGCAGTCCTTGAAGGATACCAATTACACAGACATAAGCCTTCACTGACATAGTCACTTAGTCAGCAAAGCTTGCTTCAGAGGGCAGTGAGTTATGGAAGAAACAGTCAAAACCCACAATGATTCATCTAGTTATCAGCTACATCTTCTCCTTTTCCCTTCCCCACCCTTATACCCAGTAACATATGCAATCCTGATGTTGATTCATGGGAAGAAGCTGCAGCCTGACATACCTGGAACAGGACATAACAGTCTATCCCACTTACCCTGCACAGCCACAATCTCGTTTGACCACAGGCACTGAAAAGTCCTTTTCCCCCCCACAGATATATTTTTCTCCATTTAGCTTCATTCGTATTGCCAAGGTCATCAGCAGCACAAGTAACTTGGGCTTAAACCTCCCAGCTACCAAACAATGTGACCCCCTTGTCCAGCTAAAGCACATTCCCTGCAGGGCAGCATAATAAGCTATCAGAAATCGCTTCTGTTACAAGGGGCCGCTATTTAGAGCCCGATGGATCAGTTACAGAACAAGAAACACACCTAGGACTGCAAGCATCTGTTGTGCATTAGAGAAGGCAAAAACCAACCACACAAGAAGTGCTCCCTGCTAACTGCAAGTCCCACAAGGAAATGTGGGGGGATCGGGAGGGAGGGTAGTGCATTCAAAGTGCTTGCAGTCATCAACAAACCATTAGTCCAAAAATAGACAATAATGTGATGTTACTTAATAGCCAGGTTGTTTGTTTGCTGACACAAATGTGATCCAATAGCTTCACTTCCCTCAGGCTTTCTTGTTTCTTAGTATTTCGCAAGTATCATGCACCACAATTTCTTGTCTGAAAAAGACAAGAAACATTTTCCCATTAGAAAGATCCAGCAAGGCAGTTTATACAAAGTGTTGCTGACAACAATCCCACCTGTCTCGGATAGCTAGGCATACACCAAAAAAAACCCAAACAAGAAAAAAAACCCCAGCAGACTGAAAAAAAACACCAAAATGCTGGAATTAGTTTTTAACAAATGGAACCAAAATATATCAAGCAGAGATCATCACTCGGGGTGGGGCAGGGGGCTCATTGCTACTGCCAAATACATTGGCACACAGTCTAAGCAAGTCCTCCAGATCTACAAACCGATGGAAATAGATAAACACATTGCTCTGTGACAAGTGGCTGCTCTATGGGCCTTACTGAAAGACAAATGACTTTCTGAAAGGCTGGGTTTCTCCGCTGCCTGGCAAGACAGCCTGAATGGCTTTCAGGGGCCTCACCAGCCCCAACTGAAATCAGAGCTCATAAAAGAGGCAATGAATTGAGAGAGAAAAAATGAGACCAAGAAATAAAGACACACTAAATTTAATATTTGAAACTATCGGATGATGTTGAAAACCAAACAGGGAGAAATGCAGCATGCTGTGGTGATTGCAAGAGGCAGTTGCCAGCATTTCAGCAGTAAGAAAGATTTCTGCAGCGAGTGATTTCACAAGCATCAGCACAGGAGGTGACTCGCCCAGACTCACTCCTCGCAGGGGCAAACAGCCACTGGAGATGGTTTTGCAGCAGTAATCCCACATTTTAAAAACTGTACTTCTAGTAACTTTGAAAGGGAAGCCACAGGCAGAAATGAGCAGTTTCCTAAAAGTCTGATGAGTTTGGTAAGGCAATTCAGAAGCAAGTTAATGTACTTGAAGGAATACCCACGTGACTGGGACAAGCAGGCTTTCTAATAGCAAGCAGTCTGCCTGCTGTACTTCGTTCCTCTGGTATTAGCAAAACTGGTCATGATTTCCTACTCTTCTTCCCCTTATCACATAGAAAAAAATATAATCACACAGGGAAAAGATCTACTTATATTCTCCATAAAAAGCTGGTAAACCCTAGTGCAGTACTTAGGGATCAAAGGCAACCTAACAGAAGCACAACCTCACCTGTACATGCTGCACTTTGCTTAGAAGCTTGTGCCTCGCTGAGGCAGCTCAGCATAGAGAAAAAGCTATTGTGCATCAACTGATGTCCCTTGTCTGAAATGTCAGATGGTAAAAGTACAAAACCACTTTGTTCCTACAAGGAACTTTCCGTCCCTTTTCTTGGACCATGCTTGCAGCTCTGGGAACAAGCATCTGCCCTCCCAAAACAAGCTGAAACAGATTTTTTCCTTATTGGCAGGAAAAAATCCAAGCACGAGACTCCTGCTATCCCCAGCTTGCTCTGTACCACAGCCTACACAACAAGTGAACACCACAGACTCATTCTTATGTGCCCTGTTTCATCTGACATGACAGTGGACCAGCCAGGTGCCACAATGAACTGTAGACTCTCCATCTATCTCCCTGGACTACGGAGAGACTTGAACCCTCACAGCAGATCAGCTTTAATAAAGCATGTTTTTACAACAGATACCATATAGGAAACAAACCACACAGACACTGTCCTCCCTCTATGCCTGCTGCATGCCAACACGTGTCCTCCCACTGTGTCCTGACACATGCCAACAAGTGGGATACAAGCAGGCAAAGCCAAAGAGCAAGTCGGTATTCAGCTGGGGTGTACAAGCAGTCACCACTTTCTGCAGTTCCTGTGATCCAGCTCATCAAAGAGGCAACAAAGGCAGCAGCAGTACCATTCTGACTGAGCACTCTGCAGGTGCAAGGGCCCACCCTGCTCCTGGCAAAGAGACAAGAGATACCATCTGGGAGATCCAGGGCTGGAAGCTGAAGAGGAAGCTTAAGGAAGATATTAAGTTAACCACTGCTCTGAAAAAGGCCTCAGCCCATCAGAGGCTGCAGCATCCTCCACATAGCCAGAAATCTCCTCTCAGGAGAAGACCTGAAGCCTCAATCCAACATCCCAGGCAACTTCAGACACCCAGGCAGCAGCTACGGACTTAGCACTTTCCACTGATAACATGATTTTGGCAGGGAAAAGTCAGGGGCAACAACACCTATCTTCAGGTGCTCTTGCATGTGCTGACTGGAATGGCTGGCAGACAATCAGCCTATGTCAGGCTTCTAACCAAGCCAAGAAACAGGAGACATTCCACAACAAACCACTTCCTTTCAGGGGTTCTCTCCATGCAGGTATTCTGAGTATACAGAATTTATAGGCAAAGCAAGGCCAAGTTGAAGTAAGTGGACTATGTAGGTAGATCGAGCTTCTTCTCTCTCCTGCAGAAGGTCCACCTTAGCTGACCCTCCTCCTCAGAACACTTCCCAATTTTTTATTGCCTTTTCTTCTATAGATATAATATTTTATTTAATATTTATGTTCAAAATAATTACATATTAATTTTTAATATATTGACTGGCATATAATTCCAAAAAGTGCTTCATGTGACAATATTGGCAACACTCAAGATAAGTCATTATTTTCCTCCCTTATGCAACAGAAGAGCTCTTGCAATTAACCATCGTAGATATGCCGTCAGATACTTCTCTGTACTTTTGCCCAAAACCTTTTGAGTCACTTCTTGTCGCAACATTTGATGACACTAAAAAATAATGATTAATGTTCTAAGAATAAAGAATGCAAATTGTGGCTAATCACAGGTGATGGCAAGTCAACCAAATAATACTATCTCACTAAGACATCTGGATTGCTCCCTCGGGCAAGTGTGACCTTTAAGCCCTCACCTTCTGCTCCAAAAGCTTTTTTCTAGTAACAGCTGCATCTTCTCCCCGTAACAGTTCTCATCCTACCATTCACAGCCCCAGCAAGTACTTAGAGCAGATTCATTCTCATCCAAAAGCCTTGAAACATTTTAACTTGAGGCATTTAACAGATGCTCTTTAAATAGGTGGGTTTGGGGTGGATTTTTTTCTAGCCAGGCACCAAGGAACTTGAATGAACTGAAGTACATGAACAAAGTTTACCTGAAAACCTCAAAGAACAAGACGAAACTAGACAAAACCTCCTGTCCACAGTCACATACTGATGTATACACAGCACTGACTACGCTGTGAGTTGTGAGTCACTTCACTTTTCCTCCTTACCTTGGTTTGGGTGCCCCTTCTCCTTGAGAAAAGCGTAATAAAGATTTAAACCTGATCATTTCCACCAGCGGTTTTAAAACACTTGTTTCCTCACAACCACCACCACCACCACGCGCTTCAGAGGAAGCATTTTCGCACGCATATAAAACACATCGCGTTCAGAAAGCAGCTGCTTTGAAAGAAACCGGCTATTCCAGAGAATTTAGGGAAAGACAGCAATGGAAGTGCTGGAATATGCTGAACCCGTAGGGGAGTCAGCATCTGTGAGCGCCAGCGCTGCCGGCCACTCGCCGCCGCAGGCAGCGGGCGCGCTGCCAGGCGCCCGTACCGGCACCACCCGGCTCAGGTGGGGAACAGCTGTCCCCGGGCCGCGCCCAGGCCATGGTACACCCTTAGCTAACACGGCTTTATTTCGCTCTCCCGCGGGTTCAAGGAGCACACGCCACCAAATGAATTCATACACGTTTAGAGTCGGGGCTTTAAGCCCGCACGGGGCACAGACGATGCCCGGACAGGACGCGGCCCACCCACACCCTGCTCTCCTCGGCGCTGCCCACCCCCGCACCCCCGCCTACCTCCAGCGTCTTCACCAGCACCCACATGTAGGCCTCGGAGATGCCCAGCGAGACGCCCAGCGCCGAGGGCAGCAGGATGAGCCCGAGCACCAGCGCCAGCCACACGGCGCCCACCCGCGCCGCCGCCGCCGCCCACACGGCCTCCATCGCGGGCGGCCCCGCACGAACCGCCCGCTCCGCCTCCCGCCCGGCACCCAGCGGAGCGCCCGGCGCTGCCGCCCCGCCGGCCCTAAAGCCCCGCGGCCGCCCCGCCCCGCTGCGGGGCGTGTTCCCACGGCGGCGGAGCGCTCTTTGGCGGAGGTTCTGTGTGGGGGGATGTGCCCCAGGGGAGGATGGCTGCGGGTCGGGGAGGTGGTGCGGACAGGGCGCTCCGAGACCCGCCGTGTGGGGAACCGGCCCCAGCGGAGCGCTGAGGGCGGCTTTGGGGGCCGCGCCGGGCCCGGACAGAGAGGCTCGGCTCACAAGTATGTCTAAAAGCCAAGTGCTTAGGATCCAAGAAAAACAACTGAATTATAGTCCAAAGCCTAAGGAACTATTTCCAGGAGAGTCATGTGGACCAAGGGCGTTGCATTCTGGCTCCTATTTTTGGCTCTGGCGCTACATCATCTTGTACAAGTCGTCTTTGCTCTCAGCATCTCTCCTCTCCTCCCACTCTTTGCCTCATCTGGTTAGATGATTTCTCCAAGGCAGAGACAGGACGATCCCTGATGAAGCCTCTAGGCACTACAACCAGAGAAACAACTCTCCAGCTAGATCTGACATTGCCAAACTTCAGTGTCTTTGAAGTGTTTAGTTATGATCATGCCCAAAAGGCCCAGCTCGGACTGAAGGCAGTAGCCTGTCTGTGCCACACACACATTGGTGATGAGTCCCTACTCCAAAGACCTGCACTACAAGTGGCTTTCAAATATTACAGGGGTGTGTGAATCCAAGTCAATTAAAAGTGCCCAAAACCTGGAACAGAAACAATTCAGAAGAACATTACTTTCCAGGCTGGGTGATATTCATAACACAGACACATGCAGATAGCTTATTTTAAATTTGTATTTTATCTGCTGCTTCCCACGCAGAAGGTGATACAGGTCTTTTGGTACTTGCTCATGACTTTTCACTGAGGGTGCAAATGGCAGAAGCCAAAGGCTTGGCAGGTTTGTTTTTATCTGGCATTAAGGAGCAAAAGTCTCCATCCAAAAGATAGATGTAGCCCAGGCAGCAACAGTGGATGCTGTCTAGGTCCTGAGGAAAAAGTACGGCGTTCACAGTAATGTGTCATACAGATTTGCATCTCCATTACATTTCAATATCTTCATTTCGATAGTAGCATCTAAAATTGCCATCTGAAACAAGAATTGTAATACAGATAATCCCGTGCAAGGCAAAGTGTTGCCTTGTATGTTTGTTGAGAAAACAAACCTTGAAACCTGAAAATAATTTGTTTGACTTAGTCCATGTGCTTGTTAACCTCTGCTTTAGTAAAATGGCACATCATATGTCAAATTTGATGGCATGTGGCAAATTCCTAAGTCTTACAGGGCTGAAATCCATCAGTGTACCTGAAGGAACAAAATAGGATTCTGGAAATCTCCACTTGTAATATTCATCACATGGAATTAAGGCTTTATTATTGCTTTTTTTCTGCAATAGCCCATCTAATGGACCTACTGGGATTGCCTGTGGGCTCCATAAACAGTAGGAAGGGAGAATCTCTGCCAACATTTGTGTCTTCAGAGCAGGGGAAGGCAGCTGGTTTGATCTCTGCTGTCACTACACACCAGGGTGGGGATAAAAAAGTAGTGAAAATGTTTTTTAATGGGAGGCAGCCATTCTGTGTAAGCTGACCAGAACCAGGACAGAGGCGAGACTCACACAGAAAGAGAAACTCTTTCTTTGTTGCATCCAGGTTTCCCCTCCATGCTTGCATGAATAATTCACAAAGCCATTAATGTTAAATTGGGAAAAAAAAACATCAATTCTGTTATTGAGTTGCTTGAAAAACCACCTTCTTTGCCTGGGACAGCAGGGAGGAAACATGCCAGCTCACCTGACAGCCTCCTGGTGACAGAACTACTGACAAAGTCCTATCTTGACTGTGCTGAAGTTCAGCCTTTGCGCAGGCCTTGTACTCCCGTCAAAGAATTGCTGACTGTTATCTGCAAAAACTGTTGACTTATTTAAAAAAGAACCAAACAGCTTGCTCTCTGCCAAAGGCCCTTTGCCTTTTAAACATACAGCTGTTATAAACCACTGATCACCTGTCTACTGATAAATTAGTTTCAGATTTATTACATCATTACATTTTATTTGTTTGCTCTGTAACCTGTGAGAATGTACAATTTCTCTGCCTCACTTTTACAGGTGAGCCTGTTTTCTTAAAAGAGGAGGACTTTTTGTTTCAAGAACTAAAGCCACACTTTCAGCATGGGTAAGATGGCATAGTTCCATTGAAGACATGGAAAGAGTGCTAGTTTTAACAATTTTCCATGCTTTCATTTTTTCAAGGCCTATTTTGTGTACAAAGGCTACATTTAGTCATGCTTTATAGTGGACTATTTTCCAATAAAAAGTGCAAATCATGAGAAAGAAACATCCCATGAGAATACATTGGAGTTTATACACTTGGAAGAAAAAATTTTCATAGATCCTTATTTTTCCATTTGTTTTCATGAAGTACAGTGCATACCAAAAAAAGCTTTGGTTGAACTTATATGCTTCAGGTTTGTCTAAATCAGGTATTCCAAATGGATACAAAAAGTTTGCTGTGCTTTTTGTTTTTCAAACTTTGTGAGAAGTTACCAACTGGTTTTTTTGTTCTATTAGCACTAGCACTAACAGATTTTTATGTCTGCAGCAAAAAATACATTTATTGCCTAAATATACATGACTGCGTGATGTAATGCATGACTTTAATGGGGGTTGGGTTGAATCAAAGATGGAGAAAAATCATGTGTAAAATTGTTATCAGTCTTACCCCACTGCTTTTGTAAATGGTTTACTATTTTTTTCCTTTGGCTATGCTTATTTTATCCCACTTAATTATCAGCACATATCAAATTTTGGTGTTATGGAGCATGGCTGCAAACTTGGTTTCCAGGAAGAGGGAAACTTTGTTAGACCAGCCTGGGAAGAGGTCCTGGACCTCACCTGGCAGTTCCACTCTGCCTTTGCTAAGCTATTGCATGTGTTATTGGCTTTTGGTAGGTCAGATCTAATAAAAAGTAGCATTTCATTTGTTTTCTGTCACTGGAGCCAGGCAGCTTCAGCATATCCAACAGATTCGTCTCATGTAAATATCTGTATTTTATTGGAAATAAATAAGGTCAGGGTAGCGGTCCTGGTGCTCCCTTTTATCTTCTGCTGTTGAGGAATGGCAGGTAGCCAGCAAACCACTCAGGGGAATTCTGCACTCTCACGTCTTCCTTCTGGCTGCAGGCAGATCATGCACTCTCTCTACCACTGTATTTGCTATAATTCACTGTAAAAATTGATACCCTTTATACAAGAAGTCCGATGTTTTCAGCTTCACTTTGTATCCAGGAATCTAAGTGGAATTTTACTGTCTGCTGTCATGGAACTCCAGTTCTTAGTACACTGAAAATAAATACCAGTAGTTTGACTTCTATGCAGCCTTTAGCCCAGCGCTGTGTAGACACAGAGCTGCAGCCTTGTGTGTTGTGTCTCCAGCAAGAAGGATGGCTTATAAGCACTGTGCTCTTCATGAGCACAGCACACAGGCATGCCCCATCTCAAACAGCTGTTTCCATAATTTAGAAATTTAGATTTCTAGGAGTTCTGCAATCCAGCTACAATTAAAACCCTGTTAAAAGCCCCAAGTTTACTTTTTCCTTACAATGAATAGGAAAATACGAAGACAAAACAGAGGCAATTCTGGTTAGACCAGCTAACAGGAAACACACTGCAGTGGAGACAACTGCAGGCCACAGGAACTGCATGCATGTTCCACACAGCCTTGAGCATCTCAGAGGTGCCTGTGATGAGGTGACTCTGAGAAACTGAGTCTTTAATGCTGGAGTGTAAGAGAGAGAAGAGAGATCCTCACTAATGCAATAGCCATATAAGTAAATCCCAGTGCAGTACCCAACACTTGTCATTTGGAGACCCTAAGCACACATTTTGTGGTCATTTGGCCTCCCACCTACAGCAGGATTTTATCACTTGGAGCATAACAGCTGAGACTCCTTGCTAGTCTCTGGAATCGGGACCTGGAGACCTTTCTAGCAAGCCCTGCACTTGCACATTTTTCAGTGAGATATCTCAGTGCTTGTTCTTGCAAGATGCTAAATATGCTGGCCTTTATACAACAAAATGTGTGAGCGCACACTTAAAGATTGGTTATGTAGCAGCAGAGGAGCAGCAGAAGGCAATTCTGCAATGGCCTTCCCTTTGTGACCTTAAAAGCATCTGTGCTCACCTGATGAAAAAACATAGAAACCTTCACCCCTGAGTTAACATGGAAAGAGCTTTGTGAGTGTCTGAGCAGTTCTGTGCATCAAGCACAGGAGGAGATGCAGACATCATCTTCAGAGCAGAAATGGTACAAACAACCCAGCAGACTCGTTAGAATCTGCAGCATCCACACAAGGATGCTTTTGCTGTCCACCATGACCCAAGGCATGGCAGCCTGGCTTTCCACTGCATTTGGAGAGAAGAAAAGTGAAGGAAAAAACCATATATATGTGTTATTCCAGAACTTCATGATCTCTTTAATGACTGAATCTTCCAGTGTAACAAAATTACCACTTAAACTGTCCTTCACCATTCATGCCAGAATTTTAAGGAAGGAAAAAACACGCTGATGGCCAGTAAATTAATTTACCTTTGCATCTTTTTTTTTTTTCCCTTAAGTGATATTAAAGCCTCCACTTCCCAAGGTTCTCGTGTTCGTGGCAGTGTTAGACACGCATACAGGGGTGCCACCTCCTGGTTCCACCGTGCAGTGTAACGCGTGTGCTCGGAGCACCCACCAGATCCCCGTGTCACACGGACAACTGTGCCAAGGGGGAGGCTGCAACACACAAAGAACACCTTACAAACCCAAATGTCTAAGACATGGATAGAAATCAGCCTCGGCTCAAATCTAACAGAAATGTAATTTTTATATAGATATCTCTCCTCATAGTCCCTTGTGGGTGTATTTTAGAAAATTATATCAATCAAACACGACCCAGAGTGGTTATTTGAAGTATAACATACAGGCTATTTTATTTATGCGGGTACATACTTACATCTTATGTAAAGTTATAAATTATATGAGTAAAGTAGACTGCCCATAGCCATATATGACGAGAATTTTTTTTAAAAAAAATATTATATAATTAATAAACACAGCATTTAACATATGATCTAATGAGTGCTTATGATGTAGTTATAAAATAGGCTGTTTGACAGATGTCTCTATACACTTAAAAGGTATTTATTAACAACTATTCCTTATAAAAAGTAGAAATAAACTTTTTCAAATTATTTAATAATCTACTTCTTAAAAGTTTGATAGGCAAGGATACAGTAGTCTCCCCACTACTCCTCTGGTTAATATCCACAGTTTAGATATAAAGTGTCTTTCACCATATGCATCTTTTGTACAGTCAAATAGAAATACCAAGGGATGTCAACTGATGTCAATAATCCGCAATTGCACACAAATCATGACTACTGATTAGTAAAGCAATTATCATATTAAAAGAGTTCAACAGGGCTCAGCATACTGTAAAATTAGAAATCAGTCAATACCACTGCCATTATATAGAAACGTCATTGATTGGATGTACTAAACGCTAGCCTTGATGACAATTGATCACAATGAACTCTGCTCAGAGAGGAGTCTGGTACACTAATTGAGGAGCCATCGTTAAACAGAATAATAAATAGAGGGAAAGGAGAAATGGCTACAAAGCCAAGGTCCTCTCTTGTCTGTACAATAAAAAAAGCAAAAAGCCATGAAAACCTCTGTCTCTACTGTATGTCCACTAACTTTTAAGCCTACTTTTCCAAAGCCAAATGAACCTGTGAATCCCTTGCAGGTCATTCTCCACAGTCTGTGCCACAGTTGCAAAACATTTTCAAAAGAGCCTGAGTAACAACCTCATCACAAACTTTTCCAAACACAAATCCCGCAGAGAGGTTAGAAAACCCAGAGGTCTTATCCATAACATGTCTGTGACTTATCTCCACTGACCTACTTGAAATCAGGCCTCAGACTGCATGTGTAACCAAATTATGTTCCTTAGAGTGCCTTGAAGCTAAAACTAAACACCAGATGAGGAGCTGCCCAGGCTGCTTTCCTTGTTTTGTTCATGGAAGGCTGCACGCGGAAGTTTGAGTGAAACGCAGGGTTGTTAAATTTGGCACTAACTGTTCTTTGTTCTCACTGCAGCTCAAGGAAATGCATGCTAATAGAAAAAAAAGGTCAGAATACTTCCCTTATTATCCTGAAAACTTGCTTTCTTCTGAAAGCATCTCCAGAACCAGTCCAGGAGCAAACAGCACCAAGGTCATCACAGCAAATGTAAATGTCCTGCTGCTTTCAGGAACATCCCAGGTTTGTCGCCTCTAATGAGTTTTAAAACACAAATAAAAGCCCAGGAGTTAAATCCATACCTGATTTTGAATGAACTAAACGACAGAAGTAGTTCTGACTTTGATTTGTCACAGGGAAGAGATGACCTGGGGAAACCCCATATAACACAGGCTGCTGAAACTGCGAACAAGCACAAGTTTTGCTTGTGGTAAACCACGACCAATAACCAAAGATCCAGAGTTTGAGGCGTGCAGCGCTATTCCTACGTTTTCATGGTTTCCCGGAAATGTAGGAGAAACAACAGGCTCGTTCATCGGAATTTAGGGCTCGCAGGCTCTGCAAGGAGTTTGCTACCAGCGACTGGACGCCACCAGATGGCCCCCCTTGCCCATCCCTTCTGTTGCTGATGGTGCAGTCACCGGAACGCACCTTGAACCACCAGCGAGCCGGGGAACAGAGGTGTCTCCCATAACACAGAGCAGGTCAGCAGAAGTCGGAGAGAAACGAGCATTTCAGACGTTCCCAAGGGTAAGACGCAGATGTAGAAAAAGACATTTGGAGCCAAGGGAATAAAAGACTCACAGAATCAACTAAGTTGGAAAAGATCTCTGAGTTAATTGAGTCCAGCCTTTGATCTAGCACCACCTTATCAACTAGACTGTGGCAGTACATGCCACATCCAGTCTCTTCTTAAATCAGGCAGTCTTAACACACAGGTACCTTACACTGAAAGATTATTACACCTTTTAGCAAACTTCTGTTCAGTTCTCACAGAATATAACACATCACTAGGTTGTTTCACACTACTTCTAATAATCCACAACATTCCTATTGTTGTAACTCATGTTTCTCATGTCCACAACTATACTCCTAATAGATAGTAGGCATTTGGGCATCCTTTTCTATACATACAAAGTGTGTGCATGTATTACATATAAATATTCTTTTCTGTGTATAAAGACCTCAAAACTCCTGGTCCCATCTCATGTTTGAGTCAAATACATTCCCAGAGTCCCAGGAAATTTGGAGAATCTTCCTAAAAAAGTGGCTCAAATGCATTAAGGCAATGGTGGTCATTTACACATAAATTCACCTTATGCTGCTTGATGCTGCATATTTACAATCTGTTTCAGGTTACATTACCCTTGCAGCAGAGCAGCACACTATACTTTACACATGAATAGGGGTAACATGCAAATAATCTCTTCTTAATCTGGAGATGAAAAGCCAGAAATGAGACAGATGTTGAAGCTATTTCAGTCTGCAGATTTAGTTTAAAAGGGTCAAAGCATAATTCATCTTTAAAAGTTCTACTAGCAACCAAGTTAAAATTAGGTAATAGCAATGCAAACATTTAAAAAGATGTTTTCAGAGGACTCCTCAAGCTGTGATTTTGGAAGCCTGCCTGAGCAAGGAGAGGCATGTTAGGCACAGTGACCTAGCCTTTATGGGAGTTTGGGAGGTGCACTTAATTATTCAAGGCTTCAAGGCTCTAAATACAAGGAACACAGCTCCAGCCTCAAACAGGGTATCACCCAAGTGACTTAAAGTCCAGAATCACCCCAAAATCCACACTGTGAACAGAGATTCTGCACTGCACCTTGAGCATTATGCATGAGTTTCATTAAGGACCTGAAGGAGGAGGTTTTTTTAATATATCTGGTTTTCCATCCACACAGCTGATCAAATAGTGATGTCTTCAAAAGTTAGAAGCAGCAGCTATTTTCACATAGTGAGAGGGTGTGATTTTATTCACTCTTTCCAACATACATTTATTTTCTACTCATGGCTCATTTTCATAGGCATCTCAAGTCTGGGATGAGTACTGCCATGGTTTGCTTCAGTTTCATGATGCATTAGTGCCACAGCAACAGTTAGCACCGCTTAGATGCTTCATACATAGGTATTAGCTAGCAGCACCAAATTACAAAACAAAGCTATATTATAAACGTAGGTCTTCCCTGCACTGATTAGCTGTATCATATTTAATCTGGAGAAGAGGACACCCAGTCAATTAAAAGTACAAGGCTCACTGGGCAGTGAGCCAAAGAGCAAATACAGTAAATGGTAAACAACAGAAGTTTGTGCTCTTGAGGAAGACAAAATTTCTCCAAGGACAGATCCTGGCTGTGTACCTTGCATAGATATCAAGTGAATAAATAATAATTAAAAAAAAAAAAAAAAACAAAAAAAACCAAAGAAAACAGTACTTGCGCTGACAAACTTCTTTTTTTTTTTTTTTAATTTTTTTTTTTGATTGATTGATTTTGTTTTGGGGTTTGATTGCCTGATCTACCAAATATTTCATTCTCTTCCATCTAAGCCTATCACTTGGCACAAATTAGCATGAGACTATACTGCATTTAATCCTGCAAAGGTACAGAGCAAGACTAGTGGAAGATAAGCAAAGAGCTGTAGTAACACAAATACAAGTTCCTGGATTGCGAAAAATAAGCTGTTTATCAGCTTCCCACTCAGGTGTTGTCATGAGAATGTGTTTTTTTTATGGTTACCGTGCCCTCCTGCTGGCAGAGGAAGACATACTTGTCTGTGGTGTCCTTTTGGATAGTAATCAATCCCTCCATAACCTTGTCACTCTAAGACCAGTATACAATTTCAGGTAAAAGCAATTGCCAAAGCCACTGCTCACATATTCTGTATTTCATTTGCATTTCAAAAGAAAGAAGGAGGTGGAAGGTAGCTAAAGAAAGCACCACTAAAACCCAGAAACATTTCTTTAAAGCAAGGCAAGACAGTAGTTTCTATTTCAAGTCAGGTTGACAAAGCACACTTCACTCATCACTGACAAGTTCTTGGGTTCATGACTTGCTTTACGTTTCCCTGTTCTGTATATAAGTACCCACTGCACAGAGTTTTCAGCTTCATTTGTCAAGACAGCTAAAAAATTGCAGAGAATATACTGACAATCCCACCATTCTCCTACAGGTGACATCTAATACTTACACATTCAGAGGTCTGAGCTATACTTTCACAAGACTTGGAGTCATAACCATAATGAGGATCACACATTCAATGGCTCCTCTTCTCTTGGTGAGCTGAAGAAACGTAGCAGGATGAGGGAAAAGGCATATCATCTCCTGATTTCTTACAGAACCAGAGCCCAGATTATAAAATTTCTTTTCCAACAGTTTTCCTTTATCTCCCCATATTTTCCTGTCTCTGGCTCCTGTTTTTGGTTACTCACTTTCTTCTTTTACCTCTGAACAGGAAGAAAGCACAAAGTAGTGTGGGAAGGATGCTCCCAACACTTGTCTTACTGCAACCTCTGTTAGCAACTCTCAGACATCAGTCACACAGAAAGAAAGTATCCCAGTCTTAAACTCTGGTACACTGAAAAGGTTTAACAGTTATCATGATTGTCTATCACATTTTGTCACATTTTTATACCTAGAAAATAAATCAACAGTTTCAAAAGCCACAGAAGCGCAGCTTTCTACAATCAGGAGCCAGCAGCCCTCTTGCACAGCGGGAGAGCCTGAGGCAATTTTCCTCTGTAGCCATATTGATAGCACTCTCCTATCTGGGTGGCTAAAAGCTTTGTAGAAGGGCAGTTTTTCCTACTGCTTACCCATGACACCAAAATTTGGACTGACTGATCCACCAAAAGAATTCACATACTTGCAGCAATGCCTGGCCTGGCCACGGAAAAGGAGAGCTCAATTCCATGCTACTTCTGTGCCATGCAGCCCCAGGGCAGTTATCACCTCAGTCAGCCTCTCCTTTGAGTATTAGTTTTCTAGAATCTGCAGGACTGGGCAGAGTTGTGAATCTGTCCCTCTGCAGAGTGTGTTTATGCTCACCACAACAGATCCTTCGTCTCTTTGTCAATGGGCTGCTGTCATGCAAACTTTTTTAACTGTCACTAACACATTTGTCTAACAGCACCTTGAGCAAAGTAGCACCTATTTGCGTGGGTTTCATTAGTGATATTCAGATCATTAAAGAAGCCTTCCGTATGTGAGCTACTTACTAGGAGAGCAAGGATTTTATACCAATAAATACTATAAGTAACAGAAATATTTCCATCTCATACTCCTAAAGTGCAGTTGATCTATTTCTGGAGGGTGGGCTTGTCAGAGACCAAGTCCTTAGCCTTCACATCAAGTAGGAACAGAAGCTGGTGGCTATCCAGAAATAATAACAACAGAGGACAATAGATGTCACATCAAAGGTGTTCTTTAATTTGTGTAATGCATACAAACAGACACAGGGATTTAACAAAACCAGAAGATAAAGTTTTATTTAAAACCACAACATATTTCCTATGGCATTGTCCTTGTCTGTGACTAATTTATCTCAGCATCATACACCCAGGCATCATGTACATGCTTCCTTGGACACTGTTCTGCTCCTTGTCAGAGCAGAAGACTTTCTACATTGCCATCCCTGGTCTTGTGACACAGAGAGGAAAGTCAGCACCTGCTTTTTTTCCCCTCTGACATCCAGCACTTCCTCTCCAACATGCAATTTGGAAAACATATATTGGTGGTCTGCTTAATGTCTCCTGACATTGAGAGGTCTCTCTCTACAGCAACATGTTTACTGCAGCTGATAGGAACACTGCTAGTCCAAGTCACTGAGACAGGCTAGGAGCACAGAGGTGTTTTGCTAGAAGTTAAGAAGTAACCATTTAAGTCCTCAAAGTATTGCAAATGTTTTCAAATGATGTTTCAAAGAACCTAAGTAATTTTACTGCAAATGTTTCTCACTCAACATCGGAGAAAATTTTACCAGTACACTGTATATTTTCCTATTTATAAAATTATAGTATTTTGCATTAAATAAGGATATCTTTTTATGGTTTCCCTGCTGTGTCACATGCAAAATATCTTACAGGGACAGAAGGAAAACATGTTGGGTTTAATATAAAAACCAGTCTATTTTCTGGTGGAGATAAGTCATGGAAAAATTAGATAAAATAAATACCATTTAACAAACATTTCCATTTCCCACAGATCCATTTTCTATTATTGTCTGGCAATATTTTTTCTGTTGCTCTTCCTTGAAAGACTCTTTAACCTTTTTCCTTTTTAGTCCCCCATCCCTGAAAGATACAGAAAAGAAACAGCCTTGAGCTCACTTCAGAGTCAAGGCAGAAAAACATTACAATATTTAGGCTATGTAGTCAAAGCAGCTTCCACTCAGTGTTGGATTTTGCAAGACAATGCTAAATTATCTGTACTGCCAAGACTTACCACAGAACAATGCCCTTCCTTTAACCCAGGAATTTAATTCAAAGGCAAATAATTCATTTTCACCTAATACTGCCTTATGGCTAGACCCACCTGTCAGCTCTATTTTCCTCTATATACTATATTACTCTATTTATTCTAATGGAATTGTTCAAGTAATACTTTCTGACTTAGAATCAGTAAAGGTGACAGACTACAGTGCAAATAAAGCAAATCTGGAAGAAGTTTTAAAGGATTCCAGGCTAATGTTTCAGAATACAGAACACATAAATACACTTTAAACCCAATCTCAGAGGTGTTGCTTCTTACCAAGGAAGCACAGAAATTCCTCCCCGAGCAGCAATGACAGCCTTGACTCTGTTGGCAAAGTGAACAGCATCTTCTTCTTCCTGAAAAAAAATTTATTAATTACTTGCTTTACAACATAAATGCTTTCTCTGCGCCTCACTTAGAGATGTTTTGTCAGACAGCAAGCACTTGGGTTTACTCCAGACCCACAAGCCGGATGTGACTTGCAGGGCAGTTCCAACTGATTCTGGGGAATGCTGCTTGGTTTGCCACCATTCACTGCTGAAAATAACTAAGTGGGAGGCTCTCTGGTTTCTGGGGCAATCTCAAACAACACACAGCGTGAGGTCACAGGTCTGGCCAGAGCAGGGGACACATTTGCTCCCAGTACTTCAGTATGAGCCTGAAGCTGGGAACACACCGACAGGATCACCCTTGCAGGAGTCGGGGTCCTTGAACAGGGTTGGGCCTGGTACATTCAAATTACTGTGAGTTCACAGGAGTCTGCCCAAACTTCAGAAGACTGAAGATACATGCATTACATCAACTTCCCTGCCAAGATTAGGGCTGAGCAAAGACCATGGTAGGCAATACTAAACTGGAGCTTTGCTGGAGCAAAAGCCTTGAACACTTTGTCAGCGTCAGTGCAAAATACAGGCACAGTGGGCTGAGAGGCTGCACCAAGTTGTGGGGTAAAGCTGCTGGGCAAAGGATTAGCGGGATATGCTGCAGGGCTGGGAAACAGGGTGGTGGGAGAAAGCTGTTACAGATGGTGGTAGCACAGGGACACAGAAGGCAAAAGCAATCCTGTATGAAGTGAAGGCCTGAACCTATGTATGACTTCTGGAGTAAAAACAGGACGTCTGTGCTAGACTGAGGGGCAGGACTCCTGCAGCATAAACCTATGTCTCTTCTAGCCTCAGGGATCAGAAGAAAGCCAGGCAATTGCACCCAAATAAAGCAATAGGGACCATGATGCAGAAATGTCTGAATATCTTCAAAATTAGTTTCTACGTGAAGGTAACTGACCCACATAAATCCATGCTCAATTTTAAGACTATAGTGTTGCTTTCTGGCCTTTGGCCATTGAGTTATCAATAAAGACTCACAAACACTGTGCACAGTAACACAGACTTCCTTCTAGAAAACATTTTACAAGCACTTTCAAAACTGAAAAGCATAAGTACCTCTTTGACCATCGGTGGCAGATACCACACGTTACAGACAATAGCCCAGCTGGTCAACACATTAAAACCATAGGTCATCACAGAATACTTTGCACTGTTCCAGAAGGCATCTCCAAAGCGGGGGTCATACTGGAAGACAAGAATAAGCACAAGCGCATGATCTGCTACCTTGGTTTAAATCACATAAGCTGCCTTTTTTTTTTTTTTTTTTTTTGCCACAAAGTCACAATTCAACTTATTTACTTATTTAATAAGGGATTAATCTAATCACACCTACTAAAAGCATCACTAAATTCAGAGTAAAGCTTCAACATTTGTTACAAGTTTCTAACAGTTTTCCTTTAGAAGCAATGCAGGACCCCAAACTGTGACAGGCCCATTGAAACACAACTGTAACAAGAGAATTTACTCAAAACAAAAAGACGTGTCATCTACAGATATGCTGACTAGACTATTTCATTAAAAAGGTTTACACCAGTTTTAATTATTTTCTTAAGATCAGGCAACATTACAGTTCCAGAAAATAACTAACATAACTAGATCTAGGGTGACTCAGAAAGACTTGGAAGTGTCAAGAAAAGTGCCATTATCCTGAGAGTACCCAAGAGCCAGGAGCCCTAGGACAGAAAGAGCAAGCAGAACTGAACACTCAGCACAGCAAGTGCCACTGTGTCTTTCAGGTTGCCCCTAACCGGTTGCAAAGATACTCAGTGAAACATTTCCCACACTGCACTGAACATTGCAAACCACAAAAAGTTTTTGTTTTCTTAGGGCTTATTCAGTACCTCATTCGCACCAAACAAGCCCATTTTTAAGGTTTACACATGAACACCTTCTCTGACATGAGAAGCTTTTGTAAATAACTCTTCCACATTTGGAAAACTGCAGTTACATTACCTTGATTGCTACTGGATGGATTGTCCCTCCTACCTCAAAGCTTCCCTTCTTAAACATCATTACTGATGTGTTGTTAATGCAGGTACCTGGCCAGAATTAAAACAGATTAAGAGTTTAATCCACTCTGAGAAAAGTATCAGCAAGTGAATCCTTAACTGTCTTAAGGACACTTAAGCTGCTAAAAGAGAAAGTAAGCTTTAGCTCTGGAACCTAATCCTAGAGCCTTCCATATCTTCCAATATGTTATATGCTAAAGCAAATAGACTATCAGAAAATTGTTGTAAGGTTCTAGAACCTGACTTTTAATATCTCACAAGAGCTAATTAATTCTACAGACTAAAAACAAACACCTCACTTGTCAAGACTGGACATAATAAACTGCACTCAGTGGCAAGAAGTGAGAAGAGCAATAAAATCAATATAGTTGTTTCCTACCTTCTGGGAAAATTAAAATGGGTAATTTGGCCTTATCTGCAATGTGTTCTCTAATTCTGTGGAGAAAAAAAATGACATTTCAGTGTATATTTCATATTTATATTTGCCCAAGAATTTAAACATCCATTACCTCTTACACAGGACAAGAAAAGCCCTTGCCCATTGTCATTTACCAGTCAGTAGCCTCAGCCAGGATGTGTGAGAGTGAGACAAAGGCTTGAAATTATCTTTTGCTAATTACAAAAGTACATTTTTTACAAAACTGTATGAAGTTTCATTTTACCATTTTAACCTGGTTAACATGAAACCAGAGAATGGTAGTACTTGAAGTGTGTAAAAGTAGCTTCCCAGACTCCAGCTATGGAACACAGTCACACTTTCTTTTGACTGAAGCATATTCTATATTTCTAGTTTTCATGTCTTCCGGGTACACAACATCAGTTTTACATGTATCTAATGAATCTCCACATCTAGTCAAGTGACAGGCCACTATCTTACTACATTAGCTGCAGCACTTAAAAACAAATGTACCATGACTAAGCAGATTACTGACACCAAAATCTGTTGTTTTCCAAGACGCCCATCCTTCCTATGATTCAAGAGCATGCAGCTCCTCTCCAGACTGCATTAAAGAACAAAAGCAAAACATCAGCTATCATAAAATAAATAAATGATCCAGCACAGGGGTCCTTCTCCAATTTTCTAAGTACAAACTGTCATAGATAATGTTTCCTGTGTGCAACCCTCATTCAGGAGGATTTAGGATAACTAAGAACAGTCTCTATAAACACGTGAGAGAATAAGAACTGCCATACAGAGTCAATCGTGTCCATGTCCTTAAAGTCCAACATGTCATCTCTGCCAGGAATCAGTATTGCGTGTCTGGAGAGCAGTATAGTTATTAAGCAAACATATTCACACTACTCCAGGTGCCGTTCCAACCTCTAGCAGCTATGTGGTACCTTGGTTTGGGGGGTTTTTCTTTGCTGCAACCACCCTCCCTTTATCCTGTGACCACAGCAGATAGGACCAGCTTCGATGCTCGTTCATAAATGTACCAGGACAAGCAGAGGTGCAGGGAGAACTCCAGTTTCTGTCCTGACATCCCAAATCATCAGCCTCAAACCTGAATGAACAGGGTCCTTCCCGTGGCAGATAGGGTGATTGTGGCAATGTGGAAATTCCCAGAGATTACACGGCAAATGATCAAAAGTGGAGTTAGAATGGTTAGAATGGTTTGGGCTGGAAGGGACCTTAAAGACAGACAACTGCTACACCCTGCATCTTCTCTGATGGAGCAGTTTCAAACCTTACACTGATTGCAACCTACAGCTGCCCACAAAAGAGAGATGCAGCCTCACTTCACACTCAGACCTCACAATTACTAGACCTGACCAGACAATTAAGCAAACACCTCACACTACCTTACTTTTTCCTCACCAGATGACGGTCTTTCATTTCTGAGCGCTCAAACAGGACATGCTGAGTGGTTTGCATGCAAGACTTTTGAATAAGTCCCATAAGCCCTCCATGTGCCTGGCCAACCTGCAAGCCCAGAAGAAACTTGTTACTATGCAAACACACACACACTTCAATAATAAACTTTTAAACACAGATGCTGCTCATTGACAAAATCATTGACAAATTTCTAAGCTCATTGACAAATGATACCGATCCTCTCGGTCATAAATGTGCACACACTTGCTGGCATCTCTTCTTTTGCAGTACAAAATGTGAGTTTGAATACTATCAAATCCCAATCTTTCTACCAGTTAGTTTATCCTCTTACCCAATACTACATCTACAGGCATCTCAACATTACTGTAATTCACCAGCTCTCTTGTTCATACCAAGGAATAGCATCCATCACTGGCCAGGATTAGGACATCTAATGGAGATGTGTGGTTGGCTACACAGATGCCTCCTTGCTGTGGTCTGTTTTCCCTGCAATGACAACCATAAAGGTAATGAGTTAACATTTATTCTCCAGACCACAGGCCCCATCAGGTGACCCATCCAGCAAGCACACATGCACAATCAAGACTGAGTGACAAAAGCATTTCAGGCCCATGGCTTATCTGCAAATCCATAAAGGAAGTGAGAGAATGCAAAACATTTTAAAATACTAGTATTACTATATATATTAAAATTTCTGGGGGTACATTACAGCAGATAAGTCATCTTTCCTCATACTTTTGAGAGTCCCTTCACATTTCAGCAGTTCTGGCATTTCACCAAAATCAGTTTCCTTTTAGTTGAAAATACGAGATTTCACTGGAGTATGCATTTTAATTGCATATATTAACATTCACAGAGGCACATATCAAAGAATATTTGGACACTCTAATTCTAAAAGCAAAGATGCTGGAGCATGATTTTGCTTTTCTTTCTAAAGCACAAACAAAATATTTCAGAAGCCTCCATTATATAAAGCATGCTACTAAGCAATTACAAAGATTTAGCAAAATACTGCCCATAACTTACTTCAGGAGAGAGCACGAAGAATTAGTTACTAAACAAATCAGCTACTGGGACAGCTGAACATTTTATGGCAATATTTTTGCATGTGATTAAAACAAGTTCATGGCAAACATTGAAAAAAGTCTAAGTGTCTATTTAATCAAGAATTCAGTAGTACTTCACCTACACATATGTGATGGGTTTGATAAATCCCAAAAAAACTCAGATTAAGGTTTTAGTTTTAGCTAGGCCCCAATTCTGTGGGTCA
>JAWWEU010000125.1:12451221-12479474 GCA_035583155.1 Acropternis orthonyx | reverse complement strand
TCACTTCTTTTAACTGAAACTCTGTCACATTGGGAGGTGGTTGGCATTTTGCCAAGAGTCAAACCAAAACAATAACAACATATCCTGCCAACACACAACAGAAGACACAGTAGGGCACGCAAACATCCTGACAGAATCTAGATGATCCAAACAGCTTTTTGGATCAAATTATACCATCATAATATCTGTGTAGTAATGGAATAAGAATCCTGCTCTGAGACTTGAGACATTAAATCCTGCCAGAAACCAACGCCAAAGCATCGAGAACAGGGTGGTACCACTCACCTGTTATGGAAGCGAACAAGACCACTCAGACATCGGACACCTAGTGTGGCACATATCATCTGAACCTGGTTGCTCAGCCAGCCTTTAACTCTGAAAGAAATTAAGCCATACCTACATTTCCAGTTCTATGCAGTCACATGTAGAACAATGCAAAGTAAACTCTCCAGATTATTCCCAATAGTGGTTATTACAAAGACCATACTAAGAGGATTCATTGCACTAACAATGGCACAAAGAAGGAGGTCATTTGGTATCAGAGATATTCTTGATCCAGTCTTATACTATAATCTATTCTAAACCCACCAGATTCAAAGAAGAGAGGATAATAGGGTTTTGTTATATAGATTTCCTCTTCTCATCCACTAACATAAATTTAATATAAAACTAGTTAGCTGGTGGATCATGTTTGAATTTCTTGCAGTGACAGGACACAACAGTGTCAAAGTATTAATATGGGACTGCTCAGGACAGGTGATTTATTTGCCCTGATCTGACTCAGGTAGACCATACTCTGTTTTATGCTCTAAGACATGCTTCCAGCAGTACTTATCTGGCTTACATTGTATGTCCACTTTCAGATGCAATTGCCATACTTTCTCTCATAGTGCTCCATAAGTTTACAGTACAGAAAAAGTAATTCCATGATAGTCCACATTAATCTTCTGGACACAAGCAGAGTGTTCCAATTACTAGTTCAAATCCTTGAAAAAACGAAAAAGAAATTGAAAGAGCCCTCAGCAAACACCTACCTGCCATTTGGAAACTGTCCTACTACTGTAGTGGCCAACACCAGCAACAGGATGCTGAAAACAGACAAGCAGATGCTACAAAGTAAAATAATCTTCATTAAATACGAAGAAGCAAAACTGGAAGAGTAAGCAAGAAAATATTTTATTTTGACTTTTTGATTCGTTTTACAGTACTTCCCTCCACCACTAATAGCATCTAACGAGCAATACAAACCACTTACAGCCAACAGGACAATATGAGCATATGTTTGCACCCACTTAATCCTGCACTGGTTACAGAACCTTGTGCTGCCTGGAGCCTAACTTTCAAAAAGCACCATGCTGTGAGCTGAAACTATCCCGTGGTGAAGAAGCCATGGTGTTCAAATCAGACAGCAAGTAGTGGCAGGTGAGATTTTTCAGGGCCAAAAAGGTCTCAGAATTTCATTTTTAAAAAAATCTATCCAGAAATTTCAGTATATATTTCCACTCTAAAAGGATGAAAATTAATTGTCATTTGCTACTAATTGCTTACCAAAAGCAGTGCTGAAGGCATTTCTACGTGAGTGTTGTCTTCTTAAGCTGTATATCTAAGTTTACGGCCAGGTACACATGCCTTGCTATGTGACTGACTGGTACAAAATCCCTCTATCCACTGCAGCTAGGTTTAAAGAATACTGACCTCCCATCAAAAGAATAAGAAATTCTAAAAGCTACTGTTCTTTGCAAGAACATGTGAATATTTGTAATGGTTTGGTCAACACAACAGAGGTTGGTTTTCCTCAATACAAAACTTTAAAATGCTGAACACAATATATTCCAAGTGGATGTCTTTTTCTTTCTCCCCCCTCCATACAGCCCTGTGCCCCTTGAACATTGTCTTTGCTTCAAATCCCAAGTTCAGCACACATTCTCCCTGTCTTAGACAAGTAGAGGCTGATCCTTTCAGTTGAAACAGTTATTACTCTAGCTACAAAAAGACACCCAGTTCATTCCTGTATAGTTTTGCTGGATTTTAAAAACAAATTAATTACTAATTACTATTAATGAATTACTAATAAAACACATGCAACATGAGAAAGTTACATCTTTGACACCTTTTTTTTTTTTTTTTTTGTCTTTTAGGGATATTTGAGTTTAGATGTCATCTTGGAAAACAGACAATAGCGTATTGTTTCACAGTTTCTGTAAAAAGTAACATGAAAAACAGATCCCAGCAAATTGCATGTGGCTCACCGAAAGGGCAGCAGGAGACAATAGCGGATTAGGATCCCAATGACCCACACAACAGTCAGTTGCCAGCTGACATGGTGCAAGTTGGCATTGGTTCTGCTGAGAAGATTCCAGGACACCAGCTCCTCGGAGGAGAACCGTCGAGTGACTTCATCTTCTGCAACTGCCTCACACCCCTTCTTGGAGAAGTACATAACATCAGCAAGGCTGAAGCATCCTTGGCACCGGCCAGCAATCTCCTCTTCCATGGGGGTTTCATCTCTCTGGATGATCCCTGCATGAGGAAATGAGTCCTCCTTCCACACGGTGAAATGAACAATATGGATTCCAGAGAGAGTAAAATACATGTGCTTTTTAGAAATAGCTCTCCTCCTACTCAAGCACTATAATTGCATTGTTATGCCGCATTTATGTACTGACATGTAATTCCACAAGTTACTTCTCTAAGCCTATGCCATATAAACCCCCTAAATTGCTGAGGAAGGAGAAAAGCCTTCAGATCAGGCTGCAAATAAAACCTTGAGCACAACATCTACTTCATTATCATTTACCAAACAACATATGTATACACACCTAGAAATGTCAACAATGCACTGCCAAGATTGCAGATCCCTCCTCGTGCCCTGACTCAGATTCAGGCAGTGTCTGTATAGTTGTTGTTCTTGTTGCTGTTGATTGTTTTTACTCTTTCCCAGCTGTAACAAACACCTTCCTCTGTATTTTTTTTTCCAGAGCCTTCTCTCTTCCCCCATCACTCCTCATTTAAGAGTCCCTTCACTACCAAGACATTTGAAAGTGTCTAGATTTCCACACCCCCCCTGCCTTGAGACATACATAGTGTAACAAAGACACACTGTGCAGGAAAAATGACAAAACATCTATGCTCTGCTATTCATAATATTACACCCCGTAGGACACAGCAAGTTACAGTGCATTTGCTGATGTCACTCTGAGACCAGATTCTTATCTTGGTGGTTACAGTGACTAAAATTGTCTTGATTCATACCTAACACTTGGTCTTTTTGTTTGCTTTTTTGGATTTGGTTTTTTTTTTTGGTTGGTTGGTTGGTTTTGGAGGGGGTGTACTGGATGACAATAAATATGCATTATTCAAAATACACTTAATTTAACTTACTTAACATACTACTACTCCCTGACCAGAATCACAAAACTTTCCTCCAGCTGCACTTCAGTCAAACTTCAACACCTAGGAAACCTTCAGACCCAAAATTTATTGGCTGACAAATCAAGCAGTCTATGTGACTAATGACTAAAAATGGCACTAAAAGTAAAATGATTGCTATGAGAACTTAACCCACTCCCCTTAGCTCAAAGAAGAAAGAAAAAATAGTTGAGGAAAAACAATTACTCAGATTTTATCCCCATGCCTAGACAAGAATGCAAAGTTTAACTGTGATGTGTGGAATCCTGTAACTCCTTTACTTGAGGAACCCTGGGGTTTTTTGCATGCTAGGAGTTACAAGAAACAAAAGAGAATCCATGCAGCGCAATGTCAAGAGCAAAGACCACTCAGTCCTCTCAGTCTTGTAAAGAGAGAGCTGATGGGGTCAGAAAGGACAAAATACTCATGAAAACAGGGACAGCTTCCCAAATGCTTATCAGCAATGTCTTTCTATACCCCCACTAGGCTCTAAATTTATTCCAGAAGACTCAATAATTCATAGATTATCTTGCTTATAACAGAGTTCTGTAGCTTTGTAACTGCAACAGTTATTTGCTCATCAAAATCCCTTCTAAGTAAGATTTCTAAACAGTTGCCTTTTTACAAGATGAATAGTGCTGTGTTCCCTTCATTCAGAGATCTTACCAGTGGAGATTAAATTTTTGAGTGCCAGCGCCTTCTGCTGTTTTACTCCCTCCTCAATCTGCAGGGTGGCCCACTGTTCCCAAAACAAGAAAAGCAGATATTGATGGTTTTGACTTCATCATTTCCAGACATTCTGTAATTACTTTAGGTGAGTTGTCTGAGACTCTTTTACTTGCATCAGGTGTTAGATTTTCATTTTTCAAATTAATCCTGAAGGCTGTCCTGCACACCTCCTGTTTCATTTGTTACATAGACTATTTTTTGCCATTTCCAGGAAAAATTCTTTGGATCAAACTTTTCATGACATAGACATAGTCTCATAGAGACTATGAGACCCGTGAGTTCAAAACTCTCTCTTCTCCAATTAGCTCAGGCAATAGGATTATGCAAAATACTATCACTGACATTGGAGAGATGCTGGAAAAATAGATCTAAAAAATAGATTTTTAAAGAATAAAAGAAATTACCTCACTTTTAAGGCATTAATGTGGTTTCTGTTGACAGAAAACAGAGACAGCAGCATTTTGTATCCATGGTATTTCTGAAGGAGTCGCTTTGGTAATGGCCTTTCACCTCACCTTTTTGAGCTAAACTAAGTTTCTCCTCCCCATGCAGAACATCAAGAAAATCTCCATTAGCAAAATCAAATATACCAATATACCTACTTTTTTAAATGTCATAATTTTGAATGTTTTCATAATACATATATAAAGAGTGGCTCTAGTGAGTCCTAGATCTTCCTGTATTTATGTCAAGATATCTGGTCTTACAAAGGACACAGGATGCTTGAGTGTAGGCTCTGCTCATTATCAAAGAATCAATGACCCACTCGACTTATGCCTTCACCTGCTATTAAATCTGCCCATCCACAACAAATAAGGGTAACCCATCTGTTTCAGGATAAACTCCCACTATAAAGTGTATTTCTCTCTCACTGATCTGTGCAGCCATTTAAGTCACCACAAAGTTGATCTCATATAGTCTTCGCTACACTACAATGTGTTGCATGTGCCAACAACATCAGATAGCTTTTTCTTCCGTCCTTACATTTTGCATGCTCTCTACCAGCTCCTTCTGTAGCATTAAGGTTTAAGTCAATAAAAAAGGGACACTTTGCCAAGGCATAATTAGGATGTTTTAGTTACCCTTAGTTGACTTTTTTTACCAGCCATCTTAAAAGAAAAAACTGAAAGCAGAATAAACTTTGAATGGGGTATTTTAAACTCCATGCAAACTGTCTGTTAGAACACCATAAAACAAACAGACAAAATCAAAAAAGAAGAAATTAAAAAAAAACACACCACAGACCTTCACCTTGTCTATACTTCCCAATTATTCTCTTGAAAAGGTCAACAGGTACATCACCTCTCTCAATCTTTTGCAACACATGGAGAGTCATTCAGAATTGTGGAGGGGATGTCATGAAAACAGCAGCCCACACACTGAGAAATGAAAGAACATACAGAACAGGTGCAGGAATGTTGCAAAAGAGAGTAAAGGCAGACATGTGGCAAATAAAACCTTTTTATGATGTACTTCTGGTCCTCACCCCTTCCCCAATATCTTGTAGGATAGTTGTATGGCATGAGGGAGGAAAATAAATAAAAATCACTGAGCTTGACAAATAAAACCTTTTGCCTTACTCTCTGCTTTTCTGTCTCCTGTCTACCACCCTTATCTTGCCTTATCATGGTCCTCCTACATAAAAAGGCACCTGGCAGCTGGCAAGCACTGCCAGAAACAAGCTTGTTCATACTGTCCTGAAGGATTTGGAATACCTCAAGGAGGCTGGCTTTTGATTCCCAGATAGAAAAAGGGTGATAATTACTGACAAAGCCAACTCAAAATATATGTTAATTAATTTAAATGAGGAAGACAAGTCAAAACCAACAAAAAGATTATAAAGGTTACTAGTAAAGTCTTGCCTCAATGTACAGCAAAAGAGTGAGACAAAAGCAGCTGTCACTAAATAGTCAAGGCTACAAAGGCAAGGGACAAGGCAGATGAGGACCAGTTTTCACAGGCTGAACAGTTACACAGGGCTTGTCAGCTTGGAGAAGAGCTGGCCAAGATGGCATGGGACAGAGGTCAACAAAGTCTGGACTAGCACAGAGCAGATACATAAGGAACAGTTATCCATTTTCTAATACAAGAACTGGGGTTTATCATGTGAAAGTTTTGGGAAGAGTGCACAAGCAAGAAAAGGCAATATATTTCCACAAAAGTTGTGAGTTCATTGTCCAGGACATATCACCAGAGATCATCTGAAATGGGAGCAGTTACAAAAAAACATGGGTGAAAATCATCATGGGACACAAAACTCGCCTAACTCATGAACTGGCATGGGAGGCTGAGGCAACAAGGAGCTAGGAGGGAATCTGGCCATACAACCACCTGGGTCTTCAGCTTTTCAAGGAGCAGTTGAATTGAGGCCTGTCAAAACCATCTGTCTGGATTAAACTCTGGACTGATCCAGCAGAGTAGCTACTATGTTGTTCTGCATCTGTATGTATAATTTGTTTTTAAAAGTTAAATAAGTCTCTGTGATCACCTTTGTATTGCACAGTATTGAGACAGAGCTGTCATGCTGGTCTTTGTTGCAAAACAGTGATGAAAGGATGTTTTAAATGCCTTACAGAAAAAAACACAGATGTCGCAACTAACACAGAATTTAAGTATTAAATGTAGCAACTTCATTCCTTAGTTTGCTGACAGAATGAGAACTCAGCTGCTGTGCTTTCCTCACTCTCCTTTCTGAAATGATGAGGACACAAGGAGTCCAAACATCCAGTGGCTGGTCCCAGCTGGAATACTGAAGACTTGACAGCACTGGACTCCAACAGTCCATTTGTTTGAGCTTCCTGTAATTACATTCTAAACATAGTAAGAGTGCCGAATACTTGGTTGTATTAATTACCTTCTCCATAGTGCATGACATGAAAAGCAATACAATATGGAATGTTCATTTTCTGAAATCTCACTTTTTGTGGTTTTCCTCCCTTTCCCATTTAAATTCCTCCATTTTTCATACTACGCAATAATTCAGTTTTGCCTCTTTTCCTATAGTTTCCTATGTCTTCTCCCATGTTCGCACAAAAGGTTTTCCTAGTCACTCATTACACTGGCTTTTCTACATCCTCTTCTCATGTGTGACAAAGGCTTTGGGACAATTACTCCGTGTAAAGTCTTCCAATACAATGGCAAAGAGAATGTCAATAGGTTTTTAGCACAAATTAAAATCACCATCTCAGATCAAGCCCTTGTGACCTTTTCATCCAACAGTCCTTTCCGTCCGGCCTCATTTCCCCTTTCCCATCACAACCAAGAACCCAGGTCAAATGATCTGCGTATTACATTGAAAGTCTGAGAGGGTGTGACTGTCCACTGTCAGATTGCAAAAAGGACTCACAGATCTCCTGCCTGCTCTAGTGAGGGTTGATGAAATGGGTTGAGAAGGGTCACAAACATTTGTTTGGGATAAGAGCACAGGTGTAGTGTGTTTGGGTTTTGATGCAGAAGCTAGCTCAGGATACCCATGTATTTGAAAGCACAGCAGGGAGCTTCTTGCACTAGTTTAAGCGTCTGCAGCATCTGCCCATACTCCAGTGGGAGTTTACAGCATATTAGCTTCTTCCATGTTCAGCCCAGCTATCAATTCAAAGACCATTCACAACTATTAGCTGTCTGATGTCTTTTCTACATGTGAGTATTTCTCAAGAAACAACAATGCTCTAATTTCACACAGAAGTTCAGAACCCAAAATCCCAGAAGGTTCTTGGCAAGTAGAGCTACAGCTGTTTAATATTTGACTCTCCACAGGACTGCAAGAGCATGGTGTAGATTTCATCCTAGCAAAGGCATTTTCTTTCGTAACAGCTGGAACAATGTCCCCAGCTTTTGAACAATTTTGAAATTGTCATTTCCACCAAACCCTGATATAGACAAGCAAATACAAAGCTCAGAGAAAACACATTATTTGCAAATAAAAGTTTACAAGCATATGGGAGAAAATAACCCTATCAGAAACCAAACCACATTCATCTTTATCACTTCCAGAAATATTTTAAGGATAAACGAAGGGTAATAATAGTAATTATGGGCTAACAGTTATGCAACTGAAGATCCTTTGCTCGTGTGTTATTAAGATGTCCTAAAAAAAAAAAAAATCACAAAAAAACCCACAAACAAAACCAGTCACCCCCCAAATTTTCAAACCTTGAATCTTGTTTTTGAAAAAAAAACTTTTTTTCTTTCTAAAACAACAAGTATCTAGATTCCTTGATGGAAAAGCAGCAGAGGGTACAAATTATTTCCATACATGATTACATCTTTTCCATTTGTTTCAGTCACCGCTCACAGTGCTAAAACACTTCAGTGACGTCAAGAAATCAAATTGACTTATCATATGCCACCATTACTCATTCCTTAGCAATAGATTTGAAAATCTGAGCTTTATTCTATTTTTTTCTCCTGGCAAATTCAGTAAGGGCTACAGATATGCTTTCTTTGGAAAACATTTTTTTGACTTTGAAGCCTTTAATTTCAATCCCTACTCTAATTTTTCCTCAAGTTGACAAACATGGAGGAAAATAAACCATGTTTTCCCTCTGCATCCCGGTTTACCATTTACAGCTGTAAGAAACAAATATAAAGTGTTGTCAGGTGAGAAGTTTTCTATTAATTTTGCTTGTCTGTGTAACAGACTAAATCAAACACAGTGCAACAGAGAATCCAGTCATAGTCTCAAGGTTGGATTTTTGCTGAAACATCAACCTGTTGTTTGGTCCTTCCTAAAGCACTGATATTCCTGCAATATAATCCATAGTGTGCTAATATCTGACTAAGCATCTGCTCATGGCATTTTCAGCTTAGCTACCCAGTAAGGCATCCTATTTCGCCATTCCAGATAAACACAGGAACCATGGACAGCCTCTGGGCATCACCCCATTAGCAATATCTCAGGTAGATAATGTCACAGCCAGAAAACAGTTGACACTTCACTAGGCTTTCAATGTCAAGTTGTTTATTTCTCGAACAAAGGCTGCATATAAGCCTGCTTTAAAGCTGACTGTATCCCAAGCTGCAGTTTTGTCCATATTCCAGTGAGTGAGCCCCAGGACTCCAAGAACAGGCCCAGAAATTAAATGCATGAGCTTTAACTCAGCATTTCCCAGTCCTACACTTTCTTGCAAAGAGCCTAGTGGACCACAGGACAAAAAAAGGTGACCTAACACATTCCTCCATCCTCTCTCCCTCCCATTTCCCACAAAGATAGCTCTTAGTTGCTCTTTTGGCACAAGGAGAAGCATTTGAACAATACTTGTAAGATGAAAACTCCTTTTTTGCCCATTGGATGGTTAGGGAACAGCTTTGAACTAAAGAACAAAGCAAGCCAGCCTGAACTGCAGTGCATGGAGCTGTGTCCTGTTATTAGTTGCTGTGGCCATGAGGAACTAGACATAAAAGGCTACACCTAATCACATAACAATTAACTTAATTATTTCTTTTTTGATAAATTGATCCTCCACATTGTGAACACAAAACTATGATGCTCATAATCTGTTACAAAAACTGTGGAAAGAAAAGCATCTAATGTGCTTTACAAAAGAGAAGTGCCTTTCTACATAAAGCACACAGTGAGTGTGCCAAACACCCCTCAAGGTTGGGAAGCATAGGGGGGAAAAATTATAGAAGTTATTTTAATGTCTGCTCACTGCAGCAGCAAAGCTGTCCAAAGACCTTCTCAGGTTTGATATGAGAGTGCCTCTTAATCAAGGTACCTATAAGAATTTCGTTAGCATACCACTGGCTGTTTAAAAATCACATATAAAGGCCAGCATTACATATAGCCACTGCAGGCAGTCATTTCCCATTTACATCAGTATCTGAAAAAACAAGTAACCTCTAAACTTTGCAGTCCAGTGCATTGTGCCAAATTATGTTCATACACCTGAAGACAGATCCTGCCCAAGAGCTCTTAATCAGTATTAAAACAAAACAAAAAACTCAAAATAAACCAGCAAACAAAACAAAAGAAACACGAACAAAAAAGAGACAGAAGAATTACAAGATGAAAAAAACCTAGAATTGGCAAGGTAAGACGGTCATGATATTAACTACATCACACTGCTACAGACATGTTCTACTGCACAAATAGATAACTCCAACATGTTAATAATAATAATGGCAACAATACTAGTAATATGTTTTCTGCCACAAGTAGAAAGTGTATTCACAGAGAGCAGGTTTATGCTAGAAGCACAAAGTTAATCTACTGGAAAATGAAAATGCTTCACTGTTCAATATCATGAATTCACTGCACCTACTTCTAGCTAATGATGGATATGAAAAGTCAAACTTGAAAACTAAATGAAATTCTGGCTTATTAAAAGCCCTGGAAACCTTTTACAGATAGCAGCAGAATCAGGATCTTGGCCATGATCTGTTCATCCCTGCAAAAATTACACGTTTAGAGGGTTGCATGGATTAGTCAAGTTTTATACAACAGAGCTTGTAACTGCTGTTTTCCACAGATTTATATCTGGAAGAAGCAGCACACAGTCAATATTCTTACCTAGAATATTAACACCATGTAATTAAAATAATCCAAATAAAACCACTGAAACTTATGTACATCTAAAATGCATGTTCTTATTACTTACCAACTCCTATAAACTAATACATCTTTTTGTTTATATTTGACTTGCCATGAGTATTCCACTTGCATGAAGTGCTTTAACCAGCTTGAATTAGAAGAATAGGTCATGGAGTCTCTACTTCAATGCAAGAAAACCTCAAACCAGTAGCAGATGATGTATAAACCAGCACATAACTAGATATCATTAAAAACACCACTCAAAAGACTATCACATAAAATAAAGCTTCAAACAACATATCCAAGTTAATAGAATTCTTTCTGCTGACTTCTATGGCTTCTATATCAAATGCACAGACTTTTATTATTAAACATATCCTGTAGCAAACACATACCTTTTGAACCTAATTCTCAACTTACCTCTAATATTTTTATTAGAATTTTCACATAGACATGAGAAATCCCCAATGACACTCGAAAAATCGAAGGCAAGAAAACTAATGCCACAAACAAGATCATCCAGACCGACAAAATCCTGCTTTCTGCAAGGCCATGGCCCTCTCTATTTTCTTCCATGCTTACTCCTCCAAAATGCCAACCAGGTGCCTTTCTGAGAACATATGTTCATCTGTAGTGGAGAATCTAGCAAGTTTCAAGAGACAGAAGCAAATAAAAATTACACATTCTAAGAGCCACAGCTATCTCTAGGCAAAGGCTGCTACTCTCTGAAGCCTGACACCACAGACACTCTCAATGATAACATGATTTCTACCCTTTATCCCGCCCTAACTCCACCCACTTCCTTGTAATTGATAAGCATTTACTCACCAGGGGAGAAGAAAGAAAAAACATGATAAGTAATAATATATGTTAGGTAATTAGATACTGCCAATAAGAAGACTTTTCAGTGTGTCAACTGGTTTTCACAAGGTGTCCTGCCAATAAATTACAATACAGATCTAGGTGGGTGTGGTTTTCAGACTGCCTAAAATCTTCTCCTCTAAACCTTATTTAATACACATGAAGCACTTCTCCAACTGACATTTGCACAAAGTAGTGACTTATTTAGTCTGATTTTCTACTTCATGGGTAAATAGCTCCCTCATTTTGGTATTTGACCAAAGGAATGAAACTGAAGCTTGAGGTGCAAGTCAGACTTTTTTATTTTATTTTTTAATAACACATGTGAAAGGAAGATGCAAGTTTCAGTGGGCAGGGACTGACAATATGATAAACCTGCTCCCTCCACTGCTCTACCAGAAATTAGCCAAAAAGCCTGTATTACAGGGTTACAAAATACACTGTGGTAAAGTAACAAGCCATCTACCTTTGCATCTATTCAATTACAGAATTGAAATGCAACAGATAATCCAGTTTCTCCTTCTATCCTATCAAATGTCAATAATTTAATTCAGTATTTTTTAGGAGAGGCCCAGTTCAGCCACTTACAGCCACCCCTCTCCTGCCTTTTTGTACGCATCACAGAAGATACAGAGGTGAATATCTCTAGAACTTGAGGGGAGCCCACCAGCTGCTCATTTACAACCTTCTCACAGGACAAACTAACTAACCTTGGTAGAATGAGCAAAACTTCCAAGACAGTGAAACGCTACTCCACAAAAGAACTTCCCTTTGTGCATACATAACGTTAGCATGTTTGTCTAAAGCTGGGGCTATCCTTTTAAAATATTCCCATTCCCAGGTGCCATTGTCTGGTTTGTGGAGCAGCCTCCATACACACAAACCAGATTCCTTAGAAAAGAAAGCAGACTCAAAGATCCTCTGTAGGAAGTGCACCCAATACCCTCCAGTCAGTACAGAAGCACAGGTATCAGAGTGGGCTGCACCACCTCTAAGTCCTCTGATTTATACCACATGCCCATGCACCAACAAGCACTATACTGACATGTTACAAGCTCACGTGAATCCACAGCATGCTTCTTGTGCCATATAGCGAGTCAAGTAGCTTTTGTATCTTCAGATTTGCTGCCGAATGGCATCCCTATCATCTTTGTAACTATATTGCAAACATTTTCAGCAATCTAACTTTTCTTCTGCATATTCTCACTACTTAGCTTCTTTATCTTCTCTACCTTTGCTGTTTCTTTTCTGAGCCTTCTGTATATTCTACAAAAAGTTACTGGCTTGCTTGTCTGTTTCTGCCTTTCCACTGCTCTTTCTCTCAATGGCAACCTCAAACCCCTCACTCCCCCATCACACTGCCACTGCCAGGTACACCAGTAACCATTATTTCTCACCTGCCCCACCAAAAGACTCCAGTTCTAGGTTTCCCTAGGAACGTTTCATTGCTTGTAAGACAGCTCTGCTCACCCATTTCTGTTTAGCTA
Source organism: Acropternis orthonyx (assembly GCA_035583155.1). Lineage (NCBI taxonomy): Eukaryota > Metazoa > Chordata > Aves > Passeriformes > Rhinocryptidae > Acropternis > Acropternis orthonyx. The sequence goes on along the minus strand of JAWWEU010000125.1, from coordinate 12,466,457 downwards.
CCATTCATTATGTTCTCATTTCTGGTCTCTTCCTTGAGTGGCTTGCCCAGCTAACACACATTACCCAGGGTGGCATATGTAGAGAGCTGGATGAGCAGGCGTTGATCCACCTGGCACAACGCAGCGTCTCTGAAGAGCTGTCATCAGCCCCAGCACAGGGGATCAGTATGCATGTCGCCTGGGTGCTAAAAACCTCGTGGGCGGGAGGGTGGAGGTAGTTTCTGGGACCTGATTGAGGCAGGAAAGGTGGGCAAAATTAAGTATTGATAGGACACCACAAAGTAACCACAAAGATATGGTGACTTGTTTAATGGGATGCCTCAGCAATAGGTTTAGGCACACAAAAGATGGATCCCTTCTTGAAAGGATAGAAGAAAAGACAGACTTCCCTACCCTGAGTGGGAGGAAGATGTTTCCTCTCCTGAATTAGAGGGAATTGTTTTCCGTCCTGTGAAACCTTATCATTTGCACTGTGTGTCTAACTCTTACAAAGTCATATTCCCCACCACATATTGCCCCACGGGAGCACAAACAGACACTGTAATTCTTCCCTGTCACTTTATCAGAAAAACAAAGAGCAAGCAACCCCCACCCATACTCACCCCTCCCTCATGCTTAATTATGGGAATGCAGCCCTTTGTCAGCTACAATTTTTCCTTGCAAACCACTCAGTTCAAGAACTATGAGGTTTTTTGAGGGCTGCTGAGAAAATTATCACAGGTATATCAGAAAAAAAAAAAAGTAGAACAGGTTTAGAGGGGGAACAAATAGGTCTTGGCAGTCTATTGCTTTTCATCCAACATGTCAGATTTGCCACACAGCAAAAGATAATTACTACACTTACTCCACTCAGTTTGCTCCTGGACACACAGCACTGCAACAGCCCACTGCAGTGAAAGCATCATCTTGAATTCATGGGTCAGCCTGGGAGCACCAGGCCCTTGCAGGGTTGTGAAAGAGGAGGCCATAGGGATGGCATTCCCAAAAAAAGTGAAAGAATTGAAGAGTTGCTAGTGTCAAGAAAAGCCACAGGAAAATGTGCAAAACTCTCTGTTCATGAAATCCAACTTTGAAGAAAGGGATGCCCATGACACAGGAGGAATTCAAGAGCAAAGCCCTCTTTAATTTAATGAACCTCAAATTGACACCCACAAGCATAAGATATTCACTTGAAACAATTCCTGGTCTCCTAGGGAAATGAAAAGGAGATGGAATGGGTGTCAGCTGCCTACTCTTGGCTCTCGATCCCTTGAGGTCATTCTACTAATCTTTTATTGCAAAACATTGCCTAATGCCTAATTGCCATTTGTCAGAGGGAACTGGAATTATGACCCATTTATTTTTTCAATGCAAGGAGAAGCAAACACAGCATTGGCCTCAGTCTATCTGCAGTGCCTTACATAGAAGAATTAAATCAGGGGTGAAGAGCCTTTTCCTGCACAGGAGTGGCTATACAGCAGTCAGCTTCCAAGCAGGTGTCTATACACTGTGAACAGATAAAAAACTGCAATGACACATAACAGCTTTCAAGAAGTGCCACTGTGAGTCTGCCTTCCCTCTGATACACTCCCTACTGCAGACACAGACTGCAAATAGCGCTTGAAGTGGCCCCAAAGAGAAGAAATCCCACATTCACAGAAATTTTGGGAACCACTCTTTCCAGGTATGCTTCCTTCCTGTTCAATACTAACTATTCCAGTGACTCTGAGGGGATGTCATACAGGAGTTTTCAGCCTGCCATTCTTGTAACACCTTTCTTATCAGAGTACCAGAACATTGTATGTCCCCAGCAGATACAGTTCCAAACGAGCACTGACACATCAGCTTCAGCCAGGTGGTGCTTCCGATGTTGATGTAATACATTCCCTAAAGGTCAACAAAGAGAAATTTCTACCTGAGGCAAATGACAATGACCGTGACTATCAATCATGGTAAACCATCTATCAGCTGATCTTTTTTATAGTAAATATACAGGTCAGATTAAGCGTTTTGAGCTGCCACATGATGATGTACATCTAGAAGTACAGAAGTACAGGCATTGCCATTGGGCACATGAAGGTGTTACTATTGCTAAATGTTCTTCTGATGCCAGTTGTAGGATTCCCTGGTATTTCTGTGTGAGTTTTGCCAGGCTACAAAGCAGATCAATCTACTTAGAAAAGCCTTGTAAGCCAATGACACAGAGTCAAGAGAGCAAGACAGGGCTCGTTTCCCAGCATCACTTAACACCCAAGGGTACCAGACTTATACTTTGCAGGATAAGTCTTTCAAACAGGACTGACCAGAGCATTCTGACCTCCAGTAATTCTGATGTGTGTACTCACACATGAAAACTACCAGGAATACATGTTTTTCAAATGCAATTATATATATATATATATATGTGTGTGTGTGTGTGTGTGTGTGTGTGTGTGTATGTATGTATGTATATATATGTGTATATATATGTATGTATATATATGTATATGTATATATATGTATATATATAACCTTTTTGGTTTTTGCTTATGTCTTCTCAATGTTTCAACCTCACATTTGTCAAATTCCTCACCTGACTGCTACTCAAGGGAGAAATAATCTCTGAAAGTTTTGTTTTGATATCAAGACTGAGCCTCATGCTTTACTGGTGAAAAATCCTCCAAAAGTCCAGAACAACCTTAAAGATCATCTACTGCATGGTAAGCAATGTCAGGTGTAATATTTATTTATAGAAACCACACTGTCTTCATGCATTTAAATGCAACTATGTACTCCTCTGCATTAGCACTCTGATCTATGCCTGCTGCTCTTAAGGTCTGTACAGATCCCATCTATGCCACTAAACAGATGTGTGTTTATATCTGACCACAGTAAGATTGTGCTATTTAGGCTTTATCTTTGGCTATCAGCAGCTGAATTATGAAAACACTGAAGAAGTATGTTGAACTACTGTATCACTGTAACACATTTAGCTCTGACCACACAAGCATTTTTGTTTCCACACAAGATAAATTCAACAATAACAGAACCTTACTTTTTGTATCCTGTAGCCTACAACAGGTTTGAGTCTTTGTATCACAAAACAGCGAAATTCATCACCTGCTCTGACGACGTTTATTTGCCTCAACAATGCATAGATACCCATAGATGTGTAGGCATTACATGACTTTCAATACATATCTCACATATTGTCAATATAAATCTTGTATATGGGTTGTGCATCATCAAAGCTGAATGCAATAAAAAAATTTGTCAATGCCCAACATTTCTTGCATTGATTAAACACATACAATTTTCTCCCAACTCTGGCTTAGGAGTGACTGCAAGCACAGCACACAGTCCTTCAGGGAAATTCCTGAAAGATGTCAGCATTCATGTCCACTTTCATAATTTTCTCCACAAACAGCTGTGGAAGTTGGACATATCCATCTGTTCTTGTTGCCTTCACCATGGCAACGCGGTCCATAATGGAATCATTTGTTGCAATGTATCACTTCAGTTGTGTTGTACCTATTACCCCTTTTTTTAATATCACATAGACTGCATTGCAAGAAATGCATACTAGCATACATCCCATTACCCTTGTCCATCATTCTGTATCACGCAGAGACTTGCCATCTCCTTATCCAGAGATCTAGATCAATTATGAGTGTGTTGAGAAATAAAAGTCTTAGCTGGCCGCTCTCTCCACTGTAACAACAGCTAAGAATCACAACAATTTTCCTCTTCTAAATAATGGCATCATTCACGTATAATTTAAATAATACTCAAAGAATGTGATTTAAATGTAAACACATCAGAACTAATCATTCTCCTAAATCTTGCCAACAAGTTTTAATGGAAAAAAATTACACTGTAAACATGAATAATTCTATATGAAACCTAAAAGAACACATGTGAGACCCAAAAAGCGTGGAAATACCTCTTGAAGGACCACAGGAGCATACATCTTACTTCAAGAGTCAGGAAATTAGTGGCTAAGGCTAAGACTGTGCTTACCTACAGTCCTGGTGAGGGATGAAATCAAACATTTGCCCTCCTGTTATGAAGGGGTAAAACTCCTGCAGCCTTTAGATCAGACTTCTGATCATATTTCAAAGAATGTTGTTACTTTTAAGTCTCCCTTCCTGAAATTGTTTTCTAGAGCTTTATCCTGGCTGTTATGTCAGGAACACCTGCTAAAATGGGAAAAAATATGTTACTACAAGTATTAAAAAGAAGCAAAATGTGACAACTGAAAAAATACAGAAATACATTCTGCAAACTCCGTCTATATGTGATGAAGAAGTCATACAAATTTACCGCTCTCAGATCATTGTTCAGCATTATCATTTTATTACTTCCTTATCACAATTTACCAGATTATTAACTGAGAAGATTCTCACCACGATCCTAAACAGTACAGTGCACCTCCAGACGTACTCACAGATGCATGTCCTGTTTCAAAAGGCACAGCCTTGTTATGGACAGGAGTTCAGCCAGTGCCATGCCTTTTCATATTGCAGGCTGGCATGACACAATCCTCCCACTCCCAAGACATGAGGACAGCTCACTCCACCCACACTCCTAGCAAGATGATGTGGGCCAGGCAGCTCAGTTTAAATGGCTTTTTGATGAAAGCCTCAAACTAAAGCTTGCAGTGCAGCTCAGCAAGGCACTTTCATGAGTGTGGATCCTGCATTTTGGCCTAGAGCTGCATCAGGTCCCAGAGCTTGCAGGCAGGGGACTGGCAGCCATGGATGGGGCCAGGACATGTGGCCTCACCCTTGGGACAAGTCCTTGGGCTGCAGCCACAGCCCTTCACCCCAAAAGCCTCCCAGACACAGAGGACTGGTCAGCCTTCCTCAATCAGAGTATTGTTTCAATTGTTTCAGCTTCCCGGAATTTAGACTTAAGAATTGCACCATTTAAGGCAAACCGAAAGGGCTGATTTTCCAGGAGTCTCACCAGGCAAGGTGGCAGGAAGAGGCTGGGAGAGTGAGGGAGGATAGAAGGGGGTGCAGAGGAGGTGAGGTCTGGCACAGTTGTTCACAAAATCAGATTTGTTACACAGTGTGCAACAAGCCAGTAATTACACACTCGAGAGAGACATTGATTATCTATTTCAGAGTTGCACAATCACAGGTGCTCTGTGGTATTTCACAAATCGAGCACGGCGACTATCAAAACTTTTCACTATTTATACATTTTAGCAAACAAAAGCATTAATGTTTTTTTGGTTACAAGTTCCATAGTTCTCTTTTTAATTAGTATTCTATCATCCATTGGTTAAATGATTCTCTTGCTTCTTATGCTGCTTGGTCTACAGGCTGTGTCTTTCTCTTCTTTTGGGTCGGTGGGCTTCTTGAGTTGGGGGCCGCAAGTCAGTGGCTGCCATCTCCCATCTGACAGAATCAGCTGATTCCAGCACAGTTGCTGAGTTGCCTTCACTGCTTTCTCCCTTAACTTGTGAATTTTTCCAAACGTCCTTGTGGCCCATCAGTTCTGCGTCCTTTGCTCTACCCTCAGCGGTACACCCTCCCTCCCGGGCCGCGCTCCTCCCCCCGAGCGCCGCCGCCGCCCGCCGCTTGGGGCTCCCTGCCTGCTCTGCCTCCCTGCCCGCCCCGCCACCGCTGGGCATGGAGGGCGAGAGCACCTCCGCCCTGCTCTCGGGATTCGTCTTCGGCGCGCTCGCCTTCCAGCACCTCAGCACCGACTCGGACACGGTGGGTGCGCCGGGGCCGGGGCCAAGGACGGAGGGAGGGACGGAGGGGCCGCCTCCGCCAGGCCGAGCCGCCGCCGGGCCTGCCCCTGCCGGGCTGCTTTGTGTGCCGAGCGGCGGGACAGGCGGGGAGATCGGCAGGGCCGCGGGGTGCGGGATTCGTCCCCAACAACCCCACACGGGCCTGAGAGCACTGTCCAAACGCTTCTTGAGCTCTGTCAGGCTCGGTGCTGTGCCCACTGCCCCGGGGAGCCTGTTCAGTGGCCAGCCACCCTCTGCGTGAAGAACCTTTCCCTGATACCCAACCCAAACCTCCCCCCACTCAGCTTCATGCTGTTTCCAGTCCCGTCACTGCTCACCACAGAGAAGAGATCAGTCTCTGCCCCTTCTCTGCCTCTCACAAGGAAGCTGTACCTGCAGTGAGGTCTCCCCTCAGCCTCCTCTTCTCCAGGCTGAACACACCAAGTGCCCTCGGCCGCTCCTCATACGGCTTCCCCTCAAGGCCTTTCAATATCTTCCTGGCCCTTCTTTGGACACTCTCTAATGGCTTTGTATTTTTCTTATATTGTGGCACCCAAACCTGCACACAGGACTGCAGGTGAGGCCCCACCAGCGCAGAGTAGAGCAGGAGTGTCTGTTCAATGCCGCTGTTAATGTGAACCTTTTTTTCTTCTTCCCCTCTAAAGGAAGGTTTTCTCCTTGGAGATGTGAAAGGTGAAGCCAAGAACAGCATTACCGACTCACAAATGGATGATGTTGAAGTTGTTTACACAATCGGTTAGTCTGTCCGTATTTTTAATCTGCTGCTTGGTTTCAGGCAATACATGAATGCTTTAGTTTTGAGTCAAAAACTTACAGCAGTATCAAAGCTGTGAGATCCAGGAGTCCATGTTGATGTGAAAAACATGGAAGGGATATTTTTTTAACACTTTAATTGCTAAAAAAATTTACAATTTTACTGCAGAAAATACAGTAATCTAAAATAACTACTAGTTCTTAGTTCCTTGAATAGCTGCTCTTTGCCAAATACCATGTCACATTAATAGTAATTTAGGGTTTAGATTCCTCCTTTGTTTTGGCCACATCACAAACTCTCCTAGACTACATTTGCCCTGAAAAAAACTTGGTTTATTTCAGTGATATGATCTGTAATGTATTAGCATCTATTACCTCATTTGGAGCTTATAAAATACTGTGTGTGAGGGCTGCAATCAGTTTATTAATTTCATTAAACAGACGCCAGATGTATTTTTCTTTGTAGTCTCCATGAGATTGAAGTGGATGTGGATTTTATACTAGCCCTTACATATGTACACATGCAAACAGAGTTAACCCCATTCCTTTAATGGAGCACAAATAACAGAAACAGAACAAGGTAATAGTGCACATGCCTTCTTCAGTCTTCCAGAAAATATGGTAGGGGAAAATTACAACCCTTTTTCTAGTTTTACTCTAGGATAGAATTTAGGTAAAGAAAAGGATTTGGAATGCCATTCAATCATCTGCTATTTTTTTCTGGTTGCTAGCCTTCCATTTATCTACCCTGTGGGTTTCTATTCTTCAGCCTCATCTTACTAACAGCATCTATGCCTTGCTACAGAGTAACTCAAGTGAAATCTTTCATATTACATATTACTTCGACAGAAGGGAGAGAAAAATAAAATGCCCACTTTGATTTTTCATTTGACAAAATAGAAAAATACACAAAATAATACAGTTTGTAGAAGTAGGTCCCTTTACATTTGAGCAAATTGATTAGAATATATATTTTTAAGTATTTCCTTTCTTTACCTTATTTAATTAGATGTTAATGCATTTGATTTTAAGAAATTATATATAATTATTTCTTGGTCCTTGGTCTACGAGTTTTATACTGATCATAGCATACAGTAGAGTATACATTGTGATGAACCCTGAGTAATATTATTTTCTCTTCCCAGATATACAGAAGCATATTCCATGCTACCAGCTGTTCAGGTGAGAATCTTAAGTAAACAGATACAAAAAAACTTAAAACTAACCCTAACTTCAACTCTTCAAGAGTTAAACTTATATTACATTGCTTGAGAAAATCACTCAATACAACTACAGTAGCCATATCAACCTCTTGGAATAACAGATGCAAAATGCCTTATGTTATTCCTGTTTTGGTTCTTTATGTCTTTTTTTGGTGTTTGTCTATGTATACAGAAATAGAGATACAGCATACTGCACCTCTGGTGAGCTGTAATACCATATAAACTGCAGAATAATGTCAATGTACTGAAAAAAAGCATTGCTTTACTAAAAGCATATATTCTTACCCCTCATCCTCAAAAATAATAAAATTTTTAAAAAGAAATAAAAAGGTAGCATCAGCCATAGGTTTCTAAGTGGGTCAGTAAAAGAAACACTTGTTAGTCCCATGGCAGTAGTTCCAAAGACTAGTATTCAGAGTTCCACCATTGATGGGAACACAGGTTTATACCTCTGTAAGGGGAGAATCACTATTTCCTTCTCAAACCTTTCTAAAAATTCATAAATCCAGCTGTTACTGGAAATCCATTTTATATTGAATTGAAAGCATCTTACTGTTTTATAGTTGAGATAACACAGATTCTACTCCTAACTTGTATCCCAGTAGCACTGATGCCAGGACAGGATCTGGACTATACAAGACCACCTACAGAGCTGTTGGAGTAATGAAGTCACCTGCTCTGTCCCAGCAGAGAAGCTGTGGCACCATATCGTTACGCTTAATAGTGGTGGGGAGAACAAAAGTTATCAAAGTGAAATGATCACCAGAATGCTAAGGAGTAGTTACTTCAACAGCAGCATTTTTCCCCCCTCTAATTGTTCTAATTTTCTTCTAGCTTTTATAATTCTGCCGGAGAACTGAATGAACTTGCCCTGAAGAAAATACTATCAGGCTGTAAGAAGGTACTTTTATTTTCAAATCTAAACCATACTGAGGAGCTCACTCAAATTTTAGAGGCTGTTCTGGATAGCTCTTGCATCAAGCTTTTTTCTCTTCTCATTGTAAAACTTTTATCTAGTTCCTCACACAGCTGGTCAAGGCAGCATCATCTTTTCCTCCTAAAAAAACAGTTTAAGTTATCCTTGACTAGGGATTGTCTGCATAAATGTCACAACTTTATTTTTTTCTTATTAATTCCTCAAGTGAACACTTCAGGTATCCCAAAGGAATTCTACCAGTTTCTAGCTTAAGATCAGTTGAGATCAGCTCAATCAAATGGTTAAGCACCCCTTGATCAAAAAGATTTAGCCTTCTTTACAGAATAAAGTTTCACAAGGGGAAGGTAAAAGCTAAAATGAAACAAACCACAAAACAGCAGAACAAAGTTTGCAGAGTTTCAGCTTCAGCACAAGCTCAGAAACAGGCCAGTTCAGCACATGATTTAGAAGGAAATAAGTTGCCATACTGGAATTAGGCTTAGATGTTTTAAGGGTTTCAGGTTAACTAACTGCTTGAATATGTACATATCACCAAACACCACAGACTTGTGACTTTGTACTGAATCAGCATTGCTGCAGCGTGACACACAGGAACAGCACAGATTCAACAGTAACAATGAATTTTTTTCTGCCTGCAGAGTGTAATAGGATGGTACAAATTCAGACGCAACACAGACCAGACCATGACATTCCGGGAAAGACTTCTCCATAAGAACTTGCAGTCACACCTATCAAATCAGGGTCTTGTATTCCTTCTATTAACCTCTAGTGTGATGACAGAAAGCTGTTCTACTTACAGACTGGAACATGCCTTACATCGGCCACAGGAAGGGTAACTGGTTTGTTTTCTACAGCATGTGCTGTAACTTGAAACCGCTTTTACTTTGTTGCAACTGAATAAACACTGTTTATTTTACCCGTGAAACTTAAACATAAGATCACTCCTTATATTGCTAGGGTCTGGTTCAAAGCTTACCCTGGACCTCTATCCTGGGATGTCCCTTTATATCTGTAGTGCCAGCATCACTGTCAGCAGACACTGACAGCAGACACTGTCAGCATATTTATGTACGTTAGCTGTTCCTGATCAAGTTGGTTTTCTGTGTAGGATTTCAACCATACATGGTGTTTATCTTAACATATCATTAAAATATTTAAATTGGTGGTAACTATCTTCAGAGACCTGCTGCCCCCCAGGCTAGGCTTAACAAACAAGTATTGCATTAATGTGTATTGTACTCAGAAATGGGGGAAAAAATAGAGGCATTACTCAGCATCTGGTTGCTCCTGGAGTTTGCCTTTAGCCTCATCTATGTTAGATGTAATGCATTTAGCAAGGACTAACTATACTGTAAACCCCCATCTGGGATGCTTAATGATCAAGAACCTTTAACTATCAAAGAGAGACCTTTGGATGCTAATAGAACATGTTTTCATACTTCTGCTTTTTAAGTCTTTTCCAGAAAGTCCCTTTGGTGGTTACCAACCTGGGTATGGCAGAACAGCAAGGCTACAGAACAGTGTCTGGTTCCTGCGTATCTTCTGGTTTTGTGAGAGCAGTAAGACAACACAGGTACAATATATGCCATATTTACTAATAGCTGTAGCTTTCCATTAACATAACTATACTTACTTTTCTATAAAAGCATTTAAGTGCTCTTGCAAATGCTGCTACAGCTTTATCCTGCTCACTTTTTGTCCTCTTATCTGCAATTATTTACCTTTTAAACATACTTGGAAATTAGTTCAGTCCCATACTCTGCCACGAGAGCAGCTGTCTGTCTCAGCATAAGCACCTACTACTGAAACTCAAAATGCTTCTTTATTCATTAAAGCTCCCACTAAGTAAGCACTGGGATAACTAACTTGCAATTATACAGTTATATTCTTGGTCCACAGGTCAGAATTCTTTCACGAAGATGGATCCTTGCAAGAGGTTCATAAGATAAATGAGATGTATGCCACCTTGCAGGAGGAACTGAAGGTAAGCCAGGCATACCTGCCTCACCTTCAGCAGTACTACAAAACCAAGTCAAGCAGAGGGTACCACATCTTGCACTACATGAGAAACAAACCCATGTCTTGGAAGGGCATCGTGAAAGATCAGGGAGTTCCATTTACTATCAGTAGCTGCACACTGTGTTCTCAAAGTTGAAGATTTAAGTTTCCATTTGATAAAAGTACACTGATAAATCTTCATGTCCACTAATAAATTCTCACAAGAGGATTATTATGAGGGAGTACTATCTGTAGTTTGTTAGATCTCCTTTGCTTGGACGGGAGCAAATAAAACATCCTCATTCAACACAAGGTTTAAGTTCTCTATAAAATCCACCTCAAGCTCATTACTTAAGCTTTTTACTACTTTTGTGTCCACCTTAATTGTGAGTACCTTCAAGGATTTTGCAATAAGATTAAAGTCAGCTTCTGTGAGTAGTGTTAATCTGATCAAAGGCTCTCTTTCTTGCAGAAAATGTGCTTTACAGTAGAAGTCAGTGAGCGATCTGTAGAGAAACTCTTAGCAGAGGTGAGCCAATTAAAAGAAGAAATAAAGAGGAAAAAGCAACAAAGTTGTTCAGGTAAGTTAACCAAATGCTGGTCTTAGACTTCCAAAGTTGGTTCAATTGGCAGAAGCAGAAAACACTTCTGAAGCTGAGACAGCCAACACAGTAGTGGTGGGAGCGTGCAACAGGTTCTGCAACTCAAATTTGGTTTTTTTTCCAGGAGAAAACAGAAACTACTCAGAAGAGCCAAAGGAGAATGTTCTCCTTTGTCAGGCACTGCAAACATTTTTCCCCAATTCTGGACTTCAGACATGTATTATTTCCTTCAAAGGCCAACAGATATCCAAGAACTGCTGTAACATTGACCATAATATTAATGTCATGGACAAACTGACTCTCATGGTAGAGGAAAGAGACTTCACTGAAGCTGAAACAAGACATCTAATCAAGCGTAAAGTCAGAGGGACCACAGCAGTATCAAAGTCATTCAAGAAATCGAGATCATTGCAGCTTCACCAAGAATCACTTCGAGACCCAGAGGACAGTGACCAGGAAAGGAAACTTACGCTGAGTAGCACTGAAACAGATGAGGATGTGTTTGAAAAAAATAGAGACATAAGTGAATACCCACACTCTCCTACTTTCTGATCTGTTAATGATTTCTCAGATGACTTCACACCAAAAACTACTGCCAGCATATTCAAGTGATGTATCCATTTATAGCACTGCAGGGATGTATATAACATAGTGCATTTTTGCAAAACATACAGGGTTTGTGTTTTTCTTTTTGCAGTGCATGAGTCCTGTTCAGCATAAAGACAAGTCCAAATGACATTCCCTCATTTTGCCTTCCAGAGTTTCATCTGTATTCTCTCTCTCAGGGTTTAAAGACTATGCTAGCAGGATGCAATCAGTCAAATAAGCACATCACATACTGCCTCAAAGTAATACAATTTCAAGCTGATGTTGAACAAGCTTTCTTACCACCCTTTCCTCAGCAGAAGCTGATGCAGGGAGCATGAAATGAACATAGATAACTTAATGGAATTAGCTGTCTACTTGGACTGCCACAATTTAAACACTTTCATTTATCCTTAGCAAACCAGTACGTGTTTATTTCCCCCATCTTACAATCCAGCAAGGGAAAAAAAACAGCCCCCTAAACTTCAGCAAGACCTGTGAGCAGAAATGGGCCCGTATAGCTGCCAGTTTCCATTATTGCCTTAATATTTCACACTTCCTTCAGACAATAAATTTTAGAGATTTCATTAGAACATTAATAAAAAACCAACTGACGTCCAACCCTCAGTCAACCACACATTGTGCTAGAAAACCACATTTCCAGTAAACAAGTATATGAGCATGAAACGTTGTTTTATTGTTTATTTCTGTACAGTATATTATTCTGGATACTTGATATTACATATCTTGGGGTCTGTGAGAAATTGTGGGTTCTTAAGCACAACTGGCATAAATCCTGTAAAAAGATAAGATGAAGGTATTCTTAATAGAAAAGTAGGCTTGGCTTAGAAAACTCAGAAGCATAATCATACTTACCAAGTACCTGAGCTCTTTTAATGGCTTTTGTTACTTCCTTCTGCTTCCTGTTGCACAGGCCTAAAGAGATGAATTATTTTCAACACTAAGCCATTAGTCTAAAGGGTGAAAGGGATGTTACTGACAATTCCATCTAGCTTTGTCTAAGTCTTCCTAGAAAAATGCACCTGTGCTTTTACTGTTAAATACAAAATGCATATAATTAAGGGCTATTTTCATTCCTTAATGCAGGCTACTACATCAGAGGAATACTATTACAAAATATCTAGAGAGTTGGTAGCAGTTACTTTTGGAAAGATTGCTGATGCACAGTTACTTAGACTCACAAGAGCATTAATATTAACCAGTAAATTATTTAATGCAATAGTTCACGTACCTGTTATATGTCTGCCATAAATGCAGCCAGTGTATGGAGAAACAAACTGGGAGAGAAGCTACTTAAAATTAAGAAAATCAGAGTCAGTTTAAAGAGCTTTTCTGACAGCTTTACTTAATTTTGCTACTTGCACTTTAATTTTTTTCATCTGTTTTTACAAAACACTATTCTGCCTCAAGAAAAAGTATCGTTTGGAGCTAGACAGTATTTTCTATGCACAACATTTAAGCTGTATGACATCTGGATTACAAGCAAGGACTCTTTGGTAAATGACAAAGCTGTCACACAGAACTAGTAGCTTGAGCAGCTTACAACTACATTATTTGACCCTTATCTACACACATTTTCAAGTTTTAAACTCCTACACAAATGAATGGATTTTTTTTTTTTTTTTAATCCTTGAGGACTTCCTACACACACATTTAGAAATAGTAAACCTGTTACCTTCATCCAAGGACAGGAGTTTTCAAACTCACCTGCACATTCTTATAGTCCACATCTATTCCACATAAGATACATCTTTTTGGAGGCTCTTTATAGGGATTCTCCATTTCTATGGGCTGAAATTAGAGCATTATTAACATCCTTAAGCTTCACAACAAAATAAAGAACATTTGTTATTTTTAATCCTTCAGGCAAGATATGCCCTGAAACCAAGAGAGATACTTAGGGAATCACTGTTAAATAACTTTCCTAACTTTATAACACACTGATTGTTACACAGCAATCTAAAAGACTTCTCACAGGTAAAGAGCCTTTTATATTTTAGTAATAATGGCACTGTAACAAGTCTCTTAAGACATTCAGTAAGATAGTGCTTACACCTCTTCCTTGGAAGTCTATCTGCAGAAGCTGGTAGGTAGTAAGGTAGTTCCATCTGGAAAGTCACAAGCGTCTTTTTTTTTAAAATAATTTCAAATAAGTGACCTAAAGAAGCTCCTGTCTGTTCATTTCGAAGAGAAAATCCCAAATATCTCCCAAGGACTGAAAGGCTCCCCAAGCTTTCAAATACACACAGCACCAAATCCTTGCAAGATACGAGAGAGAGCTTTTAGGGTTGAAAGGGACCTTCGGAGATCATCCAGTCCAACCCCACTGCCAAGGCAGGGACATCCTATCACACAGGAATGCTGTTCAGGGCGGGTTGGAATGTCTCCAGGGATGGAGGGAGACTCCGGGACCTCCCTGGGCAGCTTTCAGGGCTCTGCCAACAGCAGTGTCAAGAAGTTCTTCCTCACGACGAGGTGAAACTTCTTGTGTTTCAGTTTACGGCCACTGCTCCTCGTCCTGTCGCTGGGCACCACAGCCACGCGTTCTGAGGCACGGCCGCTGCCCGCGGGGAGCACAACGGGGGCCGGGGGAGCCTCACCTGGTCGGGGTGCTCGGGCCGGCCCTGGGGCTGCCCCTGGTGCTGCAGGCGGCGCGGGGGGGACGCACCGGGAAGGAGCCGCTGCCAAGGGCTTTGCCAGGGGCGCTGCCAGAGGCCCCGCCGGGGGCTCCGCGCCAGCACCGCCAGCACCGCCCGCGCCGCCATCGCGCCCCGCCGCCGCCGCCGCTTCCGCCCGCGCGCCGCCGACGGCCAATGGCAGCGCGGTCCGCCCCGCTCCGGCCAGGCGATTGGCCGTCGTGCAGTCACGTGCCCGCCGCGGCGGGTTGTTGCCGGAAGCGCCGTGGCGGCCGCGGCGGGGCGGGCCGTGAGGGCCCCGCGGGGAACGATCCCGGGCTATGGCCGAGCCCGCCCTCGCCGTGCGCAGGAGGAGCCGCTCTGGGCCCGAGCGCAAGCGGGGCCGCGCCCTGGTGCAGCCCCGTGCCGCCAGCCCGCCGGTGGCCCGCAAGAGAACGAGCTCCGGCGGCGGGGAGCCGCCCCTGGCGGAGCCGCAGGTTGGGGGCGGTGGGGGTCCCGGGGCTGGTATCGGGGCGGGGGAGCTGCGTCTGGGAAGGGCTGTGTTTTGTACGAGAGGGCGTGATGCCCTTTGGCTTTACCTTTAGAAAAGCTCATCTCTCTCAATTACCTATGCAGGCGTCCAGCCTACTGCAGGTTTGGTTTTGGTTTCGCTGAGCCAAGGCATGCGTTGCTTTAGAACCCGAGCTGGATTTCCCTCACAGGCAACAAACATCAGTAGAGGCACTTTTCTTTAAAGCCGGCGAAGACTTCGATGACTTG
>JAWWEU010000125.1:12410114-12451121 GCA_035583155.1 Acropternis orthonyx | reverse complement strand
AGCTGGATTTCCCTCACAGGCAACAAACATCAGTAGAGGCACTTTTCTTTAAAGCCGGCGAAGACTTCGATGACTTGCGGCTGATGTGTGTGCTGCACAAGTTACTCTGCCTTCTGTGGCATTGCTTCAGAGTATTAATACTTACCTGTTCTGGTTTTACAGTGCTGTAACGACAGTGATGAAGATATGTTTGGTGACTACGACAGCTTCTGTGGGAATGATTCTCTGCTAGCTCAAGTGGATGACATCGAACACAAATACCTGCAGGATATAAACATGGATGTGAAAGGAGCTGGGGAAGCCACGCATGGGAATCTTCAGTCAGGAATTCACCAGAAAAACCAAGATAACTGTTCTGCTTCGGAAAACGTGGCTGTCCTTAAAGCTGACAAAGAGAGTGCTTGCCAAGTGGATGACAGAGACCCAGAACCAGCTGAATCTATTTTAGACGACTTGCCATCATCACAACTTTTATATTTTGAGAAAATGGATGAACGTTCTTCTGCTTTTAGAATATCTTCAGACTCAGAAGGGAGGAATGCATGTGTGAATTCTTCCTCGGACAAAATCAGGAGCCCATCCTCTTTTTGTGCTGATGCTGAATACAGGAACAGACCCACAGACTTTTCCTCGAATTCCAAGTGTATTTTATTGAAAACTGAGAGTCTTAAAGATCACCTGAAAAGTGCTATGACTGGAAATGCCAAAGCCCAGACTCTGCAGGTCTCTAAGACCAAGCAGCTTAAAGAGGCTGTTTTATCTGAAGAGATTTTTGTTGCTAGGAAAGCTATTGAATCTTCTTCTGTTGATATAGGCCCTTTTTATGGATTACCTAGCAAAGTTAAAGATTTATTCAGACAACTTCGAGGGATTGAAACACTTTATGGTAGTGTAACTAATGGTTTGTTGGGAAAAAATGGCTAGTGGAACATTGTCTGTTTCACCCATTACCCTATAAAGTTATTTAAGGTAATGTTTAACATAAACCACGTTAGAAAGGGGTTGTTTTACTAAGCCACTAGTTTGGTGGTTTTGGATGGAGAAAAAAGTTTATATGGCTTATAGAATAGTTTGGAAGGCTCCATCACTGAAAACTTTTAGTGGTTTATTGAGGGAAAAACCCTCAAACACTGGGCTTAAAGTATTCCATGTGAAACACAAGCATTTTGATATGAGCTAACAAGCCCCTGGTATTGCTAATAGTTCCTTTTTCATTTTTCAGAGTGGCAGCATGATTGCTTAACGTTAGAATCTCTGCAGCAAAGAAAGAACTTAATATACTCATTGCCAACCAGTGGTGGAAAAACACTTGTAGCTGAAATAATAATCCTCCAAGAATTACTCTGCAGGCAGAAGGATGTTCTTATGATCCTGCCATATGTTGCCATTGTCCAAGAAAAGGTGTGGATACAGTGTTTCTGATACTGATTTGTTTGATACATGTGTTTTCTGATCTGCTTTGTTACTTTGTCACTGGGCTGGTTCTCAGCAAGCTCCATGACTTTTATGAATAGGTGGTGGGAAGTGCGTGATTTCTCCTAGATGGTGCTCTGAGGGTCAGTAATTTTGTAATGGAACAGACATAAATCATGAGGTGAGGATGCTGAGTTATAAAGTAAATTTCATATAAAGTGAACTTTGAAATAATGGGACTTTTTTGATGGTTTGTATAGTTCTGCAGTCTAAGAGCTGAGCTGCCCAACTCGCTGACAAAATGGTCTTGAAATAAAAGCTATAATTTTTTGATGTAAAGGGAAAGTTAATTTTAGAAAATAGATGAAGCCAAACTTGATAATATGTGTAGGCATTTCAGTTTTGCCACTGAAATAGGTACCCATAGCTATTTTGTTTTCACTAATTCAAGCAGCTGATGGAGGTGTGGGTTGGTTGTATGTGTGTTGAGTTCTCGAGGCAGCTCTGAAATCCAAAATGAGCATGAGTTTGTTTTCTAATTGATTTTTCTTTTCAGATTAGGGGTTTATCGAGTTTTGGGATAGAACTGGGTTTCCTGGTTGAGGAATACGCAGGAAGTAAAGGAAGATTTCCACCAATCAAAAGGAGAATAAAAAAATCTCTTTATATTGCTACTATAGAAAAAGGACATGCTCTAGTGAATTCCTTAATTGAAACAGAAAGAATCAATGACCTGGGTCTGGTTGTAATAGATGAGGTATGCCACAAGATTTACTCAATTTATCATAGGCAATTTCTATATATTTCTAACATGCAATAATTAGCAAACAGTGGTTCTCTGCTTGGTTTTGCTTTGAGTGTTCATCGTGAAATTACTGCCACTTAACTAAGGTTTTTTTCTGCACTGATGCATAATTCTGTAATACTGAAAGCTATTTTTCTTTAACTGAAGCACTTGCTGCTATATCAGGATGATTCTATATTGAGAGTTCTACTGTGTTAGTGGTTGGTGAATTCCTTAATAACTACTTGTCAATTAGACATCTCTAACGGATTACAAAAAAGCATTAATGATTTTAATGGTATGAAATGTATTTTGTCAATCCCAGAACTTAACTCCTAAATGTGAAACCATGTGGTTTTTTGTCTGGTGTTAATAATGAAACACTTTAAAAAAATATATATATCAAGTAACATTTAGATTTGAGAATTGTCCCCTTATTCTGCTTTTAGTGGCGTGGCAGAGTTGTGCTACTAAGGGTTGATTGTGGGGTTAAATAGCATCTAACAGGGATGTTTAATTCCTGGTGTGCCTCAGGCTGACTGACCTTACTTTAGCAAAGTAACTCCTAAACAGAAGGCAGCTTAAGCATTAAATTTTACCCTTTCTGGAAGCTGGCTGCTAGAAATTTTTAAGTGTTGATTCAAACGTATTTTGTTGAAAATTGCCTTAGACTGGTGAATACAAAGATCTCCCTGCTGAGTGTTTACTGTCAGGAGTTAACTGTTTGTGTCAGTTATGATCTAGTTAAATGGAAGGTAGATCTCATTGTCTGCATTTCCTCTTGATGTTATGCAGTTTCTTAAATGTTGTTTCAGTGAGGTTATACTTTTGGAAGGAGCTTAGCAGTCAAAATTTACCAGAGGGATATCATGAGGAAGTCCAGCAAAGAATCCTGTAGTATTTGTTTAGGTCTACTTAATTTGGTTTTGGTCTTTTTAGAAATACTCTAAACTCAGTAACATCCTTGTGCTGTCTCTTTCCCTTCTGTGGACAGCTGCATATGCTTGGTGAGGGAAGTCGTGGAGCAATACTGGAAATTACTCTGGCGAAAATTCTTTACACCAGTAGTAAGTCATGGCTGCAGTTCATGTTACTAACATGTTGTAGTGATGGCATCTCTAGAGAGAGGTCATGCTTTTGCTTTCTGGATTTGTGGTGTTTTGGCTGCTTTTAAAAAACGTGGCATGACTCCATTTAAGTGTTACTTGATCCTCTAATGATGGGCCAGGTGTTTTTGAAGCTTTTTTGATACTTCTCTGCAAAATCCTGAGTATTGTCAATTGTCTTCCATTTATTTCTTTGTAGAAGCCCCATAGCCATTCCACTTAAATGGTCTTTTTTTTTTTTTTTCATATTTTCATCTCAGGTAGTATTTATTAACATAGATCTCCTGTCAATCCTGCTATTCTGGCATTTAAAAATACTAACAATGAAGAAGCAGGCTTATTAATTAAACACTGAGCAGAAGTGTTAAAAATTTGTAATGTGACAAATAAATTCATCTCAACTTGTGTTTTACAGAAAACACACAGATCATTGGAATGAGTGCAACGTTAAATAATGTTGGAGACCTGCAGAAGTTCCTGCGAGCAGAGTACTACACCAACAATTTTAGACCGGTCTGTGTACAAGATACTGTAAACTAGTAAAGAAGAGGCTTTAAAATTACAGTAAATCTGTTTAGGGTTGTATCACAGTTTTTGTGCTTAATTTCACAGTGTAATGTAATATAATGCCTCCTATTTCTTGTAGTTGTTACCAGTACAATAAATAGCACTATGCACTTCTAAATGCACAAATGCAAGAACCTTTATATTGTCATGTTAAGCCACTTGTGTCATTTTAACTAAACCAATTCCTAAATTACAGCTACTGTGATAAATTGTTGCAGTTCATTTGATGTAACTAGAATCTGTACTACTGGTGCTTGTATGCTGTCAGAACAATGCTTTATGAATAGTTCATGGGATACAATATTTATCATTCTTTTTTATGATTCAATCCCTTATCAAGGCAGATAATTAAAACCATGAACTTACTTTAAAAATTCCTGATGAAGTGAAGTGTGTATAAGTATGTATATGAATGTGATGGTACATCAGGAATAGCTTTAGAGAAAACTTAATAATTTAATTCAAGTTTCTGTTCCTGGCTTCTGTCTTGCTAGGTAGAATTAAAGGAATATGTGAAGATACGAGACACCATTTATGCAGTTGACAGCAAAACAGAAAATGGCTTTACTTTTTCACGGCTCCTTAATTTCAAGGTAAAAACCAAGTGCTTGTAGTTTCTTTGAACTGTTTTTATGAAACTAATTACTATACACTGATTTTTTTTTAATAGACTTTTTACTAGAGGAATTACTTAAATGTGATAGTTCATTTGTAGTACCTCTGAGAAAGAAAATGGTAGGCTTTGGGGAGAAAAAAGGCCTTAAAATACTGAACACTTCATTTGATTTTCACTTCTATTTTACTGTTCAAGACAGAGGTTTCTTCAGTATTTCGACATGTGAAGAGTTCTGAGTTTGAGTATTCCAGACAGCAAATGCTTTGTGTTTTGGGATAGATTTCTTCAATGGTTGATCGCTCTTAGACAGTACTGGAAGAAGATACC
This sequence comes from Acropternis orthonyx, assembly GCA_035583155.1. Lineage (NCBI taxonomy): Eukaryota > Metazoa > Chordata > Aves > Passeriformes > Rhinocryptidae > Acropternis > Acropternis orthonyx. Next base: position 12,446,308 of record JAWWEU010000125.1, on the reverse strand, counting down.
TTTTGGGGGTTTTGCCAGCTTATGATGTCTTGTGGGGATTAATTTCAACCTTTACAAAGAAAAACATGTCTTATGGTAGACTGCAGTGTGACAAGTAATATCACTATAGTGTTGCTCAAAGAAAATGAAGTATTAAGGGGAAAAAGCAAAGAATTCCATTTGTCCATCCATATATCCCTCAGTTCAAACTAGATGTGTTAATAAACTCCTTCAAGTGAGGACTGGGAGAAAAGCTTATCCTTCAACTTCTTGCAATTATATTCCATTAAATTAAATGGGTGTATTACAGCGAAAGGTCAGAACAAGTATTACTTAGTATTACATACTTAGTTTATAACTTAATTTCTAAGTTTAAATATTTATCAATCTGTGTTTATTATAGTATTCTAGTAATCTGGAGAAAGCAGATCCTGACCACATCATTGCACTGGTTACTGAAGTTATTCCTAGTTATTCTTGCCTAATCTTTTGCCCCACTAAAAAGAACTGTGAAAATGTGGTTTCAATGGTGTGCAAGTACCTCAAGAAGTAAGTTTGTCATGCTTTTTATTTTAATTATGTATGGAATAATTGCTTACAGTTTAGAATTTATCACCACTAGTTTGCAAGTGACTTTCCCTGATGATTAGAAGTAAATACTTTGAACATGGAATCATACAAAATTGCTAACTGCATAAGTGACAGCAAACTGAAAGGCTTATGAAACAAAAGCTTTTAAAAGAATTCTTAGTTTTAAACCAAAATAATTGTAAAAAAGGTTGGCAGAGGACAAATACTAAAGAAAAAAAAGGAAAAGCATACTAAATTAATTTAACTTTGTTTTCCTTTGGCACTGGTGTCTGCAAGCTTAGAAAGACTAAGCCTTTTTCTCTATAGCCTCATATTTGGTCGTGTATTTTAGTAGTCACTTGAGTATCTCTGTTCCACGCCTACTTCGTGAATCTAAGTTGTAAAACCTAAACCAGACTTCATTAATAAAGAAAAGAAAGTAAGGCTTAAGTTTGGTTTCATTTAAATGTGATTTGATCAACTTGTAATGTTCTAGCAAAGTTAAATTTTATGTAGAAATAAATTATATTAACATAACCAATCCCCTGCCTTGCTATCAAAATTGAAACCATTTTTCGATGTACCTATAATCTTTACTACTGGCCCTATTTCCTTTCTTTGGTGCACTCAATACCTACATCTAATCAGTATTTGATCCCTTCTGTGCCTGTGCTTATAAACCAAAAGAGAGTTCTATTGCAACTAAATCAGTCCTGTGAATTGCAGTTTTAAAGTTACTGGAAATAACTATTTCTCCAACCTAGATGTTAAAGGAATGGATAATGAACAGAAATAGACAGTAAGCGTGTCTTTTGAATTTTAATTTTTTTTTTTAGTTAATGGTTGGTCAAAGTCTAAAGAAATGCTTTTCCTCCTCCAAGAGAATTTAGAGCTCACAGGGAGAAAGAGAAACAAGACCTCATCAAGAACCTAAAGAGCATTGGAAGTGGAAGTGTCTGTCCTGTTCTGAAGCAAACAATCCCTTTTGGTATTGCCTATCACCATGGTGGCCTTACAAATGATGAAAGAAAAAGCATAGAGGAGGCATATTCTTCAGGTGTCCTGTGTCTGCTTGCTTGCACAGCTACTCTGGCTGCTGGAGTCAACTTGCCAGCGAGAAGGTTAATAACCAAAACATATTCCATTTTTTTAAATTGACTTTTGCCTTGTTAAAAAAATTGCTTTAGTAAGATGGAAATATCAGTGCTATTTAAAGTGTATTTCTTCTTCTGCTAGCAAATTGGAGGTCTAAGGGATTTTGTGCTCAACTTGGGACAAAAGACTGCAAAGTTTTTGTGTAAGAAATGTGATTCAGTAGCAAGTCCCTCAGAATTCATAGCTGAAGAGCACTCACCTAAATAGATTAGGGAAATTTTAATACAGTGAAGAAATATTTCAATATTTTAGTCAGGTTATTCAGGAGTTATAGTAGTTTCTTTAGATTTTGACCTAAGAACAGTATTCATATTTTAAAATAAATCTTTTCTAAGGAGTCAGTTTGAATATGTTTTAAAACAAAAAGGTGTTATCTTTTCATATACAAGTGCTGATGATATGGCTGCTGTAATCTGTATGACCAAAGACTATTTGCTAAGAATCCACTTCTGTGTGTATGTATGTTGGAATTCTGAGGGGAGAAACAAAATTCATACAGTCAAGTGTTGTCATTTTAGCATAACTGATGTATGGTCAGTGTTGCTTGTGTTTTTCTGTAGGGTTTATTTTACATATCAGTGATTTTCATCTTAAACTCATGCCTGAGAGTACATGTAAAAACTAGTCTGAAAGGTTCTGCAAAGCATAATAAACATGGCTTACCATTTAATAAACCTTAAGTTTTTAAATGTTTTGTATTTGATTTACCCATCTGTTCAAAGAGGTGCATTTGATTTTCATTAGTTACTAGATAAGGGGCATATATAACAAATGAATTTATAACATTTTATTGCTGCTTTAGTGATTTAAATATAAAGTGTAACTTATTAAACTCTTCTTTGCAGGGTTATTCTCAGAGCTCCTTATGTTGCTAATGACTTCCTGAAGAAGAACCAGTATAAACAAATGATTGGCAGAGCTGGTCGAGCTGGTATTGACAGTGCTGGAGAAAGTATTCTTATAGTGCAAGAAAAAGACAAACACTTGGTAATTTTTCCAAAGCTGTTGGTAATTTAAATTGTTACGTTGGTGGAATAAACAGGAGGAGCTGAGCTGCCTAGCTTAAGTTTTGTTCAACTTCTTAATGTTGCAAGTATTTGACTTACATAATAATACCTTTAAACTAGCTTTATGTGGTTTGTTTTCAGATATGAATTGTAAAATTTAGGTGTTTACACTTATTTTCTTTATAAGATGAATCATGTATATCAGTGGTTTTTTTAAAGTGTAAAATTAATGCATTAATATTTCCCCCATTTCTTGCTTTTAGGTTCATGATTTAGTTAACAGTCCTTTGGAGAATTGTTACAGTAATCTTCTGCTGGAGTTGTCCAAGGGAATGCAGAGCCTGTTGTTGTCCTTAGTCGGACTGAAGGTATCAGTTAACTCTTCTCTGTGAGTAACTGAAGTGCTTGGAAATGTGAAGAAAATGTTACCTGTTGATTCTGTAGAAAAAAAGCAGACTTTTTAGACACATGGGCTTGAAACTTCAGAACCGCTTCTAATCAGATAAGGACAAAGATTTGATTAGTCTTTACTTAATAACTGAGTGAAATAAAATCATGTAACATGACAATTACCTCATGTAAAAGCAAAAATTGTATCTATCTTATTATACAATACAGTATTAATATTTCTATTTCTGATACTTGATTCAAATAGAAACAGGGGAAACAAATTAACTGATGCAGTAGCTAGAATAATAGAACAGATGGAGACCAGTCCCATCAGATCCACCACAGGCTGTCATCCTATTTTTTGTCATGTATTTCTGTAGAAACCTATCAACAGGATATGAAACTCCTTCTCTATTCAGTAGATTTTTACCTATATCTTGTGAAATTATAACTTTAAAGATGCTGATCACTTCCAAAACTGATGCAGATAGCAGTTACCCATGAGGAAATCAATGATTTTATGTGTGGTACATTGCTGGGCGTTCAGCAGCAGCTGCTGTCTAAAGAGAAGAGCCTCTCGGAGATAATTAAAGATGGTCTAGAAAATCTAATAGAAAAAGGACTCCTAAAAGGAAGAATACCTGAGAAGGACCACAATCCCAAATGTACACTAACAATCACACCATTGGGAAAAGCTACATATAAAGGTAAGGCTTTTTTTATTCTCATTATTACCTGTATTTCAACAAACCCTTCATTTCAACCTTATCTCAATTCAATCCTTTTTCCCATCTTCACTCTGAAACTGCAACAAAAAGTAAGTTGTAGAGAAACAGTTCTAGTAAATGATGTGCCAGACTGAACATGGGAGTGAACAATTAGCACTGATGTGATGGGAACGAATTGCAATAATATTGATCCCAGTGGGAGCAAAATCAGAACTGCACCCCTAAAAAAATTACTTAAAGATTTCATTTAGTGGTTGTAGTCAAAGTGCTAGAACCTCGTTTTATAATTCATTGTTATGAACAGGTATTGTGAACAGAGGAGTATCTTGACTAGAGAGAAGCTTAAGAGGGAAAGGGAGCATATGATGTATAAACCAATTGTAATAATTAAAAAAATGTATCAGGAAGTTCTGTTTTTCTGGCATAGCATAAGATTTTGAGGTATGGAACACAAATGGAATAGAATGAATCTGGAGGATCCCTTCAGTCTACCACATTTTTGCAGGATTTCATTAAAGCCAAGGCATTTCACAAACACTTCAAAACCACACAGAAGTGACATACATGGAAATAGGTGATTGCCTTTGTCAGTTTTGTTTCACTGCTCATGTTAGGTTAGAACACTTATTCAAGTTACAGTTATTTCTCTTCAGTTCAGATGGCATAACAAGCTTTTGTGGAAGATAATGTTGACTCTATGTTAAATGAGTCTATGTTAAAATCTATAGCACTTAACTGCGTGCCTGTTTTTAATTGTAACACACTGTGTGCTTATTCTAGGATCTATAGACTTGGCATACTGCAATCTTCTGTACAGGGAATTGAAGAAAGGTTTGGAGGGGCTGATTCTTGAGAGCAATCTTCATCTTCTATATCTGGCAACTCCCTATGATATGATTTCTAGCTGTAGCCCAGATTGGATGATATACTTGAGACAGGTGAGAATTTGCTAGCAAACATGCATTGGAGCATAAATAATCCTGGGTATTAAATTTGCACTGAGTTTATATGCATAAGAAATGTAGATAGTGGGATAACAATGTAATGAAAAGATGTGCTATTTTATTTTCAGTGGCAAGGCAGAAGTGCTTTCCTGTACTGCATAAAAATCTGAAGTTCTCTTTTGCATCTACAATATATGACCCTGTTTGGGGGAAGCAGTGGCATGAAAAATATCTCGAGTTGCCAGTATTCCAAATCCTGCCTCTAACCTTGGTGCTTGCCTTGCCATCACCAAAGTCCAGTTTATCTTAAACAAGACTTTCCTATAAACTCGTTATATGTAACCACATCATTGCAGTCCTGCAAGAAAATCACTATTAAATTAATCAATATTTACCTTCTGATGCTCATTCAGCTGTAGCCTAGGGAGCAAAACTCACTAGAGGTTTAATCATTGTTTGGTAATCTGAATCTAATGCTGAACTCCAGCCATGACTGTAACTATTACACTGTGGCCAATACCTTCCTACAGACTAGGCTTGTGTCAGCCTTAGCAGATCTGCCTTCATCCTAGTCTTGCATGCTTTGTAAGATCCACCCATACTTCAACTATTCCACTTTCTGTAAAGTGCTGTGTAATGGGGGAGCACTAAAATCTATTTAATTTTGTTAAAATATGGCATTCAGAGATGGACAGTTACAGATATTTCAAACAAGAAGGCAAAGAGGCTGCAAGTCTGAGAGTGTACAGTTACTGCAGTACTAGTCTAGTGACTAAGTTTTCTACCAGGCATATTGAAAAACATTGTTCCACTGTAAATAATACAATTTTTTCTATAATATTAAGAGAACTAAATATCTGCAAATTCTTTTTAAAATCTTATTTTAGTTCAACCAGCTAAGTGCAGCAGAGCAAAAAGTAGCTGATATTGTGGGAGTACCTGAAAGCTTGATTACAAAAAAGGCTTCTGGTCAAGCCATCAGAAAGGTAGGCTGGAGATTTCTCATACCTAAGATAACAAGTCTAGTCATTTAATTATTTACAAATTCTAGATTGTTTTTCTGCTAATGTTCTTTATTACTATTCTATTGGTTTTCTTAAAGCTTAATGTCTTTGGGTATAACACAGACATGTTTTAGAGCTGTGAAGTAGAGATGAAAAGGATTTGAATTCTAACTTATTTTATTCCTAGAATGTGGACAGTGCTGTGGTAAACAGGCTCTACCTGACGTTTGTCCTTTATACCCTGCTGAAAGAGACCAATATATGGAGTGTTTCAGAGAAATTTAATATGTCCCGAGGATATGTGCAAAATCTCCTTAATTCTGCTGCCTCCTTTGCCTCCTGTCTTCTGCATTTCTGTGAGGTAGTGTGTTAAATGAATGTAAATACATTCTTTGTGATTGGTTTTGCAAAATATGGGGGTTTATTCTCTTACTTTAGAACTGAACACGGGTGTTGTATTTCACCTTTCCAGTGCAAAACTGTTTCTTCACCTTTCCTCTTAAAAAAATTGCTTTTTCTGTTGAGAAAAGCAGCCTTGTACAGTGACATTTCTGGTATTAAAAGGAAGCTTTAGGCACTGAGAATGTGAAAATACACAAACCGTGTTGGGCATTAGTCAATGTCAGCGTGGTTGGTGAAGTAATTGGCAATTTTACCTTTCTCTTGGAAATAAGGCCATCTGGTTGTGGAACGTCATCTCAGGAAAACAGGTGGCTTTTCCTCTGTTGAAATAATCCATTGCTTGTCCTTCAGAAGGGCACTTTCTGCTGGAGTGATGAATACAACTCTGCAGCTGGCTTAAGGGATAACTAGAAAAAGCCAAATATACACTTGTTGCCACAGCAGAGCTTTTATCAGTCATATCCCCCAAATAGAGAACCTGAGATCTGATTTTTAGTCATCTTTGTGTCTGCAGGAATTGGAAGAATTCTGGGTCTATAAAGCCTTGCTGACAGAACTTACGAAGCAGTTGACATACTGTGTTAAGCCAGAACTCATCCCTCTGATGGAGGTAGCAGGAGTTCTAGAGGTCAGTAAACCCAGCTTGACGAAATTTTTCCATGTGACCTTGTATGCTAAATGTTACTGTGCCTGTCAAGTATATCTGGAAGACCAGGCTAGTTTGTTATTGAGAATTTGGCAAAATGCAGATATTCCACAACAGTCTGGAGGTTGGGGGAAGAGTGGTCTGTTGAGGAAACGTGAGCTGGAGCCAGTAGTGTTTTTCCTCTGGCTGTTGCCACAGCAACAGTGAAAATGCTGTATTTGGACAATAATTTAAAGCAGAGTCCAGGTTTCTTTTGTGGTAAGGATTCTTCAGTTCATGGGAGTAAAGAGGAATAGGAATTTACATATTTAAGTTAAAAGATCCTCACAGAAATATGTCAAGTCCTATTGGGAACTCAGGCTTTTGCAACCACATGCAGTGCTGTATGTACTTTAAAATAAGAAATTTAACCCTTCTCTGAGTCACAGATTCCTATTAAATTGGAAAATTTTGGGGGGCTTCGTCCAATTTGCAAAATGATTGTCTGTCCAGACTATTGTAGAACCAGTTTGTCAGTAAACCCTTCAATGTAGTAGCAGTAGGATTTTATTCTGAGAAGCTAAACCATGATGAAGACTTAAAATCTAATCAGTTGGGGTTTTTTTCAATTGGATGCCAAAGGTAAGGGGTAACTCTCTCATGGCTCACTTCACATGAGAGTTTTTCTATGGAAGGGCAAAAACTGCCTGGACAGCAGGATTCTGATCAAGGTGACCATTCAAGAAAATTATTGCTATAGCCAAGATGCTTCTGCCCTGGAGATATTTGTAGCAGGTAAACTGTCCTCCTGAACAGATGTGACTTGCTTAGATTTCTGTGGAGGAAATTATAAAATCAGTCTTGAGAGTATTGTAGTGAAAGAGAATTATTTTCTGCACTTTTACTTGTGCAGTTTTCAAAGAGCAATCCAAACCATCTTCGTGAGATTGAAGTAATTAGGGGGGAAAGATTCTGTGTTGTTCGACAAACTGCATAAAACAGCCAAATAGAGCACAGAAAGTTCTTGTTGGCAATTAGTGGCTATTTTTGGTGAAATAATGACACCTAGTTCAAATCAATGAACATGCATGTCTTCAGTTACCATGAACAAATATTACATATTGTAAGCTGTTACCTGTTGGATGCTAAAAAACCCCATATATGCCATCAAATAAATGTCTCCCTATCCCTTGTTGTCTTTAAAAGAGGCAAGGGGGGAAAAAAACCCAAAAAGTAATGAAACAAATGTTTTTTCATCAAGTGGTTATTTTTTTCATGACTCAGCCTTGGGCATGATACATTACTCCACTACGAGTGTAGAAATGCATTTTAATTTAAAATTTGTAGAGTTCTAGCATTAGTTATTTTGCAAAAGATATCTGTTTGCCCTCTGTTAAGCAAATACTGCTTGGCTGCCTTACATAGCAACAGGATCAAACAGAGTCAAGAGGATCAGATAATGTCCATATTCTTACACTGGTGACAATCAAATTCCAGAGAATTACTCCTGTGATGTGCAACTCTCCTGTATATGTGAGTTCACAGCCATGACTCTGCACAAAATTGGAGCAATAAAAAAGATATTGTGATGCTAAAGGAAAAATTATTTATAAGCTTGAAACAGGCAAGTGTAGCCGGTTCTGGAATTTTGTGAAAGCTTTGTTGTGTGAAAAAAGGTCTGTTAAAATCGGCCCTCCATTCACTTAGACACCTCCAAAGAACGTGAGACAGTTGTTCTTGTCAGTGACAGTGAATGCAGAAAACCTGATTGCAAGAGAAGATGGCAGAGTCAGTATCATCTGGGCTCAGAAAATAAAGGCAAATGGGTTCCTAAGAGCTGGGTGAAATTGTTGGGGAAGGTAAATCTTACTGGTAAAAAGCTGTGCTTTTGGGTAGTAAAGATTCTCACTGAGTACTCATGTTAGAGAACAAAGATAATTGGATTGATACGCAGAATGAAGTATTTGAGGTTGGTGCAGAGATTGGCACTTAACAGTAATTCTTATTGTGTGTTCTAATAACCTAACACAATTCTGTACTTTTTTAGGCACGAGCCAAACAGCTTTATAATGCAGGGTACAAAACTTTAGCACACTTGGCTAATGCAAATCCAGAAACCCTGGTCAAGATGATCGAGCACTTGCCACGACGTCAAGCCAAACAAATTGTTTCATCTGCAAAGGTGAGTCAGAAACAAAGTTACAAAGACCTGCTTCAGGACTCCAGTATGTCAGAAGTGGGTGTTTGAATGGCATTAAAAGTAAAGGATTCCGTTTACTCATTAGTGGATATTGGTGATCCAAATACTGGTCAGTATTAAGAACAATCTGTTGCATACAAGATAATGCCAAGTTGTGCTCATTTTCAGAGGGGAAGCAAAGGGCAAAAATGTTTAGCAGGTTGTCTGATAAATGATATTTCCCTTATTATACAATACAGTATTTGTATTGGGAATTAATATGGGAATTAAATTACTACACTGGTGTTCATGCTGAGTCTTTGTAAGTGGAAATGCTCGATTCTGCCAATATCTCAGGACCTACCTTACAGAAATCCTAGTGGTAGTTGTGACAAAAGAACAGGACTTTCAGGATTGTAGAAATGTAAACCAACAAGGCATAGGGTTAACCCTCACCTATTTAGTTGCTTTTGCAATGCTCTGTTATTTCCTGTCTTTTCCATTTGGAATATGCATCATGAGAAGGGCCTTCACTTAATATCTGCATCTAAGGCATGCTTAGTGCCTTTGGCACACATAAATAAACAAAGGGAAAGGGTCTGTAGCAAACATGGAGTACAGGAAGTACTTTATTTATCAAGTGGTAGTATTTTCTCTCCTCTATCTGCATTCGTCATTTACTGTCATTAAGCCAGTGGTATTGGCTTCATGTTGGATTCTACTAAAAGAGCAAGCCTTTGGTGAAGTAAGGAATGTCTAGAATGAATGGATGGGGAGTTGGTATAAAAATGAGACAGACAGTAACAAATTCTGGTTTGTATATTCTCATGGAGTAAACATACTAACTTTGGGATTTATGCACTTTAAAGGTCATGTTTGTTTAGTGTTGTTCTAGGTTTCTTACTGCTGTTTTCTGCTGCTCTGTGAGCCAAAAGAGAGGGATATATGCAGATTCCTTATCTACATTACTGCCAAATCCAGCAATCTTGCTTACTCTCATGCTCAGATATTAAATTCATGGAGTTTTGTCTAACTGGGAAGCTATAGGGCTTGCATGAAGGCCTGTTTTTTCCCTGCTGCCAGCAGTAAACAGTTCAGGGCAGTAGATTAAACAGTTGCTGATATTGGGAGTCCTCTGTATCTGGTATAAAATACTGCAGTAAGAAAGTTTGTATAAAGCAAGAAATTGGCAACTTGTCAGGCACAACTTAAAAATGTTTATTCCAACATGGAAAATAAATGTGCAATTTTAGAAAGAAACATGGGTGTTTTAACCTAACAATTACAGCTAATGCTTATTATTTGTTTTCTGACTTCTATTTGTTTGATTTTGTCACTGCAGATGCTGCTGAGTGAAAAAGCTGAGGCTTTACAAGAAGAAGTTGAAGAACTCTTAAAGGTGCCTAAAGATGTCCCAGGGACCCACTGACCAACTGTCATGAAGAGAAATCATGAATCCAACATTTGGATATTTTAAATTTTTTGCCTTTGCTGTGTAAAGCTGCTGCAATGTAATAAATATTTAATATCTTTTTTATATCACAATTTTGTATGAGTTCTGAGTTCAGAATGTTTCTTGGGAAGTTGACTTCACTTGAATGTTTGAATTATGAACCTCTTGAGCAATAAGCAATAGGCTAGAGTCAAAAGGTTCTCTGTACTCTAGGTATAGCTCATGGAAGGAGAGAAACAGAGTTACAATTCCTAACAAGTAAGTTGTCCCAGAGTTGTGCAAGAAGTTGCAAGTGATGCCTAGTTGAAGCCTTTTCAATAAAGGCAAATATCAAATTCATATTCAGCCTTTGGCCATTCCCTGAGCTAATTCTTTCAGGATGTTTCTGTAGCAGTCTTTCAAACAGTTTACTTTTTTTTTTCAAAGTATTTTTAATTATTTACTTCAATGTGAATACTAGTAATGACAAAGTCTTGAAGACTTTTGAGAAGCCATATCAAGTTCTGAGACTCCACGGGCATGTGTCAGTCACAATTAGGATTCTTAAAGATATCTGAACCAGATTTGCTCCTGCAAAAAGTTAGGCTTCATGGAAGTATTTTTGAGGATGCCTGAAACGTCCTCATTTGTGATACAGCAAACTTTTCAGAGCTGGTGTCTAGTACTGGACAGTGGTAGAGCAATGCACATGGAGAAAAACTTGAAAGCTGTGACAGACTGGTGGGTTAAATTATAGAATCATAGAATGGTTTGGGTTGGAAGGGACCTTAAAGATCATCTGGTTTCACCCCCTCTGCTGTAGTCAGGGACACCTTTCATTAGACCAGGTGGCTCAAAAGCCCCATCCAGCCTGGCCTTGAACACTTCCAGGGATGGGGCATCCACAGCATCTCTGGGCAACCTGTGCCAGTGCCTCACCACCTTCACAGGGAAAAATTTCTTCCTAACATCCCATCTAAATATCTCCTTTTTTTAGTTTAAAGCCATTCCCTCTTATCCTATCACTATCTGCCTGTGTAAAAAGTCTCTTTTTTTAAGTCCTGGAGCCTTCTCCAGCCTGAACAACCCCAACTCTCTCAGCCTGTTTTCATAGGAGAGGGGTTCCAGCCCTGAGATCATCTTCATGACCTCCTCTGAACCTGCTCCAACATGAGCATGTCTTTCTTGTGCTGAGGACCCCAGACCTGGATGCAGCACTGCAGGTGGGGTCTCACAAGGGCATGAAAGTAGTTTTCAATTATGGTAGCCAGTATACTGGCACACCTAAACATGGCATTTCTGTGTAAAATCAGGTGTCTTCTCAGTAAGGCAAAATTAAGAAAAACCTAACTTAAACTCTGTGTTTGTTACTCAGCTTAGGTTAATTATGTTGGGGTTCTAGAAATAAACAAGAATGGTTTTAAATCCAGTGGAGGCATTAGATGTTGAATGGTTGAGTGAAAGGGTGAAAAACTGAAATTGCTGGTATTGTACTGCTCATTTTGTTGTTGCATCATAGGTAAAAATTGAATAAATTCATTATAAGCCTTTATAAATAATTTATAAGCCTTTATTTAGCAGAAACATACCTCTACTTATGATACTTCATAGTGGCTTAAAAAGTTTGGATAAGTGCAATATTTGAGTGCATTCAATATTAAACCAGGTCAAGAATTTAAACCCAGCACTTTTAGAGGCAGCATAACTCATTTTCACTGGTTGATTGAGTGCCTGCAGTGGAATCCTGTTACTGGTGCTGAAGTGCCTAAGGCACAAATGGCTTTAGAAACAGAAAATATTAAGTCAGCTTTTACAGTAATTGGCACTCAAGGGCAGAAGCAGTATTTGCCACAACTTGAGGCTATGTGAGTCTGTCTCTTTAATGCCTTGACCTTTTAACTGAGATGTGTTTTTGACCAAATGATAGATAATATTAAATTTTCTATTTGTTTATTTTTGTTACATTCGAAAGACGGATGATGCTCACTCCAGCATAACCTTGAGTATGTATCGAAGTTGATGTAGAATACATGTAAGAAAAGTAGTGATTGTCTTTAAGGCTTAGCCAGTTGCTCTAAAGTTTTATTGGTGCTTGATGGTCCTTCTCCAGAGTTTGATACAGTCTTGCATGGATTTGGGGGGTGGGGGGCGGCAGGAAACCAAAACAGCCAAGTTACTGTAAAATTATTCACTCTGAGAACTGATTCATTGCAATAACTGATGTTGTGGAAATTATTAATTGCTGCACTAACTACAGAGTAGGTAATGAGGCAGTACCTCTGTCACAATGATATTTGTACATTTGTGCTTATCAGAGTGTACATTTTTATTTTTATACAGTGGAGGGGAACAGCAGGAATAAAATCTGCCTGCCAGTTGCTAACTGTAACCTCACACTGTACATCACGGTAACACCAGCACTGTTGCAAGTTCAGGTTTGGATCAGATGCATGTTTAGAAATGAAGTCAAGTATTCCCTACAAATGCTGGATCCCCTTTGAAAATGGTAGGAAAAGCTGCTTTGAAACAAGTGAGTGGTTTCGGATCTGCATAAAGCTGATCTGGACAAAAAAAGAGGGTGACATTTGTTGTCTCTGCTCTTCTGTTTACACAGGCTGTGCTCTGCCAGATGGATGAGTGCAACTCCCCCAAGGCTTTCTCTGTGACCTTTGAGAACATCAGAAGTGAAATGAAGGAAGCTGCACTGATTTGCACTGAAACTCTGCTATATGTAGCTTGTCTGATTTTTCTGAAATCAAGCTTATCAAGCAAGGCAGTGCACACATTTCATAGCGCTTATTCTTTCTATAGCATGTATTAATGTATGATTCCATGCTTTTTATATAAATCCTTCTTACCTGGGCTTTTCCCCTGGGGTGGAGATGGGAGAGGGGAAAAAAGATATACAATAGATGCTGGTCATGGTATTTTTGTACTGTCAGATGATGCTGAGGTGCTTTACTGTCAAATACAATACTGGGCTCTTAATATATATACATATACATATATATATATATATGTAACATGCAGGTGTTTGAATGGGTATGTTTTGGTTTGGTGAATGTCTCTTATGGGTGGATGTGCTATGGGAAAGCTTATGATAAGGATAGGTTCAGGATGTTTTGGAAAGCAAAGATTTCTCACTTGCTTCAATGCAATGTTTGTATCCTAAAGCCTGTGTTAAAGGGAAAGAAGCAACATTGATGAATTTATCTTATTTCTATGTGAAATAACAGTAGGTGCTTCAGAGCTAGGGTAGGTCATAAGAATATGCTCTATAGGATGTTCTGGCCAATGCCTTCATAACCCACAGTAAATTGGATCAGAACTATGATGTGTGCAAGTCTTTTCAGGTGCAGAATAAGTGTTCTGACCTTAAATCTCAGACCATATTTCTTAGTCTTTATGCCTATTCACCCCACTTTCCAACTTATCCACATTCTTGTGTTGCTGTGATTCCCCTCCTTCCCCTGAGTCATAATTCTGTGCTTTTGGGAATCCCTGTGTGTAAGTTCATTAGAACTGTCTCTCTGGAAGGAGGATCAGCCTTAGATTAATGTTCAGCTGTTAATCTTCATTGTGTGAACGAGAGCTATTGTGCATGCTCCTGTGTTCTGGAAAGCCACATCCACATGGGTTAGTCCTGCCTAGGCAGCTCTCACTTTGTCCTTCCTTTTAAAGCTTCATTTCATCTCTTTCAGCATGGTGGTCCAGCTCTGAGCAGCAGTTGTAATGAGGGACAAAAATTATCACTTAAAAGCTTTGTTCTGGTTAATGAGAGGCTGAGTAATATCAGCATGCTCTGTTTGGTGTGCTCAGCAGCTCCTATGATACCCGGATTTTGTCAGCTGCAGACTCAGTGGAAACTGTCTTTTAGAACTGTCTCTATAAAGTTTTGTGCACTTCAAAGAGAACTGTTAACAACTAGACCCAAGGTGTCATTTCTCGCTCTGAATAAACAGAGCATGTGCTGTCTCAGGCTCCCATAACCAGCTGGGTTTATAATACCAGCTGGGAATGCTGAGAGCTGTATGCTGTATCAGGACAGGGTCTGGCTGGGGGTCTGGGAGCAGGGAGTAAGGAGAGCTTACAAAGCCACTTTGACAGGCATCTCTGTTTTTACCGTTTCCATGCTTTCTTAGCATTGGTTTAGTCTTAGCTTCATCTTCCTGATACTTCTTGTATAGAAGCAGAGGGTGACTCTGACACAGGTCAGCTCTGTTCATTCGCCCAAACACTGCTATGTCACAAGAATTGTTTGCCTTTTGTATGAGTAACTCTTCCCTTCTGAATTCCCTTAATATGCACAAGCCAAAGCACACACACAGACAGACAAATATATATATAAATATATCAGTTCTTAGTTCTTGCCTAGGAACTGCAGGGGGGCTCCTGTTAGCAATAGCATGGTGCTGCTGCTGTTAGACAGTTGAAATTCCTGGAAAGTTTTATTTTTAGTTCTCTCTAGTTATAAAAACCTAGTCAGCACAGTGTGTCTAATGGCATCACTGGCATGGGAGAAGCAGAACTGCCTGATAGGAGCTGCATGACCAAAGCATTAGAATGTCACAAGGCAGGGACTAGGCTTTCTATGGAGTGAGGAAGTGTGATGGGATGCTCATTTGGTGCTGGCTTCAAACAACACTCAAGTGGGCTTAAGCCTACTCCCAGTTCTTAAGCACTCCCCTTGTAGTTCACAGGGCATCACTCAAACTCTGCAATAACTTCCATGACAGTCCAGATACATCTGTACTGATCTTCTCTACTCTGCAATATTTAAAAATGGGTATAAAACAGTGTGAAATTGCCCAAGCAAAAGGTACAAATTCTTCTTTAGTACCTGTAGCTCTTCAGGCTAATGCTGTAAGGCATTATTTTCCAGCCACATAACATATGCTAGACCTTACATACACACATCTGTTCACAGCAATTGAATCCAAAACAGTCTTGACAGTTTGAAATACACATCTTGTGCCTCTGCTGTGAGAAATACACTACAGGGGCAAATTACTCAAATCACCTCTCCTCAAAGAAGCACATTGAGGACATGAAGCCAGAACTAGTGAATTCCAATGGGCTCCATCTTACCTGACATCTGTTCACCTTTTCTGTACCTGCAGTAACAACCTTAATGAGGTTTGCAGCAATGATTTATCACGCACTGAACTACATTCTTCTATCCTTGGTTTACTCATGGGGCTGGGTAATATGTGTGGCGCTCCAGTTGTCCGCTGATAGATGAATTATTCCTCTGGCACACAGTCATCCCAGCCCTTCCTGGGGCGTAGACATATAATTGGTACCGCATCCCCAAAATGGGAAGTGTTACCCTGACTAAGATACTGAGACAGTCAGGAGTGTCACTGATGTTTCCTTTTTGACAGAGCCAATGGCTGTGTTTATCAGAAAGAGTTAATTTGGTCTAGTTCTTCTAGTTCCGGTGGAGAGTTACTTAACAGTACAAAAATGTAGAGCAAGCAGGAACAGGAAGGGCCAGGCAGGCGAGCACTTGAGCCACACTGATTAATGCCCCGTCTTTGGAGCGTGTGGGAAGTGCTGCACCCAAATAAAGTAACAGATTTGCAGCCTGTTCCAGCACACAACCATTTGTAAACAAATTTAGTAAGATGAACTGATGCAGGTGGGAAATGCAATGGAGATGTAAAGTGTAATTGTTCAAAAACTGCAAATGTTTCAGTAGTGTGCATAGAAGCTTAGAAACATATAACCACTCTTGCAGTTCAGAAAGCCAATTATATTCTGGGCAGCTCCAAAGGAAGCGGGCTGAGGGAGGTGACTGTCCCCTGCTACTCCAGACTCCACCTGCAGCATCCAGCTCTGGGCCCCCCCAAAAATAAGAAGAATGTGGACCTGTTGGAATGAGTCCAGAGCAGGCCACGAAAATGATCATGGGGCTGGAGCACCCCTCCGATGAAGACAGAATGAGAGAGTTGGGGTTGTTAAGTCTCGAAAAGAGAAGGCTCCTGAGAGACCTTACAGCACTTTCCAGTACCAAAAGAGAGCTGGAGAGGAACTTTTCACAAGGATGTAGTGTGATAGGACAAGAGGGGAATGGCCTTAAGCTGAAGAAGGGTGGGTTTAGATAAGATGTTAGGAAGAAATTCATCACTGTGAGGGTGGTGAGGCACTGGAACAGGTTGCTCAGAGAAGTTGTGGATGCCCCATCCCAGGAAATGTTCAAGGCCAAGCTGGATGGGGTCCTGAGCAACCTGGTCTAGCGGGAGATGCCCGCCCATGGCAGGGGAGTTGGAACTACATGATCCTTAGAGTCTCTTCCAACCCAAATCATTCCATGATACTAAGCGCTATGTGCTCCAGGGCTGCAGTCTCCCAACAGGTGTCCCTGCAAGGCCAGCTGTTGCTGAAGGAGCTTTGAAGGGAACACCTGGGGAGCAGACCCAGAGCACGCTTGAATCTTTATTGTAACAGTAATTTCAATTCTCGTGTCTCTGTAATTATGAAATATTCTTGTTCCAACAGTGTTGTAGCAGGGGGAGGTGGGTCTCAGTCTGACCTGGCTGAAAGTGGCACTTGTCCAAGGCACGCTGTGTGCTGCTGTGACTCGGTTTCCCGCAGTGGAGAGGAGACCCGTGGCTGGTGTGTCAGCCTGCATTTTAGCCCTGGAGCATCAGCGTTCAGCCTGCGGCGATTTTCCAGCCCGCTGTTTGAGCACACAGCTGCCCAGGGCCGCTCGGGCAGGGCGCGATGCTGTAAGAGGTGGCTGATCGGCTGCAAGGCTTACAAAGGCGTGAGCAGGCAAGGAACCGCCCTGAACCAGAGGTTCATTTTGCAATGGTTGAGGCAGCTGTGAGGATAACACCGGGTTTCGGCTGTGTGAGCGCCGAATTGAGGCTCGAAGAGCAGGACTGCGCTCCACAGATGCGACTGCAGCCCTAAGCCCCTTCCAGAGAGTGAGGAGGGTGCTGGCGAGCGGGGCCAGCCCCGTCTTTCCCGGCGGTGAGTGCAGGGCTGCCCCCCCGGGCCCGCCCTCCGCGGGGTGGTACGGGCGGCGGGCCGGGAGCGAGGATGAGGATGAGGAGGATGCTGCTGCCGCTGCTGCTGCTGCTGCCGGCGCTGGCGGGGGCACAGCGGGCGGCGGGGCTGCGGCTGGGGCTCCGGGGCAGCCCCCGTGCCGAGGTGAGCCCGGCTTTCCTCTCCCTTACCCTGGACGCCAGCCTGGCCCGGGACCCGCGCTTTGTCGCCTTGCTCAGGTAAGCCGCCTCTCGCCCCTTTGGGCAAAGGAAAGAGGGTCCTGGGGAGAGGGGGGCACGGCAGAGGGGTCTCCCGGGGCAAAGGGAGAGGTCCCCGGCAGGCAGAGAGGTCTGCGGCCACGGGGGTTAGTGCGGGGAGTCCGGGAATGCCGGCGGGGAGCCCGGGAATGCCGGCGGGGCGCCGGCAAACGCGACCTCCGGGGAGCGGGGAGCCCCGCATCCCTGGGGCCGGGGCAGTCTACTGGGATGCCCGCTGCTTCGGGAGTCACCAATTCCGTCCTCCCGGGACAGCAAGGCGGTGCCTTCCGCGGATGCGAGCCGCGCCGGCTCGGTTGTGCTGGAGGAGTGAGTGGGTGGGCTGGATGGATGCAAGAAAGGGGCATCTCGGGGATGAACCTAGAAGAGAGGAGCTGCTTTGCAAGAAGGAAAAAAGAGAAGGAAACTGAGGGAACTGGGGTTGTTTGGCCTCGAGGAATGGAGGCTCAGGCGAGACCTTATCGCTGTACTACAGCTACCAGAAAGGAGGTGCGGGCCGGTCTCTTGTCGCAGGTAACAGGTGACTGGGTAGAGGAAATGGCCGCAAGTTGCACCAGGGGAGGTTTAGATAGGATATTAAGAAAAAATACTCATTGGAACAGGTTGCCCAGGGAAGGGATGGGATCACCATCCTTGAAAGTGTTCAAAAAAACCTGTGATGTGGCACTTGGGGACAATGGTTTATGTGGTTTAATGGTGAACATGGCAGTGCTGGGTTAATGTTTGGATTTTATGATCTTAGACGTCTTTTCCAAGCTTAACAATTCCATGATTCTACAGAACAGAGGGGTTATGTGTGGAGGGGTGGGGGCTGCTATCCCTGCTGTTCACAAGATAAAATTCATCTGAGCCCTCGGGTGGTTTGGCAGACTTTCCTCAACATAAAATCAAATAAATGCTGAGGAGGGTCTGTCATCATCAAATCTGAACCAAGAGATCCAAAACATGAAGTCTTTCCCCCCCTCCCCGGTTAACACTAAACTACTCCAGACTGCTGGCTAATGGTGTTCCGTCTGTTCTTGGACCTCTGACCTGTTTCCTGCCTTTTCTTTCCTGCTTTTGCTCTATCTTTTTTAATTTTTTTGTATGTTATTCTTTTTGATTCTATCTTTTTTTGGAAGCTCTCTTAATTCTTTTCTTTTCATCTGTCTCATCCCATTTTTCATCCCCACAGTACTTCTCCAGTCCTAATTTCTGTCCTCCCACCACTTTCATCTTTTCCTCCTCCCCAAAATGAGAAGAAAGGTGTCACCAGCTTTACTGAAAAGTACTCAGGTCCTCAACCTCCAGCCCCCGCCGCACCCCTGGGGGTTCAGTCTGGGGCGAGCCCTGCCACCACGAGGAGTGGGAAGTACTCGGTGGCCTCTAATCTGCTATCTGTCACCACTGATAGCGCTTAAGCACCCAGCGTCCCCCGTCCTCGGTTTCCCCCAGCGAGGGTGGGTGTCGGTGCCGCACATCCTGTGCGGGGTGTGCACAAGTCACAGAGGCAGAGCTCTGCTCTTTTGTACACCTGCTTTGCTAAAGCTAACACCCGTCCCAGCGTGGACTCTTAATCTCTCTTGGGTCCAAAAGCGATTGCTTTGGCTGTTGTTGATGGAAATTGGGAGCGATGATGCAAAATCAGTTTTACATCCTTCTCACATGACTGTTTTGTTAGTGTTGCATAACAAAACAAAGAAATCTAGGGGAGAGGTATGTTTAGGACAAAAACAAACAAATAAACAAAACAAACCTGTTTTGAAATATTTTCTTATCTTGCCCCAGGGTTTTTACTTCCTGCTTGTGACCATGTTCCCTCAGGCATGTCTTCCCCTTGTTACCTCATCAGTGCTCTCCTGTCAGGAATGCCCTGAGTGAACTGGGTAGCCCCAGGTCACTGCAGCATGTCCCTCCAAAGTACTTGCATCTACACCGAAGCTACACTGGTTTTCTGTTTCTCAACATTCCTCCCTCAGCAATCCCAAACTTCGTGCCCTGGCAACGGCCCTGTCCCCAGGCTTCCTGAGGTTCGGCGGAACTGAGACAGATTTTCTTATCTTTGATCCCAACAAGGATTCAACTTCAGAAGAAAAAATCCTCTGGGAACTTCAGGCACATCAAGGTAAAATGTGCATCAGTGTATTAGACTCAAAACCATCTGGAGTTTAGGAGAGGACTTTGATGTAAGCTACAAGGGTTGCTGCAAGGGCATGGCAGCAGCACTGGGTGTCCTCCACAGGGTCAGCATCTCTCTCCTCCATGGAGAGGAGATCTGTGGACCTTCAGCACAGTTTGTGGGAAGAACTGTGCCAGCCATGGGAAAAGGAGAAAGAACACAAGGGATTCATACCCACCCTGGCACCTGCTGGGACTCTCCCTTTGCTGCCCTGTGCTCCTTGCAGCAGTCTTGGGAGCTTCCCCACTGCCTGGGAAGTGCTCAAGGTCGGCTTGAAAGTTGTGGCTTTCTTATGAAAATTAAGTAACAGGTGGAAGAAATAATCTGAGGAGAACAGAGTGTCTGATTTCTCTGTGTTGTCCAAAGCCAGAGAGCTAGGCTGGGGTTGCAGCCTTGCCCTCCTGTCTCTTTGACAGTGCAAGTGCAAACCCAGTGGACCACTGCCAACTGCTTGAGCTTGGTATTTTCTCTTTAAACTTAGCAAAAGTGCATAAATCCTTCTAGAGGTATTTCTGATGAAAAGTTTCCCATCTGTTCCTGTGGTACGTAGCACAACAGTGCACTCATACATTACTGTACAACCTTTTGAAGTCAAGTGGTACTTTTCCCCTCCTATCACTTCATGAAGTAGCTGCCTCCTGTAACCCTGGCCTGTGCCTTCCTCTCTTTAGGAAGAGGAACCTCTCCAGATTATGGCTTTTTCCTGGTTTGCATGCCAAGGAAAAACATGAGCTTTGAAGAACAAGTGTCTCATGACTCCTGCCGGTGTTGCTGCCGGAGCCGTGCGGGGGATTCAGCACTTTCCCCTGCACGAGACAGGCAGTGCAGGAAGCACTGCCTCATTTGTGCCCACAGCAAGGTGGGCTACAATCCTTGCCACACCACTGCGTGCAGGGACAGCTTATCTGCTCCTCGGGCATGGCAGCCCATGCTTTGTCAGCTCACTGGAATGAGGGTTTCCAGATGGTGCTCCAACTAAATTGCTTTACTGGGGGTGACTGCCACAATACCAGCTTACAGAAACACAGCTCAGTCTTTCCCCATGCTACTATCTCCATCACCTCAAATTGGAAAATATACATTCTATATATAATACCTATTTATGCATCAAGCCAGTCCTCTTGTTCTATGTGGTTAATGTTATGAAAGTAGGGGTGCATTTCACAGAAGTGCACAACCTGCTCTCAGCCCGGCACGAAGAAATTGTGCTTCCTCCCGAGGGATGCAGCCCTTCGCATGCAGGACTGTGGCTGTGAAGATGAGTTAATTCCTATCAACCTTCTGCCCTACAGAGGCTTGTGGCTCGACGCCTGTATTCTCTGCTGTTGAGAGACTTCTGCTGGTCCAGTGGCCCAGCCAGGAGAAGCTGATTCTTGCCGAGCAGAACTGGAAAAAGCACAAAAACACCACCATTACAAGTAAGACTTTGATGGATTTCTCTGTAGGGCTTATAAACAGGGGGGTGCAAATCTCTGCCCCACAGTAAAAGGATCATAGGCTGTTAGGAGCCAAAACCACTGAAAAATAAACATTTCACCCACTTAAAAAAATATTCAAAGAACTCTTTTTCTACTGTTTGCACATCTGCAGCATCAGACTAAATAAATATGGGCAGTACATATTGCTGCTTGGCTGGAGCTCAACTAGCACAGTGTAACCTTGAGATAAGCATCCCCCCTTTCTCCTCTGTGCAGAAAATACACTGGATATTCTCTACGGCTTTGCAAACTGCTCAGGGTTTCACCTGGTCTTTGGACTCAACGCCCTGTTGCGGAAAGGTGGCTTGCAGTGGGACAGCTCGAATGCCCAGACACTGCTGGACTATTGTGCCTCACAGAACTACAACATCTCCTGGGAGCTTGGGAATGGTAAGTGCAAGGCCTCCTTGTCTGCCAGGCCAGCTGTCACCTGGGAAAGTACCACCACAGGGTATGGGCTTGTAGTTCTGGATGTTTTGGATTATGGCACATAAAGGCAGGTGATGTTTTACTAAGAAACACTAAGGTCTTAATTTGCGAGGAGTGCTTTCACAAGAAGACCCAATGAATAAGCAAATTGAGATGACTTTGCTGCTCCTACTAAGGCTTTTGGATCAGGTGAATGGTACTCCACAAGGGGTAGGATATCACCTATGGAAACTGGCTGGGATAGAGTGCTGGACAGCAGCATGCTGCATCCCCCAGGCTTTTGATTTCATGCTCATTAGCTTCAAACATCTCACTCATACCCTGCCAGATCAGCTGAAGCCTTAGGGAACTGGTGTGGAACGAGCTGCCCTATTTTCTGTCCCAAAACCAGAATGGGGTGTTGATGTGCACATATCTTTCCCAGAGCCCAACAGCTTCAGGAAGAAATCTGGCATCCACATTGATGGCTCTCAGCTGGGGCAAGATTTCATTCACTTACGCCAACTTCTGAATAACTACACCCTCTACCAGCACGCAAAGCTCTATGGTCCCGATGTTGGGCAGCCCCGGAAGCACACACAGAGACTGCTGAGAAGGTAGGGGTGTGAGGCACCAGCAGCACCCTCCAGGATGGGACATGTGTGGATAGTGGTGCTTTGTCTGCACCAGGATGCAGGGAGCATGAGGAGGCATCTGGCCAGGGGTTTAAGGATTTTCTGTTCCAAATCAATAGTATGGATGTACAAATGGACACATCCAGTCTCTTTGAGAACAATTTTCCTGCATTTTTCCTTAAATTAGAAACTGAGGACAACTAAAGTCTTACTTGCATTCAAGAGCTCAAGGCTTTAATACTCAGCCAGCTGAAATTCAGCTGCTGGCAGTATGGCATGCCTTTCCACTGAGTCTTAGCTCCACTGCTGTGCTAACAAGGGCTTTTTGCCCTTGTGTCTTAAAACAAACATCAATTCATCCTCCCAGCAACCTGCTAAAGCAACCAGGTTGCCCAAAGCCTGTGGTCTCAAAGCATTCACCATCACTGCTGCCAGCTGGGGGCAGAGGGGAGGGCTGTGCATGGTGGCTCACTCATGGGGCGGGGGGGGGCATGACCCATCACCAGTTCCTCCTAACCCCCTGCTCTCCGTTCCCTCTGGTTGCAGCTTCCTGAAATCGGGAGGGAAGGTGATCGACTCTGTCACGTGGCACCAGTAAGTACCACTTGGATACCACTGTCACTCTGATTATTGTCTGTTTTCTTTACAAAACGTCAACTTGAACATCTCAACAGGAAGGAAGGGGGTGAAATACCCCTTTCACCAGTTCCTCAGGGGCCTCTCAACAAACTTCTCTGTTCAGAAGAAGAGATGAATTGAGGGACTGTGTTAGAGAAATGCAGAAACCTCCAGAGGCTCCTTGGTGCAGAGACCCAAAAGCAGTGGTGGGGCATTGTAACACAGGCACAGCAGCAGGGAATGCAATGTGTGCAAGACAGTCATTTTGCTTGCTAAATACATGCATGGAGAAAAACAGAAGTGGGATGTGGAGAAAAAGATGACATAGCAGCTTTTTTGCTCACAAGAGCATGAGGGATTACATCATGGCTCTCTCGTGCATGAAAAGAGTTTCTGCAGCTGTTGAACCTTTTTGCATATGCATTTCAACATGTACCAAAAGCTAGTAAGGTCTGAGCTGCAGTCGTGGCTCTTTCAAAGATCCAAGTTGCCACCCCTTGCAAAATAAAGGCACTTTCCTGTGGGAAGAAGGGGGTGTTGCATAAAAGGAAAATAAGATAGCTCAGGCTTACTCGGCAGAGATGCCTCTGCTGAACCTCTGAGAGGGCAGAAGGTTTTTAATGTAAAGTTTTAAACAACCCAGGGGCAGCTGGACTTTGAAAGGGAGTCAGTATCCCTGACACTGGTGCTCTCCTTGGCCTTAGAAATTGAATCAGCTTAAGTGAAAGCTTTGTTTGCTGAAAGCAAATTCAGGGAGTCACTGATGCAGCAGAAGCCTTGCAAGCTGATGTATTACATGCTGCCTTTTCCCCTCTATTTATGTCTGCTGGATATAAATGAAAGCCCTACAGGTCTGTCTGACCCCTGACCTTGGAGAAGAGCTAGCAGCCCCTCCTGCTCCCTGATATTTGCTCTCCAAGTGAGTTTGGGCTCTGTGTGGGTAACTGGCCCGCAGATCCCACCTGCAGTGCAAGCAGCACTGGCACAGTCCCAGCCCTTCACTCTTGTGCCTGGCTTAGATGTGCAGGTTTAAAAGGCTCAGATGGGCAGTGGGTTAAGTTGGCCCCAGGGCACTTGGCCATGAACTCCACATATTTGAAAGTAATTTCCAGGTGAAGGCAGGTTTTTTTCTGGATTCAAATGCAGAACAGTGACATGCAGCAGTCAGGTGAGAGTAGGAAAAGATGCTTATATTATTATTATTATACTATATATATGTATACATATATGTCTTATCTATGTATTTTGAGCTGCTAGAAAGGAATGACACATGTCCTCTCCCTTTCCTGTGCTGTTCTTGTCCTGTGGCTGCCTTTGCTTTAAATGGACATGTATTATTTTCTTTACTAATTTAGGATTATCAGGTTTTAGCTTCCTCTTGTGGCTGGAAGACTTCAGCTACTTCTGGTAGGACTGAGTGATAGCATGATGAAATGCAAAAACCTCAGGGATCCTAATTTCCTATTCTTTATTTGGACAAACCAGACCTAAAAGCTCTGCTGCTTGTGGTGGAGGGCAACCTTCATCCCATAGCGATGACTACATCCTGTTCCTCTCCAAATGGCCAAAATATTCCAACAGAGGGACAGAAGGTGGGATCTGATATTTTTAATACATAGCTTGATACAGTAAAGCAAGTAATCCCTTAGGAATGTTGGACTCCTCAGCAAGAGATTTGCAGAAGATGGCTCTTACTCAGTGATGTTTTCCTAATTCTAAATGAGTAGATGCAAACAAACCTACTACTTCTGCTCTTGGAAATTTCTGTGGTATCCTGCCTCCATCAATGTTATTATACCTGACAGTCCCTCAAATACAAATGAAATACCTACACATTTGGAAAACAAAAGAATAAAAAGACCTGGACAAAAAAATATTGCTGTGGATTAATGTATCAAGCAACTGAATACTTTGGGTGGTGTTTTTTACCACTGGTGGCATTTTTCCTTAATTTTGGCTGTGGGCTTTTTTTCACATTTTTAGTTACTATGTGAATGGACGGAGTGCAACAAGGAGGGAGTTCTTGAGCCCTGAAGTGCTGGATACCTTTGCCACAGCCATACACGAAGTCCTGGAGGTACCTTGTCCTGTTCAATTATTCCCAATGTTCAGCTTCCTGGGGGTTAGCAGAGATTGCAGAAAAAAGCACAACCTTTTATTAGCAAAAAAAAAAAAAAATTACCAATGCTAATAATAAATGAGCTCCAACAGATTGCCGTGCAGCAAGCATGGTGCCAGATCCATCACACACCTACAACATTCTCATTTACTGATGTAGTTGTTACTCAGGAATGTAATTTATGGTCATCCCTTTCCCCCTGCCCCACTTTTTTTTTTGTATTTTGAGATCCTGAGAACAGTGTAACTTAGAGTTTAGCACTACTCAGCACAAGAAGACTTCCAGGACCTGGATTTTAGTGATGTTTGCCTTATTTTACACGGGTAAACAAGGTTTTTTGGAGGGGGCAGGATGTAAATCTACTTCTAGTCTTTCTGACCAAAATGTATGTGAAATCCCATCTCAGCTGGTGTTATCCCTTAAATGCAAACATCCTACATAGGCTTTTGGCTAAAGCACAAAATTTCGCTTCTTTCAGTAGCCAAAAAATTTAACTCGTCTCTTTCTCTTCTTCCCTAACACCACACCGGCCAGATTGTTGGTGAGACTGTGCCCAACAAGAAGGTCTGGCTGGGAGAGACAAGCTCTGCTTATGGAGGGGGAGCTCCCAGACTGTCCAACACTTATGTTGCTGGATTTATGTGAGTGCCATGTACCGAGTGTGGGGAAATGACACATTTTACCAGCTGAAGGGGGCTGTGTTCATGCCACATGGGAGGAACGTGGCTTCCTCAGGCTTCCTGGGGGGTGCAGGCAATGGGTGGGTTGAGGATTGTAACACTCCCACCGCTCCCTGTGTGCTTCCCCTGGGCCTGAGGTTCAATCTATGCTCTGGCAATAGCAGACTCCCACAGGAAACGGGGGATGAGAAGCACAAGAAAGTTGTATTTTTTCCTTCAAATCTGCCACTCTAACCCTGTCCTTTTGTGAGGAAGGAAAGTCATTCACAGCATGAGTGTCCTTTTCTGATGCCATCCTTCAACCACCATGAAATAACCAACCAAAGGGAAATTTAGTCATAAAAATAATTTTCTCCGAGGACACCAGTTGTAGAACTTGGTTGAAATTAAAGAATTCAGGCTTTTCATAGCACTTTGATCAGTTTGCACATTCCAAGAGATAAAATTGCCTTGGAATGTGCAGTTCACCCCTTGAAAATTAACCAAAAACGGGATTTTGATTTATTTTTTTCCCTCCTGTAAGACATGCTGACCTTTTCACCAGGGTCTGGTGGGTCAACAAGTCAAAGCCTGTTAATGACAGGCAATCTTGTCATCGGTGTGATGATTTCTCTCAGCCTTCAGACTCTTGGCCAGTTCAGGAGCATCCACTGCCCCATCTGTTTTCCACCACCTGCAAACAGGAGTGGAACAACTGTTGCCACCAACTTGGACTTCCAGAAATGGTCTGAAATTATTTTTTAATGTAATCAATGCAAGATTTTATTTTAAATTAGTTGTGTTATTTTAAGGCAGTCAGCATCGTGTGCTAATTCTTGCTTTCCTGCTTTCTGAGCTGGTTGGAGAGGGGCAACAGAGCACAGTTGAGCAGTTTCATCCACATGGTATTTGCCTCATTTTTTGGCAGGTGGTTGGACAAACTCGGGCTTTCAGCCAGGCAGGGGATTGATGTGGTGATGAGACAGGTTTTCTTCGGGGCAGGGACCTATCACCTGGTGGATGCCAGCTTTGAGCCTTTGCCGGTATGTAAGCAACCCCCCTATAACACCACCTGAATGCTGCATGTACTAATGCACAGGCAACACTGGCTGTGCAGGTACAAGTCAGCTATTTTAACACCACCTTTTTGTGTTGGATAGTTGCAGTTACCCTTGTACCTAAAGCTATCTCATGTTTCATTATGGTTTAATGTATTACATACATAATTATGTGTACAAGATATTTACTGCAACTGCAGGAATGCAGCCACTCTGCAGCACAGCAGAGACTGATTTGTGGAACACAATGCTCTGGTTTGGATGCAGATACTTCTGGAGCACAGAAGGCTTTTCTGGATGGACTATTTTGGTTTGAGTACTCCTCACTACTCTGTGATGAGTAGTTTTTAACAGAAGTGATACGAGGGATTAAAATAAATTATATCCCAGGTGTAAACCAGGCCAACATGAAGTCAAAACTCAAGTATTTTGTAAATCATGAGAATATTCAGCCAGCAGTAGCAACTGAAGGATAATTAAATTGAAACATACATTTAGTATACTTTGATTCACTAGGAAATAACATTCTCCTGTGATGCAATTTCATCATTTGAACTATGCATTGTTCTTGCATGTACAGCATGTTTCTTTGTACTACTAGCACTTAGCTTGGGGTGAGAGGATAGTACCTTTCTTTTTAGCTTTCTTCTCATTTTTCTGCTTCCAAATTGGAATTTTCATGGATGGCCATAAAGACCACCTAAAAGAAAACCCAGCATATGGGGATCTTCCATCCTGCTTGTTCAGCTGGTCTTCGTATCAGAGGCTGCGTTGTCAGGCTTGTTGCTTTGAGTTTTTTATTTCCTCATTTAAAATAGATTTAATTTGGACTGAAACTATGTGCCTTGTTCCTCACCTACAGGCCATACAGATGCTAATCAAGCTAATAATGCTTCAGAGGCAGGGAAATCCAAACCCAGGTCCATCAGTTTTAGTTAGCATGGAAATGAAGAAGCACAGCAGTGTCAGAAGGCTGCACCTCCCTTGTAGCAAGGCTGAGCATGAGGGCTGATAGGAAAAGTAATTTCCCCAGCGTCATGGTGAGTCAGGAGAGAAAAACAACAGCTTTCCTTCTAGGAAAACCTCAAAGACAGAGAGATAAGCTGGGAGAAGCTCTCTGAAAGACTGGAAAGACTTGGAAAAAATGAGCCTGCAAGGGCATCACCCTGCTCTGAGGCATCATCCTGCGGTGTCAGAGGATGCACTTGTGACTAGGGTTCAGAAATCAATTCTGAGAACTATTCAAAAGCACAGTGCTAGTGAAAGGGGTTGAAAGTGTTGGGGGCTTCTTCCTTGCATTGTGCCTGTGCCTTAGGCACAAGCTTTCCTGCAGGAAGGTCAGCTCATACCCTGTGTTCAGCCCTGAGATGCTACAGAGCCCTGCAGAAGGGTGCTTCCAAAATGTTAACAGCCTCTCCCTCATAAGAAGAGCTCCAAGAGTTGCATATGAAGGGAAAAATGACTTTAAGGTACCTTGTAAACACAGCTGTTCTGCAGGTTGGAGGCAGGATTCCTCTTTAACTATGCTGTTTGTGGAAATTTAAATAGAGTGAAAAACTCAGTAAAGCAAAAGGCTATGGGGGGAAACCCCCCTGAAATTACAGCAAAATTAATGCTATATCAGGCACCATGTGGAGCACCTGGCATGTACACAAGGGCTTACATTGTTTTTGTGCCTCCCAGGACTACTGGCTCTCACTGCTCTACAAGAAGTTGGTGGGTACCAAGGTGCTGCAGGTCAGCTTGGCAGGAGCCAACGAGAGGAAGCTCCGTGTCTACCTCCACTGCACAAACACCCTCAAGTAAGCCTCCCGAGAGGGTGAAGTATCCCAGAAAATGAGCTTCCAGCCACCACCAGGCCACCAAATGCAATTTGGGACAGTGCAAGGTCACACATTATTTCTGTGAAATGTCTTTCTCTCCTGATCCTCACCATCATCTTCTCTTGTCTTGCAGCCCAAAGTACAGAGAAGGGGATGTGACACTGTTTGTCTTAAACCTCTACAATATTACCCAACACTTACAGCTACCTGATTACCTATCCAGCAAGCACGTGGATCAGTACCTCTTACTGCCTCATGGCAAAGAGAATATACTTTCCAGGTAAGTGTGCAATTCCTCCTGTCCCTGTGGAAAGGACTGTGAGTAGAGTTAGATGGTCTTTAAAACCTCACCTTCTTCAATTTGCAAGGGGGAGGTAGAGGTGACCATTCAGTCATCTGGGGTTTTTATCAGCAAGATCTGACTTCTGTAAAATCAGGTCTCCTACAGTCAGGCTGCTGAAAGCTAGCTAAGGTACAAGGACACTTAATGTTAATTGGAAAGTTTTTTCCTAGCAGGGCTCTGGACCAGCTGCTGAAGTCCTTTTTCTTTGGCACAAGCACAGGAATATTGCTTTCTCAAGTGCTGGCTCCTGATTTACATCAACATGTTCAGGCTTTGTATGTTGAGGGGTTTTTTTGGTTTTTTGTTATTGCTAATGCATCTGCACAGGAAGGATCTGCCTGTGGGCAACGAAGATACCTTAATATTTACAGTAGAAAAAGTAGTTTTCAAAGCCTGTTTTGCTCTTACCTAGCTGGAAGACTAAGAAACATGTAGTTTACAATGTGCTTGTGTTACCAATCTAAAGGACTCCTTGCGGAGAGTGCTGCAGATGCTGTGTCTGTGTGTAAACCCTCTAGGGAAGTTTAGTTTGGCTTTTGGCTGAGTTAATGTTTACACTCAGGTCCAGAGCTAGTTGTGCTCAATGGCAAACAGAGCACAGCTGCCCAAACAGTCTCTCTGTCCCTCTCCAGGTCTATTGAGCTGAACGGCCGTGTGCTACGGATGGTGGATGACAAAACACTGCCAGAGCTTATCGAAAAGCCCCTTGGTCCCGGCAGCATGCTTGGCCTCCCAGCCTTCTCTTATGGCTTTTATGTTATCAAAAATGCCAAAGCTATTGCTTGCATTTAAGTGGTTAACACACACATGCAGGATAAATGTAAAGCACTTGGCTAGTAGGGAATTTTAATCCTAGAAATTCACATTTCTACCATGGGATTTAATTCTGGTAAGGGATGCAAATGGGGCAGCACTAGTACAATCTGTGGGCTGGGGAAGAACCTGAGGGCCCACTGGGTAATTTTTGCATGAAAGATGCTCCCAGAAGAATTATCCAGGTAGAGCAAGACCAGGCAGGGGCTGGTTGTGCCGTTGGTCCAGCCTGTGTCACTGCACTTGAGCATGGGGTCCTTCTCTACACCACATATGGAGCCACATCAGCTTCTCACATTGTGCTTGGGGCTCTGCTAGTCCGGGAACTGCAACCTCCCCTCTCCCTCTTGTTTCTGCAAGCACAGCTCTAAAAGCAGTTTCTTCAAAAGCTTGCCTTCAGAAAGGATGAGCAGGGATTTTGTTTTAGCTGTATAGCTGTGACTTTGTCTGTATCATGTGGAAAAGCCTGAGAAGGGGTTGTGGTTGCTCAGGGCATCTTGCGGTGCAAGTGTGGACACACAAAACAAACCAAGGTCAGGGTGCCTGAAGGGGGAAAGGCCTTGCAGAGAAACCAGATCCTTTATTAGGTTTGGGGCAGTACCACATCTTTTTCCCAAGCTAGTTGAGTTCAGTCACAAGATGGAGCTGTGGCCATGTGCTTTCCAAAGGCGAGTTTTTGACATAGGAAATGCAAGCTGTTCCTGTGGGGTGGTCGACCTCTGCCATAACACATTTCATCCCTGCAAGAAAAGGAGAGAATCTCACCAGCACCCTGGCAAAAACCCTTTGTGGTCAGTGGTCTGCATGATGAGAGTTCATGACTCCTCAACCTTCACCACCCTGCAAGCAGTTCAGCTGGAAAGGACTTCCCTGAACCTATTTGCAGGTGAAGCTCTCTCTGCTTTACACTCCCTAGTTCACTCAGGTATCTTCAAGGAAATGGAATAGTAAAGATGACTGAGCAAACTACTCACCCTCAACCACCATCAGAAGGACATCAGTGGCCTTAGAGATCCTGGGGACAAAACGCCCCGCCAGGCTGACATCCCTCCCACTGGGAAAATAGCCATTTTTGCCAGAAATCTGTGTTGGTGGTGGCTTTTCTCCCCAGCTGTGCCTTCCCCATGCACATGCTGTTGCAGTTCAATATGCCACTGGCTGCTTTCCTCTGGCACACAGGCTGCCAGTCTACAGGGTAAGAAAAGGTCTCAGACAATACCTGTGGCCTCCCATATGTATTTATTTCCATCTACTTTCCTTGAAGACATGTAAACCCAACCACTGTCAACACCTTATGATATTTTGAGCACAGCAGGGAAAAACACCACCACACCACTATTCTTTGCTTGTTAAGTTTTAGTAAGATGCTACCAGCCACATGTGATTCCAACTCAGGGCAGGGAACCTTTTTTAATGAGAGGACTTTAAACAGATGTACTCTGTAGCTGTGATGAAAACCTGCACAATAAAAATGTTATATGCAAGTTTAGTGTGTCAAAGGAGTGTTTGTATTCATAGAGCAGATGCATTCTGTGAAGGGTTATGTATCAGGGGATAAAATAGATCAGAAATGAGGAAGGCTGTTTGTTTACACTGTCAAAGTTCCATAAAAGAAGCAAAGAGAGCATAAGATGGAGTGAAAAGTTTTACATACAGTCAACAAAAAGTTGTTATTGTTATTATTATTATTATTATTATTATTATGTATTTTACAACTAAAACATAAAAGTTACTATTTCTCTGGTAGCTTCTTTTTAGAACTGTTCTAACAGTTTTGTTTATTCCAATGCTTGTGACTTTTATATTTGAAGATCTTAATTAAAGCGATTTATACCAATCATTGAGGTTTTTTAAAAACTACTTTTTGATGCCCCGACACCACAACACTCCCTACTTTCCTTTTGGTCATACATCATCTGTACCTGGATTATCAACAGGAGTACCCAAGTACATAAAAATGAAAGAAATCATACACAAGTTGTTGTGTTTCAATTGTAGTTGACCAGCAGTTCAGAAGCCCTCCCTCCCAGGGTCTGACTCGGGAGTGTGCTGATGACTGGCACACAGGAACTACTAGGAGGGGCACAGCGCATGCAAATATGAGAGCTGCTCCCAACCGTGTCTCCCTCTCTGAGCACACGGCCTGGTTCTTCATATGGGCAGGTGGTGAGAGGTTTGATTTACAGCTCATGTAACCACCTCTGACTTTAAAGTCACACACCCAAGCGACTTCTCTTTAGGAAGTGTTGTATATTTAGCTGATAGCCACTGTTAGTTGTACACAAACAAATCAGGAGGGAGATAAGCCTAGGGGACTGGAAAGATGCTGCACACCGAGACAGGTCTGAAAGAGAAGCAAACATCACCCTCACAGGACCTGTCTGCAGCAGCAATGCCTGCCCCACGGGCACCTTATCTCTGGGGCTTTTTTAACTCTGTGAATGTGGTAAACCTTGGGGTCTTGAATATGTGTGTGTATACTTATTTAAGAACAGGGGCAGATACTGTATCTCACACACATTCCAATTTACTTTTGCATTTCTGACTCAAGGGGTTGGATTACTCACCTTGGATTTACTGTAAATCACTCCCTGGAAGCTGGACTAAGTTGCATCATAAGACTTTTGTACAAGTGAACGTTTGTTGCACATGAAAATAACTAAACTGATAAACTCCTTAGAGTCAGGAGCAATTTGACCATCCACTCAGATTTGAGCCAAACAAGACAGTGGGGTCTTAGTAGACTTTGGTGATTTTTTCGAAGTCTGAAATGAGCTATTCTCTAGAATATTTTTTAGTGAAGGGCCAGGCCACTTTATTATGAATATAAATCCAGTGGCAGTAAGCTAACTTCTCTGCTTTACTTCCATGAGCTCCTTACTATTTTTCTGCAGATAGTTCAGAGTTTGCTAGCCACATCACACATTTTTTCTGCATAGTTCAGAGTTTGATCACGACATCATACACACCCCCAGAAAAACCCCCCAAAACAGTGTCTGTGGAGGAGCACTCACATAGTGAACATCAGAGTATCCCAGTTCTTATGGGCAGAGCAGGCAGAGAGACTGTGGACACCTGTTGCCAGGACTCAGGTGTTCAAACAGGCCTCAGGCACTCGTCTGTTCCTGAATAAAGCTCACAATTGGCCTTGTCAATGTGAAATGGAGCCCAAAGTCACAAAAATAGTATTAATTACACATCATCACGGCTGAGCAACTATTTCTTTTATGGTCTTGTGCAAATCATTTTACTGCTGTGGAGTACTGCTCACTAAAACTAAA
Organism: Acropternis orthonyx; assembly: GCA_035583155.1. NCBI lineage: Eukaryota > Metazoa > Chordata > Aves > Passeriformes > Rhinocryptidae > Acropternis > Acropternis orthonyx. The sequence goes on along the minus strand of JAWWEU010000125.1, from coordinate 12,413,232 downwards.
TGGCAAAACATGGAAGTCACTTCTCCATCACATTCACTTTTCACTTCCTCCTGGTAGTCAGCATCTTGGGAAATTAAAGTTGAAAATTGTTTCCCTTGTTTTTTTGTCTGCGTGCCAGTCGTTCAAGCTGAAGGAAGCGTGGAAAGAAAAAGAAGTTCTACCCTACAGGCACACTGAACTCCCCAGGGAATCTTTCAGCAGCGATTTCAGCCCAGTTGCTGAGCTGGCTTTATTAGTTTCCGCCTCACCTTGAGAGCCCCACCAGACGCCTTTGTGGCCCACAAAATCCGCGTTCTTTGTGTGCGCTATCAGCGGCACACCCTTCTTTCCAAGCTTTGTTAGCCTCCCCTCAGCTCTGGGATAACTGGAGCGCGTCCAGCCTTAAACCTTTTTAACAAGGAAATGCCACCACCCACTGACTCCCCTCAGCGCCGGCCCCGGGAGCGCTGCGCATGCGCGGCACCGCCGCTGCGGGGGCAAGATGGCGGCGGCGGTGCTGTGGCGGCTGTGCCGGGGCCCGCCGGGGCTCCGCGCCGCCCGCCCGCCCCTCACCGCCATCGCCTCCTCCGCCTTCCCCTTCTCCGCCTTCACCCCGCCGCCGCCTCCCCGCCGCCCCTCCGCGCCCCAGCAGCGGCGGCCGCGCAGCTTCTCGGCGGCAGAGCTGGTGCGCGCCGCGCCGGCCCCGCTGCAGCCCTACCTGCGCCTCATGCGGCTGCACCAGCCCGCCGGTGAGGGGAGCGCCGCGCCGGGCCGGGCCGTGGGGCCCACACGGTGCCCTCCCGTCCGCCGCCCCCCTCACGGCCCCCGCGGGCTCTGTCTCCCCCGCAGGGACGTGGCTGCTGTACCTGCCATGCACCTGGAGCATCGGGCTGGCGGCCGGCCCCGGGTGCCTCCCGGACGGGCACATGCTGGCGCTGTTCGGCGTGGGAGCCGTGCTCATGCGGGGCGCCGGCTGCACCATCAATGACATGTGGGATCGCGACTTTGACAGAAAGGTAGAGACCCGCGCAGCGCTGCTCCCGTGCTGCCTCCCGGGTCCGGAAGGGGACTTAGAGGAAAGGTGGAGCACGGCTCTTTACGAGGGGAAATGGGTTCAAATTGAGAGAGAGTAGGTTTAGCTTAGATATTACGAAGAAATTGTCTCCTGTGAGGGTAGTGAGGCACTGGCACAGGTTTCCCAGGGAAGCTGTGGGTGCCCCATCCCTGGAAGTGTTCAAGGCCAGGTTGGATGGGGCTTTGAGCAACCTGGTCTTAGTGGGAGGTGTCCCTGCCCATGGCAGGGGGGTATGGAACCAGATGATTTTTACGGTCCCCTTCCAATCCAAACCATTCCAATGAACCAAGCACATGTCCACTCATCTCCAGCATCACAGAATCGTTAGGGCTGGAAGGGCCTTAGAGATCATGTTATCCAGTCCCACCCACCTGCCAAGGCAGGGTCACCTGGAACAGATTACACAGGAACACGTCCAGGTCGGTTTGGAATGTGTCCAGGAGGGAGGCTCTACTTGAACAGATATTATTTTAATAGGTGAGGTTTTTTTAGCCAGGCCCCAAGGATGTTGAAGGCACTGAAGTACATGAACATAACCAGTACTACCCTTGCTGAGTGCTAGCATAGGGCACCAGGTTCAGAAATTCCCCCATGTCTGAGATGTGTGCAATTTGTCTACTTTTCCTCCTAAAATAGAAACGATTTTATTTTGTATTACACTTCTCTGCCTAGGACTGTAATAAGTCTTCTGGAGTACTTGCCTCTGTGTAGGATAAAATACATGCAGGTAGTACTTGAACAAGTTTATTTCTCAACATTGTTTTGCATGACACAACAAAACAAGTAGCACTTTTGTGCTACACTTGTTGGTTACAATCTACCTAAGAACCACTCTTTTTGGTTTTTCTTCATTTCAGGAGCAGCATTTCCTTGTATTGTTAATATCTTCATGATGATGGCTGTTCAGATTATCATGCCCAACCCATGAGCTAATCCCCTTCTGTTATGTTGTGTTTTTTCATATATCATCTCCCTTTTGTTCAAGAGAAGGAAATAAGCAAAAGGTAGTGTCCAGTGTCAGTTGTCGAAACGTGCACAGGTACAGACTTGTAGGGAAATATCCTGGTGATGTGTCACTGTTTGCTGGTCCTGTTTTCTGTTCCTGTATTGTTCCTCTGGTTTTGGTTTTCAGCACTGGCAAGAGACAGGGTATCGAGCCAATCCAGTATGTGAAGTTCTTGCTGCAGCATTGTTGTATTTGTGCTGTTGGGAAGGCCCTGAATCAGTACGGGCTTTGTGACGGCTTTGGATGGTTTAGGGTTTGGAAGATACTAACAACTGCATATGCTAAACATGTTAGATATGATTATTAAGAGGAAATTTTCAATATAATGATTCATTTTCTGCATTTTGTGATGTGGTTAGATGTAAAGTTTTAAAAATTGCATTCTTAGCTCTTTCCGACATACCTGAAAAGGCTGCCTTCAACACAAGTGTGTGAAGTTGAGTCAACAGCAGGATGTTGGGTGGTGTTGGTGATGGTGGTTTGGGGTTTAGATTTTGTGTTACTGATTATTTGGTAAATGTTTTCTTTAAGTAAAACGCTCCCATGTCTGGTTACAATGCGCAGTGGAATTGGTCACAGATATGTTAAGTGCACGTTTTAAGTTGCAAAAGCAATGCATTTTTAAAGCATATGGAAGACATTTTATACATACAAAATGCTCTGTAAAATATTGGCTTTTGAACCTCTTCAAAATAGACTTTACACCATTTTCATCAACATGCACAATTTCACAGAATCACATAACCGGTGAGGTTGGAAGGGACCTCTGGAGATAATCCAGTCCAACTCCCTTTCCAAGGGGAGCAGGTTACACAGAAACATGTCCAGGTGGGTTTGGAATGTCTCCAGAGAAGGAGATTCCAAGACCTCCGTGGGCAGCCTGTTCCAATGCTCAGCCACCCTCAGTGTAAAGAAGTTCTTTCTTGTGCTGAGGTGAATTTCAGTCACTCAGGGTTTTTTGGCATTGGTCACCTTTGGCAACTCACCATTCATGTACTTTTAATTTTTTTTCTGATATTTGTTTCTTTCTTCAGTTTGCCTTGTATAATTTATTGTTC
>JAWWEU010000125.1:12319788-12394179 GCA_035583155.1 Acropternis orthonyx | reverse complement strand
AATACATAGAGGGTGTAGAATACAAAGTCTTAGCCACACCCACACAGTGACAAACTGGTCCTGGTCACTATAACCAGAACAGCACCATAAATCCCAGCCTGTTGGCAAAGCTACTAAATTGCTATTTGATGATTTTCTCCTTTCCCTGTAGTTGTCCAGGGTGAGAGAGGAGGTGAACACACCATCGACACTTCCTATGGGATGCACTGAACTCGCCTTCCTCCTCAGCAAGCACCTGCTCAGACTCTCTCTGGGCTCTCCACACACTTCTGTGCATCCTGCTGGGAAACAAAAAAATACTGTCCCGGTGCCCCAGATTCTTTACAAAACATGCCACTGCATCCAAAACTGTCAGTGACTTGCACAGGGCATGAATGATTAAATATTTGGGGAATGTTAGTGAAGAAACATATCTCATAGAGGGAAATTGATGCGTGTCACATGAAAAAGAGGCAGAAATGCAAAGATTTCTTGTCCCACCTTTATTAATATTTTTTTAATTGGCTATCAGTGTTCCCAGAATATCAAGGCCTTTTAAAGCCCAAAACTGTCTGCATCTCACTTAAAGAGACCCTTCGCTAGACAGTCACTGCAATGGACCAGACTTTTGATACCCTGATATGGGGACTGCACTTCGTATCAAGGGAGAACCTTCTCCGTAAAGTTCTCCTACAAGTTAGGAGGCTGCCAGCATCAAAAACAAACCGGAGTAACTCCAGCAGGTCACGAAACAAGTTTTATTACTACAAGTATGTGACAAACTACTGTAGGGTTCGCATTGTCAGTGATAACTTTTAGCTGCATGATTGCACTCAATTAATAACAAAAACCCAAAAACCAGAGGCGCACCGTCCTAAGCCTCAATTCAACGCTCAAGACCAATTTGCAAAGGCTAGAACAAAATCTAAACACACTCGTTAACACAAAGCAAAAAAGAAAGAATATAGCCGCCTCCCACTAACACACATTTTAACTCATTAAGATAAGGCAGCGCACACCTTAAAGCAAACCACGAGCAATCAGTCGGCAATAAAGTACAGTGTAGGATAACAAAAAAGAATATAAAGTAAGACATATACCCGGTAAGTTACGAGGTGTAAGGCAAGGTAAAATTACTATCAAAGTACAATTAGTAAATAAGGTATCTATGGGGTAAAGATGAAAGAAGGTAATCTATAAGGCATAAGGCCTAAAGCATAAAGCACCAGGGAAGGTCAAGGTAAAGAAAAGCAAAGTAAATGGTTGCTCCCCCCTACAGTGTCCAAAGGGGTGGGAGGAGACTGAGCAGCTTGTTGGTTACCCCGCAGAGGTGATGGAACTTCTCCCCAATTTTGATCATGTCCGATCTCTTTTTATACCTTTTTTTTTTTTTTCCTCTTAGGCAGTTTGAGTGACTATAGTCAATAATAATTCTTGGGGTGATAGACAGATGACATAGGCCTGAGGGGCGGCTCCCTGTGTTCCCTTAGGATGTTGCAAAGACAGGCCATGCTATTTCCATAACACTCAGTTCTTTGTTAATCCTATCAGTCTATTGCTGGGGAGGCTCCTCGTTTTGTTGAGGACTCTAGGGAAGCCACTGGGGTCTCTTTGTCCCTTTATGTGTAACCCATTGTGCTCTGACAATAGACTTCTGGAACTGCTCCCTCCAGGTGCTGAGGTGTGTCCCATCACCGATCAGGACGGTCATCAGGGCCTTAAATAGGTCTGTCACCCTACAATGGGTGTATGTAAAATTAACAGTGGCTGGGCTACTTGGCTTGTGACAAACACTTAGGGAATCGGCCTGATTTTTATAGAAAGTCTCCACGTGGGATGTATTCACTAAGTCAGAAATGAAAACCCCGATGCATCCCCTAGGAGGGAGCAGGGAGGAAGCTGCAGATGGAGGACAGGATTAAAAGCAAAGGTGTTACTGCTCCCTGCTGCCTCCTTATCTGGGGATGAATGGGAGCGTAGTAGGATGGCAGGGTCATGGCACAGGGTGCTGACCTGGGGAGAGCAGCCCCCTGGTGCATGCAGGTGGGTTTAGCTGCTGCTGGCTTTGACTGAGAGTGCCCTGTTTTCCCCCCTGCACCAGCAAGCTGGGACAGGGGCAGTTCTGAGCTCCACAGAGAGGTTTTGGCCACTCAGGAGCCCCTGACACAGCCCCTCTTGGTGCCACTCTGCCCACTCACAGTTGCCAAGCCTGGCTGTGAAAGCAAGCAGATCTGCACAACCCCATTGTCCAAAGCTTTTTTCTTAAAGAAAGGGAAAAGCTCAGAGTGAAGCACTCTGAGCTGCTCTGCATTTCGTCTGGTCTGGGATATGAGTAGTATGATTTTTCTTTGTGGAAAAATGTTGGGAAGATGTCTGCTCCAATGAATGCACATAATTCAGAGCTCTTCTCCCTCAAAGCGCAACAACATAGAGGCAGAGTTAAAGGAATAAAAAATAGACAAGAAACAAGCAACTTTTTTTTTTTTTAAGAAGTCTGAGAAAAGGAAAAACAACTTGAACTCTGCATCCATGTTAAACCAGGGCTTTTCACCACCCCTTTCAAGTTTCCTCCCGCCCATTATCACTTGCCTATTGAAATCTCAGTTTCACCCTCCCCAGGAACCTCTTTCTGCAGAGTCGTGGCCGGTGAGGAAGCGTGCACTGACAGAGGCTCTCATCAGAAGGTTGGTTCTCTTACAGCGTACAAATACTAATAACTTCTTAACCTGGGAAGAGTGGGATAATAGTACCAAAGTAAGGATTTTTTTTTTTTTTCCTGCTTAGCACATAATTTAAAGCAAACTATCTGTCAAAGTCTACTTGGGGAAGGGGGGAGAGGCTTTTAAAAACCAATGGAGAAAATCGGGATTATGGAGAGATTAGCTTTCCTTTGCTGCTTTCTCTTGCTAACAGAATTGGATAGCTGCGTTAGAGGAATCTGAAGGGTGTTTTACCCTCTGCTTAAACCGGGCTGACCTGACACAAGCTTGGAGATACTGGTCACTTTGCTAGCGCTGCGTGATCTCCCGGCGTGTTTGCTGTCCCTTCAATGGGATGTACTATTGGTGGCAACAGCAGCTTCTTGCTGCAGTTTCATTTTTTTGCAGCTCGGAGAGCTGTTTGCAGCTGGGAGAGGAGAAAAGATGTGAATAATACTCGTGTACAGCATACTGTGCATTTGGAGAAGTGTAGAGAGATTGATCCCGTGTTGGTGGCACTGCTGTGGGTCGGCAGAGGGAAAAGCCCCAAGGCATCGCACACTCCCAGGTCGCTCTGGACTCACACTTGGTATTGCCTCCAGCTGCATCCCCTGCTAACTCGGCATGCTCCCTGATTCACGCCGGGCTCGCAGGCTGGCACCTGAAGCCACGCGTGGGATTTCGGGAGGGAGCGTGTGTTGATCCAAAGGGTGCAGGGTACTCCCCTCCCCCAGCATCTCCTACTTGGTTTTAGTTTCTGTTCTGACTTTTGAGCTCAGAAACTGCACAGGGAAAAAGCCTGCCCACCCAGCAGGATGGGTGGGTTCTGCTTTGCCAAGCTGCTGTTTTTAAGAAATAAAACAAGCCAACCCAACTCATAGAAAAAAAGTCTTAACAACTCTGAGCAGGCAGTTTATCTATCTAGAAGAACCTAGCCCCCAAGCCAAACTTGCTTTGAATTGTTATCTAAGAATGTTTTGTGCTTTTTTAACTTTGCTAGGAAAATAGAAGCAGAGAGAGGAGGAGGAGGAGTCGCCGCTAGTATTATTAATAATAATTTATTATAATAATTATCATCATTATCATTATTTTAGCCCTGAGGCTTACTGGTTTTCAAGGTTTACTTGCTTGCTTAAACACAAGAAGGCAAGGAGAGGGCATCAGACTTGGGACACAGCCTTGAGTTTCTGCCTCTGTGAGACAAGAAACCAGAGATACGAGTTTTCTATAGTATCTCTCTTGCGTGGAGTCTGGCTTTGCTACGAGGAAGTGAGACCACAGGTGCTTCCCGCATGCTTTGTACCCATGCCAAAGTTATCTTGTGTAAAATATACCAACAACCAGAATGCCCAAGTCTCTCCCTTTAACCTGGGTTCACTGCCCAGCCCAGCTCAGCTCACCTCAGGGGAAATCAGTGAACCGTGTTTAAGTACTGCCAAAGCCTTTCTGGGGTGGAGTGGGGAATGCCAGTGCCTGATGCTATTTTGAAGGCTGAATAAAAAATGCAGAACCATTGAAAAGACACAAATGCAGGTATGATATGGTTATGCTTTATCACCTCCAGTAGCAACAAGGGAGCTGGGCAAAACACCACCCGCTGAAGGGTGACAGCCCCCAGTTTGGTTGGAGGTTCAGACCAACCAGTTTTTTCACTATCATGTTTCCTGTTCCCCACCTGTCTCTTTCAGAAGAGTGTCTAGGAATGGCTGCCCAGACCATCGTGACGATCCAGCCACAGGCTGGCATGCACGCCGCCTCGAGATGCATTTGGCAGACGGGGCTGATGGACTGCTGCACCGACTGCGGCGTCTGTGAGTGCCCTGGGAGGTCCCCTCTCTCAGCTGACAGCAGGGATGTGCTGCAAACAGTCACAAACCCTCTAGGGACACTCTGCCCCCACTGCTCCGCTTGGTGGTGGCAATTGCTACAGCCACGTAGCCTGGTTCTCCCAGTTGCTCTGCTGGTGCCAGTGGTTCTGGGAGGGCAGGCAGATCCTGACCTGCTGCTGTGTTTCTCCCCCTGCCAGGCTGCTGTGGGATGTTCTGCTACCCCTGCCTTGCCTGCCAAGTGGCCGGGGACATGAACGAGTGCTGCCTGTGTGGGACCAGCGTGGCCATGAGGACCCTCTACCGCACCAGATACAACATCCCGGTCAGTGGTTACCCTGTCCCCTCACCCTGCTGCGACGCTGAAAGGGCCCTCTCTCTGCACAGGGCAGCAGTGATTTCCCCTCGCCATTGTTTTCCCTTTTGTATCCTGCATGATGCTGGAGCACAGGACAGGGGATGGGGCACCCTCACCTGAGCTGATCCCTGGGCTGGTGTCCAACAACACACATTGAGTGGACACAGCTCCTTCCCAACACCCTTCACCACGTTGTGGTGCCTTCAGCTGCTGCTTCCTCCTTTGATCTTTTTCTCTGTGTGCATTTTTCACCTCAGTTTGAGCCTCAGAAGCCAAAGGATAAGTACCTGTCTGCAGCCTGCACAAAAGACTCCCTCCTTCTTTTCCTTAGTGCCAGGGTTTCACCAGCCCTGGACTTCAGTGTCTCCCCTACCCTGGATGCTAGAGCCAGCCAAGAAACAAAGAGCACGTGATCTGGAATGTGATTAACATTTTCTTGGCTGGAACAGGGCTTTTGGGAAGCCTCTGTCCCTAACTAATTTCTTCCTAACAGGGGTCCATTTGCTCTGACTTCTGTATCACCTTTTGGTGCCCGGTGTGCTCTGTTTGCCAAATTAAGAGAGACATCAACCGCAGGAGGGAGCAGGGCATATTCTGGTAAGGTGGGGGTGCTGGTGCTGGTTTATAAAGCTGCTGTCACACATGGCCAAGAGGCTTCCCAGTGTCTCCTGCCAGCACCTGACCGGGTTGTGGCAGCGGGGAAATGGCCATGGGGTGGAGAGGGAAGGACTGGGGAACACAAAGAATGTGGTGTGGCATAGCCCCACTTCCTGACCCTCCTCTCCCATCCCGATGCAGATGGATCCTTGCTGCATCCTGTGGAGCTGCTGTGGGCAGGAGTCGCCACTGCCCTGGCTGTTGGGAAATGCTCCATGTGGGGCTTGCCTTGGTTCTAATTGTTTTATCCTTCTCTGAGTAACACCAGCAATAAAGTTTTGAGTTTGTCTTTGTACCTCTGTGTATGTTTTTCTTGCACCACCTGAGAGGATCTATCCTTCTCTCGTTCTATCCACCTCAGCAGCCCCTGGTGCAGCTGAGATTTCCCTTGCCTGCTGCAGAGAAAGATTTTCACTAGTATTTTGTTATTCCATCAGCTTTTAGAAAGAATATATAATACACGGGAGGAGTCAGTGTTGTTCATTCAAGCTGTGAAATTTGGACAAGTGGCTACTACTCCAGGGCAGAACTGGGGCTTCCTGCAGGCAAGTGATATCTGCAGGCCACTCAGTGCTGAGTTGCCCCTACTGTGGTGACCAGGTAACTGGCCAGTCTCACCCTTCTGAATACAAAGGTGTGGGGATTTAGGGTTCCCTGGCTCCCCTATGGACCCTGAACACAAATTCCTACCCACCTGCAATTAAAAATGTTTTCTGCCTAAAGTCTCTTAATTTCGAAGGTTGTGGCTTGAGGAGAGGGAGGCCCTCTTCCTAGTCCAGGAGGATTCCTCACTTTCCTTGGCAGACATCTTGGTTATTTTTTTTTAAAAACTGAGACATCCTGCACTCATGTCCAGAAGGTGGAGGTTGCATCCACCCTCTCTCCATCACTCAGAGAAATGCTAAAGGATTTTTGATCCCTGCAAATATCCCCCAGCTTCACTCTCTAAGGAAAATATGACAATTTTTTGACCACTCTCAGCCTTCACCTTTACCACAAAACTTAAAGGACAGGCAGTGGCTCTGGCCATGCTGTGGGGTGGGTGTGTGTGGTGGTACTTCCACCTGCCTAAATACCAGATGGCCCAGACAGTCCTGTGGATGATCCCTGGCAATACAGAAAAATGCATTTTTAGCCTAAGAGAGGTAAAGGCCAGGGAAGTGGAGAGAAAGGGGAGAAGAAATACCAGGCTGCTGCCTCGTCCCAGCACAGTGTGTTACGACTTCACAGGTGTTACCTCGAGGCAGCGCCTCTGTCACCCAGTGCAGTTACAATCAGGTCCTGCTGGTGCTCAGGATTAATGAAGGAAAGGCACTGCACTTCCAGCAGCAAATGGCTTAGGGCAGCACGGGGAGCCCGGAAACAAACTGTTCTTCTCTGGAAAACTCTCCCAAAAGCGGCGTGTCCCACTGGGGTTCTGGGCCTGGGGAATGTTGGGAGGGTGGGCAGCAGGAGCAGCAGCAGGCAGGCAGCCCGCCCGTGGAAGGGGAGCTGCAATTGCGCAAAGCAGCACCTAAGCCAGGGTCTGGCCTGATAGAGGGAGTAAAGATCATTCGCCAGAGAGCATATAAGGGAGAACCAGGAAAAGGACACACACCCTCCTTCTGGGACAAGGACGGCTCAGCAAGTACGTGTGGCATGGCTTTGCTTTGGTTGCGGTACAGAATTATGGCAACTGCTTGTGGCTGAAGTGGTGATGCTGGGGAAGGGGAAAGGGTGGAAACAAAGGTGAGTTTTTCTACCTGAAAAACTACTTCATGCTCGATGCTGCTGATGGGCATCTCAACAGAAGTGGGTAATAGAGGACAGCAGGTTTTGCACTGTATTGTTCATTTGTGCCTATAAATGCTGCTTTATGACCTTGGTTATGGGTGAAATGTGGCTGCATGCACCTCAGGATCCCTTTTGTTCCCATCAGTCATTCCAACATGGCTGGTGATGTTATGGAGCTGTAGAATTGGGGGCACCACGGATGATGTGTTGGGTGTGCTGGGCCTGGGCCATCTCTCATGAGGTGAGTGTGTGACAGAGGCTTCTCCAGGCTGCTGCCTGCTCCGCACTGCAGCTTCCATCTGTGCAGGAATGTGGTGTGTGTGTACCCCGGGGAGGGAAAGGGGAAGCCCCATGGTCAGCCCTGGCTGCGAAGGGCACAGTGTGTGTGTGAGCACCACTCGGCTGCGTGGTCATGAGGTGCTGCTATTGATCACATTATCTGATAGTGCAGAAGCAGCATGGGAGGCTGGTGGGGTCCTACCCCTAAAACTTCTCCTACTGCTGCTCCTGTGCACCCTTCTCCCTGTGGTCCTGCTTCCTGTAGGGTGTCCCTGTCCCTGCATAGGACACCCGTGCTGTTCCTCCGTGGTGTCCCCACTGCACAACCTGTCAGTGGCCTGCCTCCTCCTCTGCTCCTCCTGGTTCCTGCTTCTTAAATTGCTATGTGTCAAGGCTCCTTGAAGGGGCTGCTGTTTTGGTTTGCCAGGAGGTGTTACATTGGCAGCAGAGGTGGTGGGAATTACCTGGAATCTCGTGCATGAACAAAGCAGGGCCAGCTGGCCAGGGCAGGGCTAGGAGGTGTCCAGTGAGGGATGGTGGGTGCAGTGGCCCCTGGTGCATCCAAGGGTGGTGGTTGCCTGAGCTTGCTCTGAAGGTCCCTTCCTGCCAGCCGCAGGCTGACTTACTCCAGAGAGGGCACAGCAGCATTTTTACAGCTTGACAGTTTTGTTCAGTATCAACAGGAAAGCACCCTGATCTTTAATCCCAGTAGGACAGTGACTGACACACTCCCACCAGCTGCCTGTTCACCCTTTCAAGGCCACTCGTCACTGAATGGGAGAAGGTGGTCTTGTCTCAGATAAGGACAGGCCAGCCATGCTTCCACTGCCTGCAGAAAGCTGCAGAAAGTCAGGAGGAAACCACATGGAGACTTTTTTCAAGCTTTCTTCCCTCTTGCAGTGTAACTTAATAATCTTTTTCGTCTTCCTTTAGCTGCCAGGAACAAAGGTTGGTCCTACAGCCAGGCTGTGTCTGACAGCAGGAATGTGACTGGAACAGTCTGTAAATGATGGGGAACCACAGGAGCTGCTGGCAGAGCCCTCAAACCCTTTTGCCACGTACTGGCAATAGTCAGTAAAAATGCAATGCCACAGCCAGTGTCTGCCTGATGTGGCTACCATGTGCTCAATGGCATCGTCTGAGTGCTGGGCACAGTAATATGTTTGTTCCACCATATTTCTGGTGTTTAATACTTAACATCTATGCAAATGTGCAGTTCTGATGTGAAAACAATCCCATTCCCCCTTATAGTGTTTTAACAGAATTTATAGAATTTAAGAGAATTTTATGCCACCATCCTTTTCTTCTAAACATAAATGCTTCCACTGTTCTTCTTTTTGCTCCTCCCACCGCCCTGAAACTCAGGCACTCCCTTAGAACAGGGAGGGCTCCTTGGTGGGCACTCCCCACCCACCACGTAGACAGGGAGTGGTGCCTGTGCAAGCAGGACAAGCGTGCCAAAGGTGAATAGGGGCAAGCAGGGGCAAGCAGGAGCGAACTGCCTGGAGGTGCTTTGTTAAACACCCGCAGTGACCGTCACACACGTGCCCCTGCATTATGCGGGGATGTGGCACCTGGAGAGGACCACCTGGAGGTGCTGCCTTGGGACTCCTCCTGGCCAAGAGGCAGCAGCTCGCAGTTACAGGGTCCAAAGTTCAGGCTGTTTTCTCGCTGACGGTTTCTTTGCTGAGGATGTGTGGTGTGTGCTGGGAGTGGGAGAGTGCTCTTGTAGCTGTAATGCATGTGAACCTTTGCATCTCAGCCCCACGCTGCTTAACAGAGTGGTGGTAGGCTTGGGCATAGGGCAGGGAGTGTGTCTGCATGGGACTTTCTGTGGGAATATTCTTACTATTTTTTAACTTAAAGCTCCAAAGTCAAAGTAAGATTGGGAGTGGGTGGGTGGTGCTGTGCCTTGGGGCCACAGGTGGAGGTGGAGTTGTTACATCGGTCGGGTGAATTCAGGCGTGAATTCCTGTGGAGCAGGAGCTCTGCTGCTCTCAGAGGGTGCAGCCCTTTGCTGGGGAAGGATGAAACAGAGAGGAACTCCAAGGGCCATGGTGACCCCAGGGGGCTGAGGAAGAGGAGGATGAGGCACTGGCACAATCAAGTGGAGTAGGGACAGGAACTGGTGACTACGTTTTTCTTGGACAATGAAAGCCCACTGCCTTGAAGCCTGGGATGATGGACTGCTGCTCTGACTGTGGCATGTGTGAGTACCTATATACCCCTCTTTCTTGCTGTTGGCTCATGATGTGTTTCTGGTGTTCTCCCTGGTCCCTCTGCAGCATTGCCCCTGCTGCAAACCCCGCTTTTGTGGGGACCAGCAATGGAGCAGCTCTTACCTGAGGTCAAGAGTCCCAGCTCCCATGGCCACACTCGTGGCTGGTTTTTCGCCCTTTCCTCGGTCTTTGCATCCCCCAGCCAAGCCCACATCTCACTGTCCCACAGGTCTTTGTGGAACCTTCTGCTAACCCTGCCTGGGGTGTCAGGTGGCCGGGGACATGAACGAGTGCTGTCTGTGTGGCCACACTGTGGCCATGAGGACCCTCTACCGCACCGGATACAACATCCCAGTCAGTGACCAGCTGGGTGCTGGGGTAGGGGCTCAGGGAAGGAGAAAGGGGTGCCTGAGGGGAAGAGCAGAGGCAGGGAGTTGCATGGGCATCCCTGCAGGCAGGGAGCCAGGGCCATGTCTGCACCATCACTGTGAGCTGGAGGTAATCGCACTGCGCACCACTTCATCCCAATCCTTGCTGGATATGAGCAGCGGGGTGCTGCAGGGCCAGGCTGAGCTGCCCAAGGGTATTGATGATGAAAAACAGAGAGGCTTAAAAGCTGATGTGGGAAGGGGTTATGCATGCAATGTGCCTTGCTCCACAGGGCTCCATTCTGGGTGACTTCTGCTCCATCTGGCGCTGCCCAGTGTGCTCACTCTGCCAGCTGAAGAGGGACATCAACCAGAGGAAGGAGCAGCACATACTCTGGTAAGCTGAGGGTGCTGGGGCTGCTTTATATATCACTGCTGCACAGAGCCCAGTGGGTTGCCAGAGTCTCCCTTTCCACCAACACCTGACTTCTGACACTGGGTTGCTGCAGTGCCCGAACAGTAATGGCTGGGTGAAAGGGTGACCCTCCTCTCCTATCCCATTGCAGATACATCCTCGCTGCACCCTGTGGAGACACCACAGTCGGGAGATGCTGTTGCCCTGGCTGTTGGGAAATGTACCACGAGTGCGTTGCCTTGGTTGATTTCCCCTTCCCAGGGCATGGCCAGCAATAAAAGTACCGTCTCTCTTCCTGCCTGTGTGTTGTTATTTATGTCTCCATGTCCTCCTGCAGCATCAGAAGACAACGTTGTTTTGTATGCTGTGTGGTCAGAGTCATGCTGAGGTTATCAGGTAAAGGAGTTTCTCTCACAGACCCACACTGAAATGAGGCCAGACCACAAAGTTCAGTATGTGCCTGCTGTGGGGACAGATGGCACAGGTGGCCACAGGCATTCTGGGTCACCTCTGCTCCCTCCTGGCTGCTGGTCCTAAATCCACATCACCTGCAGCCTGCCAGGCACGGGGCTGCGTCTGAGCCTCAGCCTGAGCTGCACAGGCAGCTGCGTGATTTGAGGTGGCCAGTTGAGCAACAGCCCTGCTGCTGCAGGAGCTCATGGATGAGCTGGGAGCACCAGGGATCAAAGTCTTCAAAGCCACACAGGCAGGAGTGCTGCAGTCCCTTTTCAGAGATGGGTGAGCCCTGTGTCGCCAGCATGGGGTTCCTGCAGACCTCCTGCCCCCATTCTCTCCTCCCACAGAGATGGTTGTTACATGGTTCCCTGACAGTCATTCCTGCTTGGGATCCTTTTACTCCTTGGCCCATCCCTGATCATGGGATCTCCTCTCCAGGTCTCTTTCTCCTCCAACACATACCGGGGTTGAGCCATTGGGACTGGGGACAAAAGCCACAACCCCCACAGAGACGAATGCCACAGTGAGCCAGGAGTAGCCAGCCCTAAGCCTGGGTAAGGGGTACCTGTGCCCACCTCATCCAGTGAGCACTGAGGGATGCACAAGCTTCAGGTGATACCCAGTGGGTGCCCAAAGCAGCAGCTGAACAGCCCTGCACCCAACCACACCATCAAGGCTGAGGTGGGCACTGGGGGTTCTGGTGATGCCAGCCCAGGGCATGTGTCCCTAACCCTGTGGGTGCCCCTGGCCAGGCTGGTTTAGCTGCACAACCTGTGAGGTGTGTGAAGGTCACAACAGCAGGTTCATAGGATGCTGCAGTACACAAGCACATGGAGTTTTTGTTTCTGTGAACTTCTTCAATACAAGTTACTACAAATGACCACTAGTAAAGCAAGTATTTACTTATAATCACTTACCTGTAGGTGCACTTACATGCATTATTTAAGGTATTAGCAGCACACTTGCCAAACTGCTGCCAGTAGCAGGCAGGAAGGAAAAGCCTTTTGTCCCAGGTGATCCACATCACTGGAGTCATGCATGGAAGCCATCCCTGTGGCTTGTATGGCAAGGAGAAGACTTGTCACTCCAGCCTGGAGTTCTGGGACAGAACAGCCCCACTGCAGTCATCCTCCAGCTGGCACTGTGGCTCCCCAAGGGCTCACAAGCCAGCCAGCAGGGGCAGAAGGGACTCTGCAAGGAGCTACCAAAGCCCACGCATCTCCATCACCCCTCCCCTACTGCCTTTTGGAAGTGTCCACGTTTCTCAGGCACCAGGCCCTCTGTTCTCCTACCACAGGTACCCAGCACCCAAGCTCAGACCTGCCTGGAGCCCTATGACTCCCTTAGATCTGCCCCACTTTTCCCTCTGGGCACAGAGGCACTTCAAGGAACTTCTGCCTTCCCGCAGCTTTGTACCCCTCACGTCAGAGCTACAAAATCTTAATGAACATCCCACCCTACCTAGGCAATTATTTGAGGAACATGCTTGCCTATGGAGCCCACAGCCCCCAAACTCTCAGTGGGGTGACACCTGAAGGGGGCAGTGGCAGAAATCTATTGTCAGAGGATAATGGGTTACACAAAAAAGGACAAAGAGACCCCAGTACAAATAAAGGACTGGAGAAAAGCACTGTTCTCCCCAGTCTCAGACATTGAGCTTGGTCTGATGCATGCCAGCCCCCCTGAGAACTACCACTCCTAGGGGTCCACACACCCTGCCCTGCTGAAGTGCCCCACTAAGCCTGTTTGCAAATCCCAAAAATGCAGCACTTAGTTTTTTTCTGAGTCCCAGAAACACAAAGCTTAGTTCTGCTCTAAACACAAGAAACAAAGGGCTCTGCTGCTGAGACCTGAAAACACAAGACTGATCTTTTTCTGAGCCCCAAACTCAGCAGTGAATTTCTGGCTTTTTGCCCCCATGTGGGATGTTTGGGATAGGGGGAATATAGCCCCTGCACAGTCCAGGACTTCCCATGCCATTTTAGGGAATGCTTGGGAACTGGGGTGGGGACATCCCTGTAACCCCTCTGCATTAGCAAGCAGTCCCTGGGCTCTAGCCATTCAGGCTTTACCTGCTCTCTGCCAAGAGTGACCATCCTGTACAGCAAAGCTGAGATCATTATCAGCAACAGCTTCTCCCCCTCTGCAGGGAGCTGGGCCTGCACGTGCAGCCCCCATTGGGCCACTTACACCACAGTGGGTGCTTGGGCAGGAGAGGAGCATCCAGGAACTTCTGCTGGGACTCTGGTTCCTCATCTAAGCAGCTGGGCAGGGATCAGTGGGCAGTGCAGGGCATTCCCCCTGGTCCCCTTAGCCCAGACACAAATCCCAGCTGCATCAGGATCAGGGTCTTGCTCAGGACCCCACTAGACTCATGGACACTTATAGTTACAGCACCAGCTCCCTGCCCCGAACCACTTGTACCTCCCAGACATCTGCATTTACCTGCTGTTGCATTTCCCCAGCTCCAGTTCCAAACTGCAGTTCTGGCTACTGCACAGCTGGGATATGAGATGCTCCGGCCATCGGACCTCCTCTCCTTGTTACAACTTTGTGTTATGGACACTTTGGTTTCTCTTGAGTCTCAGGTATTCCTACTCCAGCTTTAGCTCTTGGACACGATATGCTAATTACAGGCAAAAAAATGTTCCACTTCAGGTTATTTGAAGCCCCAAGTTATTTCAGATGATGCACACTCCGGAGAAGAGATGCTCCTACTGCCTTCAGAAGCAGAAATTAAGTCTGGGGGGTGTTTGCAAACAGTCTGAGTGGCTCCCAGAAATGGAAGACAGCCTGTCTCACAAAGCACACTGTCAAGGGGTTGACTACGTGGTCCTGGAGGCCCTGATGTGCATGCAGGGCCTCCCATGCAGCTGGGGGGTTCCTGAAGGCAGGTCCCCACATGCTGTGTGCTGGCATTCACAGCCTGTGCTGTGCTGTGGGCAATGCCCTGCACCCTGAGTTGGCAAAGCATCAGTGAGAGCACAGAGATGCTGTGCACACCTGGAGAGAACCACAGAATTGTTAAGGTTGGAAAATACCTCTAAGATTGATTCCAACCTAACACTGCTGTGCTCATCACTAAACCATGTCCCAAAGTGCCACATCCACAGTTTTTTAGCACTTCCAGGGATGGTGATTCTATCACTTCCCTGGGCAGCCTGTTCCAATGCCTGATCACCTTTTCTGTGAAGTAATTTCTCCAAATAACCAATCTAAACCTCCCCTGGCCATTTCCTCTCATCCTGTCACTTGTTTACATCAGAGAAGAGACTGACCATCACCTCTTTACAACCCCCTATCAGGTAACTATAGAGAGCAATAATGTCCTTCCTGAGCCTCCTTTTCTCCAGGCTAAACACTTCCAGCTTCCTCAGCCACTTCTCATCAGAGTCGTGCTCCAGACCCTTCACCATCTTCTTTGCCCTTCTCCAGACATGCTCCAGTACCTCAGTGTCCTTCTTGTAGAGCAGGGCCCAGAACTGGACAAAGCGGCCTCACCAGTGCTGAGTACAGGTAGAGAGACTCTATTTTGGACAGGGGAGTTCCCTACAGGTGCCTGGGTGCAGGCAGGAGGTGCCCCCAGGCAGCTGGTGTGGCTGGCAGCAGGAGAACTGCCTGCCCTGGGGCACAGCACTGATCCTGCAGCAAGTCGGTGTGGCTGGCATGTCCCTGCATGAGATGATACAGCAAGGCCTGATCCTGAGCAGCAGGGTGGCTTAATTCAAGGCTAATGCACTGTGAGTGTCAACGTGCTAGATGGTGGTAAAAGCACAGCTAATGCAAGCCCCTCCTGAAACAGCCTTCCTACTTTTTCAGAGCGGTTCTCTGTATGTTCAAGAAGCACTTCTGTCATTCATTTTTGTTTCACCTGGGACGGAGCAGTGGTGGAGTTGCCTGCATGATGTACAGGAAAGTAAACCACACCACCGAGTTTCATATCCCACACTTACTAATAGACAAACGCGATGGTACTTCTTTTCTTCTCTTGGACCTGGCCCCTAAGAATCTCCGTGTTTCAGTGCAGCGTGAGCCGGGAGGGCAGTGTCAGTCGCTAGAGGGCATCAGGGAAGAAGGATGCTGAGGTCCACTTGCTTCTCTGCTTCACAGTCCAGCGTACAAGGGAGTTCAGCAGTGCCCTCCCTGCTGCTCCTGCTGCTGCTTGTTTCCCCGCAGGCAATTCCCCCATGACAAGACATTTCTGCTCTGGCACAAGACCACAGCAATTAAACAGTGAGAAGTAAACATGTCAGTCCCTGGTATGTATTAGAACAGCAATGAATGGATGTAAAACTCTGAGGGTATCTATCAAGTTGTCTTTGCCCTTCTATGTGTTTGTGCTCAGGACATTTCACAGTGGGTGTTTCAACTCCCTGCCTGGGACTTGCTGGCTCAGAGGAATCAGCTGGGAAGGAACGTACAACAGCAGACACAGAGAGGTGTTGTTAGAAGGAGATGGTGGTAGCAGCTCTAGGGATTGTTGTATTCACTGATAGGAAACAGAGTTCTTAGATCTTCCCCAATGTTAATTTTCAAGTAAGCCAAGCTTTGGCCTAAAAAGCAAGACACCTGTGACACAAAGCAGGGTTGCAGGGGACTATATCTCTAAGCCTAAATTCAGGAGGACAGAACTCATCAGCGAAATGCAGCTCACTCAGAGCAGCAGGGAACCTGCTGGGAAACCTGCCACTCAAGTAAAGTGTGTGATGTTAACATCGTGGTGATTTAACTGGTATTTTTCTGGGGCATAGTTGAAATAATTTGATGTGGGAATGTTAAGCCTTAGAGAGGAAAGGAGCATCATGTTAGTTTCTGGGCTAATGGGAAAGACCAAAAGGACCCCTGAGAGATTTGCATCTGACACTAAACTGGAAATACTGTACAGTACCACGCCAACCTGGTCTGCAGCTCAGGAAAATCCTTGGTGAGCATCATATTGAACAACATTAGATTCAACCTTCACAGCCTTTCCTTGAGGTTCACTTCAGGTCTTCCAATGACAATTACTCAAACAAGATGTGTTATCTTCTCCTCTTTCTAGTAAATTTTTATTATGTTTTTAAACATTGCCTCCCAGAGCTGGGGTGAAGGTACTGAGCCTTGTTCACATTTAAACAAAGGGGGCACACCCAGGAACCTCACTTTGGCAGGTTTGACAGCTGCACACATTCCAGCTTCTGTCTTGGTTAATGGACAGCTGGTGGTGACCTTCTGCCAGGTTTAATATTTAAGCAGAATATGGAAGTTGTTTGGAAGCATTGTCTGATAAGGTGATACCTTGCTTATGATGTGCATAACATCTCAGAATTTACATACTGTGCACTGACCCAAGGTCAGCTGTGTGATATGGGTGTGCCACACATCTGACCAAGCACAAAACACAAGTGTGAAAGGTTGAAACTCCACGTTTAATCAGTTACTAACAAATAATACGGTGATATGCCATAGGTTTGTCCAAAGATAGCTTAGGAAGAATTTATGAACACTTGTCATGCATTCTTATCTGACAAATAAGCACCTGGGGCAGGCATGGCCTTGAAGGTACTGAGATAGAAAATAATATATTAGGGCAGAACTTATTACTAAGTTTTTCACTCACTTCTATGGGCACAGGTTTTGAGCCCTGCAGCAGGACATGAACCCTGGGTTCACCTGATCCCCTTGGGAGACCTGCAGTAGCAAAGCCGATCAGATGCCAAAGTGCACTGTCTCTTTCCAATGAAATTGTAGTCTTATCACTGAGGAATCATATTCCTAATTGTATTTCTTTTATTACTTATTTGAATGTAAATAGCTCTGTACTACCTTTTTACAAGACCATTCAACATTTCAGCAGGTAGCAGGGTTGAAAACACAGTCCCTTCAGCCTCACTAGTACACATGTCTAAGAGTGAAAACTTCCCAGTGAAATTAAATAACTCCTGGCTACCTCCCGAAACTGCAGAAAGACAGGCTGAATTCCTTTTGCTCACTGTTTCAGACTCCAATGCAAGCATGAGCTGGAGATTTTCTTCAGTCTACTCTGTGTCTGAAGACAGGAGCAACTGTGAATTAACCCACTCAGAAATGACCTCAAGGATACCTGCACCCACAATTTAAAAAATCCCAAATCATATTGAGTTTTAACTGTAGAGCAAATATCTGTGTGAACAAAATGACTATTTTTTTATCTCCTTTTGTTGTTGTTTGTTTTGTTTCAGCATGAGTGTCAGTCATGCTGAGAGCGACAGCCACCTCTCACTGCATCCTGTGCAGATGCTCTGGTTTTTTCTGACTCATAGAAACATAGAATATCCTGAGTTGGGAGGGACCCACAAGGACCAACCATCTCCTGGCCTTGCACAGGATACCCCAAGAATCACACCATGTGCCTGAGAGCATTTTCCAAACGATTCTTGAGCTCTGTCAGGCTTGGTGCTGTGACTACTGACCTGGGGAGCCTGTTCAGTGCCTGATCACCCTCTCGGTGAAACACCATTTCCTAATATCCAGTCTAAACTTCCCATGACACAGAGCTTCATAGCATTCCCCTGGGTCCTGTCACTTGACACAAAAGAGGAGAGATCAGTGCCTGTCCCTCTGCTCCCACTTGTGAGGAACTGGCATACCCTGATGAGTTTCCCTCAGGATGAACAGACCAAATGACCTCAGCTGCTCCTCACATGGATTCTCCTCTAAGGCCTTCCCATCCTTGTTGCCCTCCTTTGGACACCCTCTAATAGCTGAATATCTTTCTTTTATTGTGGTGCCCAAAACTGCACAGAATGTTCAAGGTGAGGTCACACCAGAGCAGAGCAGGACAGTCCCCTCCCTCGACTGGCTAGTGATGCTTTGCCTGATGCCACCCCAGGACAGGGTTGGCCCTCCTGGCTGCCAGGGCACTGCTGACTCATATTCAACTTGCCATCGATTAGGATTCCCATGTCCCTGCTTTCCCCATGGCACTGCTTTCCAGCATCTCATTCCCCAGTCTGTCCGAACATCCAGGGTCGCCCTGTCCCAGGTGCAGAATCTGGCCCTTGTCTTTGTTAAACTTCAGGTGGTTTGTGATTACCCAGCCCTCTAATTAATCAAGGTGT
This sequence comes from Acropternis orthonyx, assembly GCA_035583155.1. NCBI lineage: Eukaryota > Metazoa > Chordata > Aves > Passeriformes > Rhinocryptidae > Acropternis > Acropternis orthonyx. Next base: position 12,376,071 of record JAWWEU010000125.1, on the reverse strand, counting down.
CTCTGCAGGGCCTTTCTACTTTTGACGGAGTCAACAGCTCCTCCCAATTTAGTACTGTTGGCAAACATACTTAGTATACCTTTGAGTTCTGTGTCCAAGTCACTTGGGAATAGCCCACATATAATACTACAAATGGTCTGCTGAGGTTTCTGGGCCAGGCTGCAGATATGCCCCTTGAATGAGATAACAGTATTTCTGCACCTATTTGGTCAGATGTACACCTTCTCAAATGCTACTGGACTATGCAATGGTCTTCACTAGCTGCTGGCATGCATACAAGTTTGTGTAAATACAGTACAGAGTTAATTATTAGAAAATTATTGATAAAGGAAAGAACAAGATCCCAGGAGCATGATTCCTGAATAATGAAACAATAAAATGCTTACCTCTCCCAGGTTTCACCCAGCTAAAAAATCTGGCCTTGTGGTGTTGTGTCCCGGATAGCTCTTACAGTCTGCTGTGGCGTTTACTAATTAGAGATGAGTCTCACTAGGAAAGAGAAAGCATTAATGTCAGGATTTTAACTGGAAAACCATCTGTAACGTACTCTTCTGCATCATCTGCCAAGGAGAATGATTGTGACCGCATGGGCTTGTGCCCTTGTCAAAGAGCTGGCACAGCCCTGATGCTGGATGGTGCCTTTGGCATCCCGCAAATCCTGGCCAACCTCGTCTTTGGGGTTATTGGGCTCAGAAGCTACAGCTGTCCTGGAAAGCAAAACGGTGTCAGGCAGCACACGGGAAAAGTGGTGCGTCCATCACTAATACTGCTCCAAATGTTAGCACAGACCCTGGATAAGCTGCGGCTCACCTCGCTACGTCTGCAGTGAAACGCAGAACACGCGAAGGCGGCGGCTTGACCTGGCCCTCCCCTCCCCACGGGGCTCTCCCCAGGTTTCCCCAGCGTGCAGAGGGAGGGCGGGGACTCCGCGGGGTGACAGGGCGAGGGGAGCCCGATGCGATAGGAGGGGTGGGATCGCCCTGCCCTGCACGCTGAGTGAGCCGCCTCCCCCGCATCCCCGCATCCCGTGTGCCTTCTGCCGCCTCCCCGGCATCCCCGCATCACCCCTGTGCCTCGGCATCCCCGCATCCCGTGTGCCTTCTGCCGCCTCCCCGGCATCCCCGCATCCCCTGTGCCTGCTGCCGCCTCCTCGGCATCCCCACAGCTGGTAAGTGAGTCGGCAGCAGCAGCTCATCTCTCTCACCGATACAGGATTAGTTCGGTGTCGTGGCTTGCTTCCTCCTCCGCGAGTTGCTCACGCTGCCATCGCCACGGAATTACATTCACCAGCTGTTTTCCTCCAACAGCCAAGGGAAACACGGCAAAACGCCTGCCTGCCTTCTCCGCGGCTTTTCAAGGAATTTTATTGAGAAGGGAAGAAATCAATGAAAATTTCTTCTATAAACGGGCGGGGGTGTGGGGGTAGGGGGGATCTTCAAGGCTTGAACTGAAAACCAGTGAAAAGGTAAAAAGTTAGTAAAAAGTTTTGCAGGAGCTGCCGTGCGCGGAATTCCCTCCTGCGTGTTTAATGCGCTGCTGTGAGTGCCGGCACGGACAGTGCGCTGCCTGCGCCGTCCCCAGTTAACACACAGGGCTCTTTTCATGCAAGGTAGGTTACAAATCCCTAGTAAATCGGTCGGCAATTAACTTACAGATTGCCTGAATCGCATTATCCTTATTTACTCAAGTGGTTTTAATTTCCTACGCGTGTTACGGAGAAAGAGGGACTGTATGGTCCTGGGCCGGCCGTACTAGGCTGTGCTGCCCTCTTTGCATCCCCACATCCGTTCTCTGTCCAGTCTATGTCCCTGCAAATGCATGCAACTGAAGAGGAAAAGAAAGGTGTACTTACGACTTCTGTGAATTTACATGTGTCTTAAGTCCAAAATGCACATACTGTGCTGTTTCAGCTTGCAGGTTGCAAGACTAACCTTTGCACTCATTAGAAACGAGAGAAGTAATAGCACACTTCATAGTGGTTTCTCTGGCATGTTCAAGCATCCAGAAAAAAAAAAATAGAAAAAGACTCTTTTAAAAAAAGGTTTGAGCAGCTTCCCATAAAAACTGCTGAAAGCTGCTTGTGTCTTTAAAACTCTTGCTCCTTAAGTAATTTCAATGCTTATTCTCTATAGAGATAAAATGCTTTGAATAAGTGCCTGGATTTTAAAAAATGCACTTCTGAATGTTGCCATTCTTAGTTTTAGTACCGCTCCTGTAGTTCTAGGTTTTAGTATTGGAGTTTTCTTTTCCCTATTTGTGCTGTAAATACCTCCCTTGCCAAAAGTTTTGCAGGCATACTGGCAGGAATTAATGTTACTTGGCTTTTGATATAGACAATATATCTTAAGGCATACAAATATTTATTGAAATGATTTGAAAGACTCCAGGTATGGTATTGTTGTGGTTCAAGGGGGTTTAAATCAATGGAACTTTGTACCACATCTTGTTGTTCGACATTTTTGTTTAGTACCTCTGTGTATGTAGGAAAAATGAGACTTTATACTTTACAAGTCTCAGAAGAACACACAGGAAAGCGACTGTACTGAGACTTTTGTTTTCTGTGCATCAAAAGAATGGACAAAGAGATTTCAGGGTAGTTTTTAAGGAAGTGGTTTCATTTTGCTAGTAATAAAAGGTTAGATCTCTAGATCTCACGTTTTTGTCTCCTGACAAAATTTTCCGAGACTAAATACCTCTGAAGAAAAAGATTTTCTATTAGGCTTGAAGCGAAATTATGCTGAAATCCGTGGCATTAGAAATATTTTAGAACTATTTGGCAAAACAAGTGAAATTTGTAAATTTCTCAGAGTTTATAATTTTTTTTTATTTTACTGATGAAAAAGTGCATTATACTCAGGGTTGGTATGGTGTGGATATGAAACATGATACCATATTAACAAATATTTCTGAATACAGCAAGCAGTACATATTGTCATTGAATCTCTTGCTCATTTCTAATCCAAAGTAAATATACGTAAGTGAAATATGTAAATATATGGCAGTGAAATCTAGGAAACTTCATTTAGAGAATTTTAGTTTGCATAGAAATTTATTTGAATAATATTCATCATGATTGTTTCTTTTTCCTGCACATTCTGTGACTAAAATGTTTTTTGGCTATATGTCACATTAAACACAGTTCTTTAAACAATTAAAAATTGCAATATTTTAAAATATTGTCCATTCCTAGGGGACAATTGCGAGCAGACAATAATTATATTAGCTGTAAAGGGGCATGCCCCTGTATTCCTCTGGTGAAGTTTATTGCTACATCAGAAATGGAAAGGTTGATTTGTAAAATACCAAACTGGTTATCTCACTGCAACTCCTGACCCCACAGAGAAAAACAGGTGTCCAAAATATAAAAGCAAATCAAATGCCTAATTTTTAGCACACGGGTATCATTTCTACTGTTAGCACTTCGCCTTCTCCCAGCACAGTTAGCCGGGATCCAAATTGCCTCTCTCAGAGGTTTCCATAAATCCCCCAGGCAAAGCCACAGCTGATCTGATCTCGTGTTGGTGACAGAAGCTGGGTTAGGGGACTTCCCACCAGCATGTCTAGAGGTCTCCCATCCTGCCATCCCCTGGAGCTGCTGTGATGGAGACCTTGCAGTGGTTGTGCGCCTTTGAGAAGAGAGCAGCTGACACAGATTTCACACAGCATTCTTTAAGAGAATGTTCTGCAATTTCTGTCTGCAGTAAATTCCAGCAGCCCTGGAAGTGCAAAAGGCTGTTTTCAGTATTAACCTAACATCTGAAATAGATTTCTTTTTTCACTTTGATAACTCTGCCTCCCAGATGTTCCACCTACAGCGCCCCACCCTGTCCCTGCGAGTAGCATGAGCTCACTGCACACACGAAGGGCTGTGCCAATTTACACCAGAGGTCCAGCGAGACCTGAATCCAGCCCCTTCTCAGAGCTGCCAGTAGCCAGTGCCTTCCCAAGGGGCAATAGCAAAACAGAGTTTTTCTCCGCAGAGTTGGGAAGTCAGTGGGCTCGGACCTTCCTCATCTGGAAATTTCCTGCTGACAGCTTTACAAAATAGTCACTGAGGGACTGTGTGCTATGAGCAGGTACAATTCTTCTCAAAGCTGATTTATATATCTAGCTTCTGCACACATCTTTGCAAGGATATGTACAATCTCATCATAACTTGACTGGTAAATTAAATTTGACTTCGGCATACTCTCTGTTCTTAAGAATGACACTGTGAAAGCAGTGTGACTGTGTATTTATGAAAACAGTTTCTGATTCTGGGCTCACTGTCTTGCCTATCTAGTTCAGTCTGGAAGACTGAATCTGGTTGATTCTTACAAGTTTTTTTCTAAAGAGCATTTCTGAAATTTAAGTGAAGGTGCTGAGCTATGTCTTTATGCTGTTCTCCAGAAATAAACCAAACAAAATCAAATTAAACAAAGAATAATTTAACTATTCTATTGGTAAGGCTTGAGGTGAGACTCTACCTCACTTTTGCCCATTTGTTCATAACATTATATCAGTAAAGCTGAGGAAAAAGTGTGATCAAGCTGATCACATACTCATCTAGATACCTTATAGATACACTGGTATATCAGGGTCAGGGTCACACTGTTTTCTGAAGAATTCTGCACTTGCATTATGTTGCCTTGGATTTTGTAATATATACCTGTGTTGTTGACTCTGAGGCTGGTATCATGCTCAGCAAACATCTGGTCAATGCATGGTGAGCCTTTAAGTGAGAAGTTCCTGCTGCAGTTCTGAATGCACATCTCTAAGTTACCTTAGAAAGCATCTAGGATACCTTTCAAATTGCAGTGGTTGATGTCCAGCCATATTAGACCAGAAACTACTCTATAAATAACTTTATAAAATTAGGTGCCCTCCTGCAGGTACGTAAATCTCTGGCAATTAGAGTGTAGGCAGTTTATCAGTAAAAGGCCTCTGGAATTTAAGTGTTGCACATTCAGTTCATGTTCAACTTACTCAAAACCCATTTTAGCTTAAAGCTAGTGCCATTATAATCATACTTGGAATACAGTTTCTTTGCATGGGGCCAAGATGACTGATTACTAAAACATAAGACTAGCACAGAAGACTGCAGCTTTGTTAGAAGAGGCAAGCTTGGGCTAGATTTGGGACAGCATTATTGGGAGACAGATGAACCAGCCTTTACATGCAGATAGGTCCGTTGCTGACAAGATAAGGGCTTGGGGTTTTTATGTGACCATAGGACTCTGTTAGATTAAATGGTTTTGTTGGTTTTTTTTTTTTTTTTTTTTTGGCAAGTCTCATTTTTATTAACTGCTTTCAAATTCATTCATCATGTCTGAAGTGGTCTCATAATTTGCCTTCTTTCTTGCTTAAGCAGTGTAAGTAAGCTGAGGTATGGTTCTGATCATCCCAGAGCTCCCAGCTGCTCATCTACCCTCTCAATTCCCATGAACTAGTGCATTACTAGCATTTCCCATAGTGACAATTAAAGTAATTAGGCTCTGATGAGTCAACATGATAAATGAAGAGAGGCTAGATACTACCTCTCACTAAATGACCCTGTGCTGCTCAGGAAGGACAAAGGTCTGCATGCACGGGGATTGCCAGGGATGCCCCACGGTGCAGGTGGATGACTCACAGGCAGGAGCCTGGCTGACAAGGGAGGTGAAATAACTTTATTTATTCCACAATTGTCTTATACTTTTCACATGGAAATCAAATCCAGGGAAGACAATTACTTGACAGCAGTGTCAGTTTCCATGTTCCTATAGCCTTGGCAAAATTATTTTGATTAAAAAGATAACCCAGCAGTTTTTGGATTTTGTTACCATTGCACTGGAGCACTACAGGTAGGAGGTGTGTCTTTACTTTCAAAGCATCCCTTTAAAAGAGTACCTAATGGGCCCACTCTAAGCACATTCAAAACTGACAAAGGGGATGGGCAGAAGGCCAGGTCCTTTTGGACCTCAGTAATTTTGGTGAGTCACCTTTTGTACCCATGGTTTCCAGCAAGTGTGCAACTTAAGTACAGACCTCTCTGCCAGGGACAGTCCTCCAGAAAGAGTGTAATGCCGTGTTAGTGCCACTGTGAGATGTACCTGCTTCCTCACACCTGGAGAGCAGACACAGCTGCTGCCTCTGTCCAGGTGCTGCAGCATGGAGGGTATTGGAGGGGAAGCTTCCAAGAAAGAACCCGGGGTTGCCCTGTGCCAGACGAAGCCACCTCCAGCTGGTGCCAGACTCACCACTGGCAAAGCTGAGTGCATCAGTAATGCTGGCAGAGCCTCTCTGAAAACCTGTGTAAGAAAGGGTAAGAGATGTTCAGCAACTGTGAGAGAGAAGGGAGAAAAATGAGAAAAAACAGCTGTAAAGACACCAAGGACAGTGAAGAAAGAGTGGGAGAAGGTGGTCCAGATGCCCAAGCAGATATTCATCTGAGAGGGCAGCTGGGTGGGCATCTCATGGCCAGTCAACATCAAGGCACCTCAACAGACTATCAGGGTGGAGGGAGACTCTTCTATCCCCCTGACGCCACATGAGGTGTGAAGCAATAGGGCAGACCCAGCTCCTCATGAGCTCCATGTCATCTCAAGGTCTGAGCCCACAGGACCCAGACTTTCTATCCCGAAGAGAGAGACCTAGATGGGCATCTGCAAGATCCACCACAGGTCTGGTGCCGAACACTGGACCCAAACGATGCATCTTTCCTCTCCATACCTAATCAAATCTTACCCTATGTGTTTTTTTCATTTCCAGAGGAAGGATGGCAGAAGACCAGCCACACCTGTGCATTCAGATGTCAGACCCAAATACAAATGGCATCCCCGGTGGAAGGCCACCCTCACCAGATTCAGCTGGCAGGGCAGGGAGTGTGCTCACTTTCCACAACATCTGCTACCGTGTGAACATGAAGACTGGGTTCCTGTGTAGTCGAAAAACAGCCATTAAAGAAGTTTTGAGAGATGTCAAGTACGTACCTAAACATCTCTTTAAAGTATGTGTATGTTTCATTTCACTCTGGGCTTTTGAGTCCACTCAAGCCACTGAGCCATTAAGCATGATGTACAGAATTTGACCAAGATTTAGAAAAATTATATGTGTGTGTGGTTGCTTCATGTTTGCTGTCAGCTGTGCAAGGCTCCAGTGGTCCTCAATCTCTAGAGCTGAGCCTTTACACCAGAGAGCTCATGCTGCTGGGCAACATTTGCTCTGGCCCTGGGGGTACAGCCCTGCTGGCTGCCATCAGCATGGGGCCACACCAGCCAGCTCTGGTGGTTCTACGCTACCTGGCAATTCTCCCACTGTGCTGTGGTGTTTAACTGAGATACCAACAGCCTGTCCCCCATGGTTGTGTCTCCTTCCCTAAGGTGGCCTTTGAAAAGGTTAATCATGGAGGTTTTAACTTAAAAGGTGTAAGACAGTAATATAAGTGAGAGTTAGGTTAATTTTAAAGAGATCTAAAGCTCTCTGGATTTTTGGTGGTTTTCTGTTGGGTTGTTTGTGTCCCCCCCCTCACCCCCAACACTGAGCACTACTGCAGTAAAAGAATTTTGTCATTATGGCCTTTGTTCAATAATCAATGCATAAAGTTTGCCCATTCACAGTTCAGTAGTTAAACTAAGTTGCACACTCTTATACAATATGCCATTACAAGTCATCCATGACTTTCAGCTCCTGAAGTCCAATTTCTATCATAAATATTCACCTTTTGTGTAGCTCTGTATATTCTGCTCGTTGTCCGTGCAATTATCACACCTCCTAAACATGAGCTCTTAAAGTGTTTCCTACTTTTCCTTAACAGTTGTGTGTTGTGGTAATTCAAGTGACTGACCTTGGTCATTTGCAACATTTTCTATCTAGCTTTTGAGTTTTATGTGGCTTAATGTCAGATACAGAGAAACTCTCAACTGCAGTTTAAGTAGAGACAAACTCCTAGTATGTTCTGTCTAAAGGGACATTATTCTCTGTTAAGAGAATAATACCTTTAGAGCTGAATGTAGTTAAAGCAAGTATGTACTTCACTTGCAGAGATCCATGAGGCAAAAATATGTATATATTTTGCTACATTTTTCTCATGCTTCTGTGGTGTCTTCATTACATGAAGACTAGTTCTTCTTGAATTAGGAATAAAAATTAAGGTGGAGTTTGACTGATAATAAATATTGCTTCTGATCAGGCAGCTTGATTAATTCCAAAATGAATGGGATGCAGAAGGTAGTTGTACAGATAAGTTATACAGCCTACTAGTTGAAACCAGTTGGAATGAGATAAACCCACTCAATTTATTTGATAAATCTGTTTTTTCTTACAGTGGCATCATGAGACCAGGACTGAACGCAATTTTGGGACCCACTGGCAGTGGTAAATCTTCGTAAGTACCCCCTTTGTCCTACACAGAAATTACATAAATAAGAAAAGGAAACTGCACCCATTTAGCAGTAGCGGACAATACTTTCAGAGAAGGGTCATGTTTTGATTTAGGTCTATGCAAATCTCATTGGTTTCTGAGAAATACTTGAATTCAAAAAGGACAATCAGTTTATATGACAGAGCTGAAATTCAGTTTTAGTCCACACTTTGCTGATAAATGGTCTTTGTGCATCATTCCAGTTTAAGCCCAAATTATTGAAAAAATGGACACGAAATTGCAGAGATCTCTTTTCCTTAGGAAACCAGGACAAAAGAAACAGCCCTTGAAAGTTGCGGGCGGTTTCCTAACTTGCAAATATTTGATGTGGTATGCTTTTATGTAGCTGTTTGTCTCATGAAGTGGGTTTGTGGTTCAGAAGTCTTTACCTCCTGCACTTTCATCCGACAAAGCGAACAACTTTTCCTCTAGGCTACTCGACATTTTGGCTGCAAGGAAGGATCCCCATGGGCTTTCTGGTGACATTTTGATCAATGGAGCTCCCCAGCCTGCCAACTTTAAATGTACCTCTGGGTATGTAGTACAGGTGGGTAATTTTTATCACTTTATTCATTCTGTTGTAAAAAGTTGCTGCTGTGTTGCAAGTACCTTGCCTTGATCCAAGAATCAAGGCTGTTGCTGTAGCAACTCTCCAAACATCTACCCTTGCTGGGAAAAATACCGTACTTTGCATTTGAGTCTCTTTTCTTAATGCTCTACCGTCAGTGAGAGCAGATCCTCGGATCCCTTCTTGTCCTCCATTTGGAGGAACAGATGCAGGCTACCAATATGCGTGGAGTATTTTCCAAGTATGATGTTTTGTGGTGATACGCAGCTGGCACCCCCACTTGCCCAGCGACAATGCCACCCAGTCCCATTCTGAGAAAACCTTTGGCCTGCCAGGGTGGGCTGGGAGAAAGGATAGAGGAAGGAAAACCACATGCCTCTTTCCATTCCTTTCCCATCCCCACTCCCCGTGCTCAGCAGCATGCTTGCAAGTCTGTCAAAGCCTGAAGAGGTTCATCTATGAAAGATATAAAAGTATGGTCAGCAGGTTACAGAAAGGGCGTATCTGACAGATTCCCTTGGCAAGAGACAAGCAGATAATGTCTAAAAACCTAGCCTCCTTCCTCCTTTGCTGAAAGAAGTCTGGAACACCTTCACCCTCACCCACAGGGACCCAACTTCTCTTTTCCTTCCCTCTTTTCTCCCTGCTCTCACCTGCAGGGAGCTGAGGCTGCCTTAACAAACAGACTGTGATAATGAGCTGAGCTGTAGCTGCTCCTTAGGTCCCTTCAGCCCTGTCTCACCCTCAACACCTCCAAAAAACTGAATAAGGTGAGAGTACAGAAGGGATAGTTTTTAATACTTTGCTATTTATGCGTTTTGGCATCATGCATGATGGAGGATGTTCCTGTGTTGCATTGCTTTATGAATTAAGTCAAATACAATTACGTGCATGAAATCAACACTCTGCTGTAACACAGGCATTGGAATATGCACCTTATCACATGTTCTGGCCATTGCTACTGTCTTTCTGCATGCAAGGACAGCACAAAACATAGGTAAATGCCATTCTTGGAGGAATAAATAGAAATCACTAAGCAACCACCAAGTATCTACTTATTTTTTTTAATGAAGGATGATGTTGTGATGGGAACCCTGACTGTAAGAGAAAATCTGATGTTCTCAGCAGCACTTCGCTTGCCAAAGTCAGTGAAGGAACAGGAAAAAAAAGAACGAGTGAATCAGATCATCAAGGAACTGGGTTTGAGCAAAGTGGCAGATTCCAAGGTAAGGCATGTAAATATGGTGCTTAAATCATGAGTAAATAGTGATTTTTTTAATGAGCCAAATGGCTCAGCAAGGCAGATAAAAAAAAAGATTAATTTCAACAGACTGTTTACATATTACAATAATTAGTAACATTTCTCTATGATGATCTTTACAGACTGTGCTGATGCTGCCCTGTGGTATTACATTGCAGGGAAAGGGAAAGGTAGCCTGTGTTTGGAGAAAAAAAGAACACCTTAATTAATACTAACATTAGGACACAGCCTATGTGTGAGATAACACCTACATCTGTTCCTGAGAGTAGGGCCAAAATTTCTTACAACTCTTCCCAAATGATGCTGTGTGGGTAGGATGTTCTTCACTCAAGGCTTTTTCATCAGGCCACGAGACAAGTTTCTTGTTTTGTGGCAGGTTGGCACCCAGTTCACTCGTGGGGTGTCCGGAGGAGAACGGAAAAGGACCAATATTGGGATGGAGCTCATCATGGATCCTGCCATCTTGTTCTTGGATGAGCCAACTACGGGACTTGATGCCAGCACTGCTAATGCTGTTCTACTGCTGCTGAAAAGGTGATGGCTTTGGAAACAGCTTCCTGTTTTCAGCACTCCACTCTGCCATACTTCAGAAGTATTTGACTTAAATTACAGTTAGAGTGAGCAAATAGGGAAATCAGATATGTAATTTTTTACCAGCAAATCAAGTCTGCAAAAGGGGTAAGAAAAAGGCTATATGAATTCTGTCTCCGAAGTGAGAATTCTTTCCTCATTACAAGACACTATAAATATGATTCGAGTATTTTCTTTTTCCTTCTTTTTTTCCTTCCTCCTCCCCTCTCTGACATGTCAAGTTAATCAAACCTCACCAACACTTACCTGAGCTTGCAAATTCTCTTATCTAAAGGCTGAATTGACTTGCAAAGCTAACATCTCTGTTGTTCTTCACATTCAGGATGGCAAAACAAGGCAAAACCATAATCTTCTCCATCCATCAGCCTCGGTACTCCATATTCCGCCTGTTTGACAGCCTGACATTGCTGGCTGCGGGTAGAGTGCTGTACCACGCGCCAGCCCAGCATGCCATTGGGTACTTCCAGTCCATCGGTGAGCAGAGTTTTTGCAGCAACACCTTTAGTTTTCACTAAGTTGAATAAAATGCCAACAGCTCTGGGTCACAATTGGGCACGGTGTGTATTATCCCCATTTCTCTGGGAGTTTCACCCCTTAACCCACATGTGAGTTTAGATGATAGGGCTGGCCACTAATGAGCTGTTCCTGGGTGCATCTTAACTAGCCAAATCCCAGGCCAGGGTTGGGAAGGGCACACTCTCTGCTGTCACTTTGCTTTCACCAACAGAGCTGCCCAGCAGTGCCGTTCATCCCTTGGGAAAGTGCAGACCTTTTGAAGCCTGCCCTGCCTGTGGTGCGGGCTGCTCAGTGGGCACAGTGTGTGGCTGTGTTCTTGGCAGCCTCTGTCCAGTCACACAACCATCACTCAGGGCTTGTACTGCTGTCTCCACAGGCTACCAGTGTGAGCCGTACAACAACCCTGCTGACTTCTTCCTGGATGTCATTAATGGAGACTCCACTGCCGTGGCAATGAGCAACACTGATGAAACTAACAAAGGTATGAAATGCAGAGCCGATAATCACAATGTGTACTTTGCCAGGTGTCTAACACAACAGTCACAGGTGTCAACCAATCAACAAGCTTGCTGTACAGCGTATGGCTACTTGTATGCAGGAGTATTATGTACTGCTGATCCATGTTGCTTTAAAGGAAAAAAACCCACAAACACACCATTCCTAAATCCTTTTTGTTTATATGTGGAAAATAATGAGCATAAACTTTATTAAAAAGTACCAAATTCATGTGCAGCTCTACTATATAAAACATTCCTGCCCATGCAAGAATAGTTTGCCTCTCATAGATAGGTATTTGGTAATTTGTCATTGCTATCCATAAACTGAACAGTGTATTTTTGTGTTACACTTAAATAACATGATGTTAAAGGTGTGAGATTATTTTTCTGTGTTGAAATTACAATGTCTGGGAATATAAAAAACTGTTTGGGTAACTCTCAACACAGAGAAAGAGCTTCTTTCATCTTGGAGGCAAACAAGCTGAAGTCCTGCAGAAACAGAGATGATAAACCAGGACTATTGTTCCAGTTAGGGACATCATTTTATGCAGTTATGACTTGTATTTTTTACCTAATGGAATGGTTTATCTGTTAGGAAATTACTGTTTTCCTTCCTCTGAGCAGGGTGGGAAGAGGTGGTACTGATAGGGGACCACTGTACACCTGAGGCATCCCTGAAGTTGTGGTAAGGCAGAAATTATCCCCAAACTAACAAACCAAATCTCACCTATGTTCAGTACCACGCTTTTTCATCCTTTTCTGCTGCCACTTATTAATAGCATACTCTCTTTTCCCATGAATGAAAAGGGAAGTGAAATAATGAATATACCATGTACCCAAACACAGAGTTTCACTGTATCTTCACCAAACAATCAACTATAATTAAAAAAAAATTGCCATGTTCAGGGGCTGACAAATACTATAGCTGGTAACACACACTGCATTTGTCATTGCATTTTATAGTTGAGAAAAACAGTAGTTCCAGATGAAATTTCTTTATGACTGAAGCAGGCACATGTAGGATTACCTGGATTTAGAAGTCTGGAAAGTCTCATCGGATATGTGAAACAGATCACTTATGGAAACCTTGGGAGAGGGAGAAGCAGGTGTAAAAAGCACTTTTTGATTAAACACTGTACTGCTGCCATTTTGAAACTTTATGGGCAGACAAGGGTTTAGCCAGTCAGTCTGCTGCGAAGCTGCTGCCCATGGGACAGGTTGCACAGACAAGCACAGAGGTTTGGTCTGTCTTATACCAACCAACTCTTTTGAACTGCATGCTGTGAGACTGAGGGCAGTGAATCACTGAAATTACATGTGCATATTAATTCTTCTGGTTCGTTAGCAAGTCTCCCATCCCAACATAACTCTCCTGGCTTAACTCCTAAACAACCTTCCCATCCCTTACAGGCATGGTCATGTTTGTTTTTAATCTTTTCAGCAGAGAGCACTGAAGAACGCACTGAATATGACACAACCTTGGCTGAGCACCTAGCAGAAAAATTCTCTGACTCTGCCTACTACCAAGAAACAAAAGCACAATTAGAGAATATTTCATTGGGAAATAAAAAAACAAAATCAGTTTTCCGACAAATCACATATGCCAATTCCTTCCTTCATCAGCTGAAATGGGTGTCCAGGCGCACGTTTAAAAATCTGATAGGAAACCCACAAGCTTCCATAGCTCAGGTAATGCTATTGGTATCTATTGTTTTGTGGTATACGTTGAATTTATTTGACTCCTGTGTTATTAGATAGGTGACTGGGATGGTTTTTCCTCTTGATATTTTGACTGTAAATAAGCATCTGAAGAAAGAGTGTTCAAGGCCTGGGAATCTGATTCACTAGAATGTGTCCTGAATGCTCCCAAATGAGCAGCACGCAGGACTGTTCAGTAATTAATTTTGAACTACTGAAAGACTTTGGGAGACAAGGCCTTTTCCAGCAGAGTATTCTGCTGCTCCTGGCCAGGAGCACATTATGTCCCAAGTAGTTTCACATATTTGCTCAAGAATATTCTTCAGACTTAATTCTAGTTGTCCAGGCTTGACACTGTGGGGTTTGGCCTCCAATCTTCTCCCCTGCCAGGAAAAGTTAACAGACTACACTTGCATGCTTAATTAACCTTCAGCACAAAATGAAGTGCTGGTAGTTGGCTCAACTGCAAAAGTACTTTCACAGTCCCGTAATATGCGTGCTGTTTTGTCATTTGACTGCCTGTATTGGCAGTGATGTCCTCTGGATAGGATGTGATGAAGACCACAGTGGGGTCTAACACCCACCATGAAAGATAGGCATGGTCTACATGAATGGCCCTGTTACAACTGCTTTTTCAGGAGAATCAACACCAAAAGTGTTGACTTCTTCAAAGCTGTACTTTGCCTTCAAAAATAAAGAATGTCTGGCTGGCCTTTGCTGAATGACTAATCCTCAGGAATCCCCCTAATTCATGGGCCAAATTCTGCAGTCACAGCGTCACCAAAACTCCCAGTTCTCAGCAGTTCTAGAGGAGGCAGTAGAAAAATTGGTCTGGATCCAGGGGTATAAATTATCTTCATCATGGTTTTTATAATGAATGAAAAAATGGGGAGGGGAAGTGAGTCCAGAATCCCCAAGGTTAAAAGGCTTTGAGTATGTGTGTGTGTCTGTATGCTGATACTATGGAGATCCTCAATAATTGCTTTGTAAAAGCTTGACCTTGTGACAAGAATTAGGCTCTCAGGGATCTCTTAATACCCCCCAGGTTAATAGTCCTGACTTGTTTCTCACAATCTTTTCTATCTCCCCACCCTCATTAGGGGTGGATTTGACCAGCATTCTTTTAGTGGTACACGGCCCGTTAAGCCTTTTTTCCATTAATCTGCTCCAAATTGGTCTTGAAATGATCCCTGCTTTCCACTGCAACTGGCTTAGGAGCTGAATTATCCCTGACATTTGCTCCTTTCGGCAGGATCTTAGAGATAGGGTACTGTGGATCAAGGGGTTTATGGTGTTAAGACTCATGCATTGCTCGAGCTTAAAAATGACAGGACAGCCTGATACCATCAGTTTCCTGAGATTTTTGTCATTTGCATTTAGCATTTAAAAAGTGTGATGCACACACTTCAGTCTTCATCCTTGAGGCAAGTGTTATCTTTGCTATGTAAATTGTGTTACAGACTGCAAATATCAGCACATCTATAGTCCAGTCTATCGTAGTATCTTGTTAAAAGAAATCTCAAGAATGTGTGGTAGAGCCCAGCAATTGCACACTGTGGAACACGAAAATAAACTGTGATTCTCATCCTGGCAGTCAGGAAAGACTGATTGCCCAGCTCAAAGTGGCCTTGCAGAGAAATCCCTGCACTGCAAAGGTGTGGTCAGCCCTAGAGCTGAAGTGACCCTTGTCATTTGACAGCAGATGTGGAGTCACTGTCTGTCCAAAGGAGAATGAATGGTGGAGAGCATCAGTAGGGAGAGAGCAGAAACACTGCAATTGTGTTAATTAACTTAATCATGACACCTAAGAATGACTGCAGCAGTGGTGGGGGAAAGGAGTTTGGGTGAGGTGCATGTGATGCTGGGGATCCCTCTTCTAACCTGCCTCCCCGAGCCTCTGCTGTCCTCCTCCCATTGCTGTAATTAGCATCCTCCCAGCACTCCTGGAGCAGATCCACAAGGTCATAGGTCTTGCCCCACAGGAGGTCACGGAAAAGCCATGATACCGCTGCAGGATTGTGCCTCCTGCCAGTGCCACCACAGAAGAGTGAGCAGCAGCTGAAGCTTCCATGCTGTCCCTCCTGTCTCCCTGTCCCACAGCCTTGACCACATGAGGCAGCAGCAGCAGCAGCGGGCCACTGCAGGTGGCACTGGGGAGCTGCTCTGTCTCACACACCTCTTGGAGGATGCCATGACTCAAGACTTGACAGTACTGCGGAGCTCCATGTTGCTAACACCCCCTCAACCCCCTTCCCAGCTTGAGCAGCTTTCCTCCTTTCTGAAAATACTTCTTGTCAATCTACACTCACCTGCTACATATTAAAAAAAAAACCACAAACCCTACTGAAGTTTTGAAGCAATGAGAATGATACTTCTCTCTTCTTTATTTCCATTTAGGTGTGTGTTACAGCTCTTCTGGGGCTGATTGTAGGTGCCCTTTTCTTTGGACTTAAAGAGGACCACACTGGACTACAGAACAGGTTAGTCAGTTTAGGTAATGGATATTCAAAAATTTGATTTAAAGCTCTACCTCTTTAAAGCAAATGCTTGCCTTCCCATCAGTAAGTAAGGCCAAGCCCATGTTAGTGACTTGCAAATGAAGATGTTCTCTGGTCCCTAGCAAGGTCCCTGCAGAACTGAGAGGGGGGTGCAGTTCTGCTCTGCCATGTAGGAAGCTGGACAAGCTGTTCAAACAAAGTAAGTAGTGCTCTTTCTGTAGGATGACACTTTTCAGTGCCAGTCAGGCTGCTGAAAATGCTGAAGAGCAGACATCATATTAAAAGGGCTTAATTCAGGATGGAAGCACTTCAACTTACTTTCCACAAAGATTTCCCCAAGGTAAAAGGAATAAAGATTAAAATACACAGACTTGGCCACATAAACCTAGGTAACTAAAGCTTTAATCTTGCATCTGTTTCTATATACACAACTTGAATTTACCAGCAGTAAGTCAGAAGGTGCACCTAAAGCTAGATTTTCAAATTATTCTGGTCTGTGTATCATTTTGACAGCTGTATGTACATGACCTGACACGTAAGTTTGCAGCTATGAAACCTCTGGGTTGTTGGTCTTGAAACACTTCATAGCATTTACTTCAAAATGGCCGAGTTTTAAATTGAGTATGAAGTGCCTTAAATTTCAGTGGAAAAGGTGAAAACTACTCACAATTTCTTACTCAGTTCCTCACAGTTTGCATCAGACAAATGAGAATTTTTAACATGTCAGGAAATTACATAAAACTGCATCAGAGAACACACTATCCTTGCATGCCAAAACCAGGTACTGACTGTGCCATGTCTATTTCTGGCTTGTTACAGACTCAGTCTTGTAACCAAGGCTTTTCCCATGGAATTTGGGATGGGAGGTCACATACTGACAAACTTCAGGAACTACAGTGTTACAGGGTTTACAAATGCAGTAGTGGAAACACTACATTTACATCACATTTTTAACACTGTTTTGCTTTTTGTAGAGCGGGTGCAATGTTCTTTCTGACCACCAACCAGTGTTTCAGCAGCATCTCAGCCATTGAACTCTTCGTTGTGGAAAAGAAGATATTTATGTAAGTAAAACATATGAAAAGATTATCAGGCACTACTGTTAGAAAGTGAGTTGGTCTGCCCTGCTGTAGCTAATGGTTATTTAAGTACACCTAATGCAGAGTTTTCAAATTATTTCACTGATAGTGCTCATTGCAAATGTGGTCTTTTAGCCTGTGAGTTGTCTGCAAATCCCCCAAACAGTAGCTGTGATCGCAAATACTCAGAGATCAAAATCATTGACAGTAGGAAAAAAAAACCCCTGAATATTCAATTTTGGTATTGATTAATAACTTTTTGACTTACTAGTGAGGGCAGTAAATACTATCTAACTGGGTTATTTAAAGCTATGCATATTACACTGTATAAAAAATGAAAATTATTTAAACTTTACCCTCTCTGTTAACATGACACATTTACTAAAAATCATGTGCACAAGCATCCATATTCATTTGCATATGAAACTGTCACCAGTACTGTAGTGTGTGGCTTACTGGACATTATAGCCTAACCATTTTTTCCAGTTTGAGCCAGAATTCATCTGTCTCCACGTGAAAATAATCATACTGTTTTTTAGTGATTACATTTATAATATGCTGTACATACCTCTGTGCTCCAGACACGAATATATCAGTGGATACTACAGAACGTCTGCATATTTCATCGCAAAGCTAATGGCTGACTTAATACCCATAAGGACTATGCCAAGCATCATCTTCACCTGTATAGTGTACTTCATGCTAGGCAAGTATGGTCCCCTACAGTCACACTACAACCCCCAACCCCCTCAATAAATCCACATGGAAGATGTATTTTATAGATGTGTATATGTACATATGTATTTATATAGGCTAAAGCACCACATTGCCATGGCAGTGGTTACTGCCGGTTGCTTTTAGCACACCGTGTTGTTTTCTACAGAAGAGAAACACTTTCAAAGATTGAAGCATTCATCACAGAGTCTGTGGCATCTCATCTCCCCTGTTCCTAGAAGAAAGCATGACATGAGCATTATTGCATAGGTTTGCTTTATTCCATTTCATCTATGGCCATCTTAAACTTCCAATTACTTTTACAAGATACTTTTCCAAGCAAGAACACCTAAAAGAAAATATTAAGATCTTAATATTGTGTGACTTAGTATCAACTTATTTTTGGTGAGATGCCTTCTGGTTTGAAAGTCGCTGGCACCAACTTTTACAACCCTAGAACACCATCAAACGTCATCCTCAAAACATGCTCCCAGCAGACCATTTTCCTAGAGTGAGGTTTCAGATGATGACATCCTCCTGGGATGTCCCAAAAGCTTGAAATTACAAGCAAGACTTAATCACAGTTCGCTTTTGCTTGAGTTTTTTTCCTTAAGGAATAGGACACAAAGCCACATCAGCAAGAAGCTCTTGGACGTGAAATGGGGTGAGATAGACCTTGCTACCAAATCCATAGCCACCAAAATGTACATACACCATGCTGTACAGCTGCTGCTCATGGAAGTGCACTAGAAATTTCTCCTTTGATAGACAACTTGGAGCCACAGTGAAGCCATCACTTTGGATGTGTGGAGTACAGTACTTTAGCCTCTACTGCCATCTCCAGTGTTACTGCAATTCAGGGCATACTACTTATGCTTCCTGCCCTCTGTTGTCAGGTCATACACACATGGACTGCCACAAGCACCCCAGCAGTCTTGGGTCTTGGTGATGCAGCCCGTGCTGTCAAAGTGTATTCCATAGGCAGGACACACTACAGAAGTCAGGATAGTGTTCAGCTTATGGTAGAGCTTTTGGCAGGATCCTACTGAAACTCTTCTTATTCTGATCTTTAAGGTTTGAAACCAACAGTAGAAGCCTTCTTTACAATGATGTTTACCCTTATGATGGTGTCCTACACAGCCACTTCTATGGCACTAGCCATTGCAACAGGACAGAGCGTGGTCGCTGTAGCAAACCTCCTCATGACTATCACATTTGTTTCTATGATTGTGAGTAGCATTATTCAGTTTTCTAGACTGAGTCCTGAAATCCTAAAAATGCTGAAATCTAGAAATCCTACTAGCACAGAGTTCATCCGAATTCTGCAAAAAGACTGTTGGGGTTGGGCATGTCAAATATCCTGATTTGCCTGATTTGAGTATTCCGATGCTGTGTGGTTGAATATTTTGATTTGTCCTTTGAATGAACGAGAACCCTGGGTGGGCTGAGGGGGGTTTGGGTGTGAGGAGGAGGGAGAATGGCTCCTCTGCCCTCTTCTGTGTGCTCTGGCAACCAGCAAACTGCCTTGAAAGCAGAAGAGCCACCTAGAGCTACATCTCCTTCTTTTGCCCTTAGCTTCGCAAAAGATGAGTATGTCGGGTTGAGAACATGACCTGCAGCCTCTCCTGCTCTCTGACACCACTACCCCAGCTGTTCTCCTCAGCTGCAGAGCCCACATTTGGGCATGTTAGAACTAGACAACATCCAAACAGCTCCAGTTAGGAGACAGGCACCATAAACAATGAGGCAGCCAAAATCCACACTGCCTGAGACTCAGGGCTCAAAAGCTGAATGCAGAGCACACCTGAGGAGCAGCAGACAGCTTGTGCAAACCTATGTGGGACGCCCTGCCAGGAAGCACATGGGTATAATGCACAGGGTAAAGCATTCCCTGTCACTTATTTCAGGAGAAGGACCTGGGGTTATGACCCAAAGCTGGATGACAGAAATGATTCCTTTCCTCTCCCCTCTTCTTCCACTGGAAGATTTTCTTCCTCTAGTAATGCTTCCCCACTCATTTTTATCTGAAGAAGCAGTGTTAGAAGTTAGGGAAGAATGCACTGTGACAGCATGTAATTTGTAGTTTGCTTTTGTTGTTGTTGTTGTGGCTTCTGTGTAATTCTTGTCTCCAGCTTTTCTCTGGGTTGCTGGTCAATCTCACAAGCGTCCTGCCCTGGCTCTCCTGGCTCAAATACTTCAGCATCCCTCGATATGGAATGACAGTAAGTGATGTATTTTTCTGTGTACAGGCTTGGAATAGATTTGATAGAAAGGAATATCTTTACTCATGGTAAAGAAAACTTCAAACTTTATGGGCTAATGAGCAAAAGGAAAGCTAATTAAGTAGAGCAACATCAGAATGTAGTGCAGTATTTTGAAATAATAGAGGTTTCTCATCAACCAGCACCCACTGCTGTCTAGAAGAGCTCATTTCTGTAACCTGGAAACACCTCATACGAGAGAACAGCTACATCCAGTGCAGTGCAGCTGGACAAAAGCAATACAAAATAAAGAACAATATTATCACTTAAAAAAAAAAAAATTCTTCTCTTTTCCATCACTCAGACTAAAACTTGTCAAGCTAAAGCTTTTTTACTGATTTTTGAGAATTTAGGCTAGGGTGGTGTTTTGCAGGAAAACTTGGGCTTTACTATGCCTGTGCAGAAATAGTCTAGCCTGGGGGAGGTCGTAAAGCCTGCTGTTGTGCGTGCTTAACAGGCTGCATACTTTCCATTTTCAAAAGAAAGAGAACCATGCTGCTCAGCTTGAAAAATGAGAGTTTGGCTAACATAATAGTGATACCATCAGATTTTTAGAATAAATTTAAATTGCATTATATCTTGTCTTGTTAATGTATCACTCCCTTGCCTACTAATTTCTGCTGTCATTGTTTCCTTTGCTTTAAAAGGCTTTACTAATCAATGAATTGAAGGGTCTGAACTTTTGTGGCAGCAATAACACAGTTTTAAGCAGTGACAACAGCTATCGACAGATGGGCCCCATGTAAGTATTTTGGTACATTGAAATGGATCCCCCCATCAGTAACTTCTGAAGTCCCAGAACATTAGTCTGAGCATCAGAGATATGCACTGATGACCAGCAGAATCTGTTTTTATAGAGAAAATGAAGTTTTCCCTGAGTTTTTGCATTATCTGCATAGAACATTCTGCCTGTTGTCATATTTAGTATTTATAACACTAGTAATATCTGGCAGTATGCTTCTCCCTCTCCTTCAAACTGCATTTACTGAAATACATGCAATTTTACAGCCTCAAAAAATCCATTTCTGCTTCCTGTAAGAAATAGGAGCTTCAAGAAAAACAAACTTACAAATAGAAAATGAACTAGTAACATGTAGCTGGTGTTTGCCTGACCTGCTATACCCATGAAATGACTCTACAACTTCTAGGGATCTTCCTAGATGCCATAAACTGACAAAGTTTATAAGTGTGTGTGTGTTTATCTGTAGGTCATGTACTGGAGATGAGTATCTGGAAAGTCAAGGCATTGACGCAAGTACCTGGGGCCTGTGGCAGAACCACGTGGCTCTTGCCTGCATGTCACTAATATTCTTCACCATTGCATACCTGAAACTGCACTTCATGAAGAAGTTCTCTTAAAACCAGAAGGACAGATGCAATTTCCACTGTTCCATAGTTTGATGAAACTGACTGTGCAACTGCCTGGGTTATTTTTTAAGAGGCCTTCCTTTGTACTTTTCTGATTACACGAGTCAGCAATGTGAATGCCACACTTGTATATTATATTACTTACTATTAATGCACTTTGCTGGAATGTCTCACATGAGAGTTTGCCACAAACAGTGTACAATTATTAATCTCTTCAATGAGCTATTCAGTCTTTCTCCTCTTTCTAGCTGTGAATTTGTTAAACACTACAACTAATATTTAGTGGCTTAACCTGAAAAAAATAATGGTTCCATACTTCAATTAGCACCTACATTCACTGGCAAATAATTCAGTCCAAAGTGATGCTTATCAGGACACCAACTCAGTCTCAAATGCTTATGTGGTCACAGCCTGTGTGAGACAGTGACAAAATCCCTCTCCATCATAGCGCACGTGTCATACCCTTTTCCATTTGGAAATCATTACTGCTCTAGAGTGTACTTGACTGATGCCATCAAGTCTTTTCCTACCACACTCGAGTGGTACAAGCACTGTTTTTTAAATAAAGGCGACTGTGTGCTCACTTTGCCAGTTTGCATAATCCTTGTCCTGAAATTTGCACTTCCTCTGCATAACTGCAAGTCATCTTATCTTCCCTGTCCCGTTATTGCTGCTATCATGAGTTCTTAGTCTTATTTATAGGGACCAATTTCAAGGACATGACTAAACACGATGGTACCACAGTTGTGTAGCTCCATAAATTGCAGCAATCCTTTCCTGGCAGGCCCAGCTTTTCCCTGGCCATGTGCAGCAATGCAAGCCTATCTCCTTTATCAGCAAGATTTTATCTGCAGTTATGCAGAGTAAATGCATTAAAATGCATAGAAGATAACTTTACAGCTCTTTCTTGGGCTGTTGCTGTTAATCTTTGCCCCAGTTTGTGTAAGTCATACAAAACAAACTTAGAGAACTTTATTTCTCTTAAGAGGTTTAGAGTCATAGAATCATATAATGTACTGATTTGGAAGGGACCCAACAAGAATCATTAAGTCCAACTCCTGGCCCTGCACAGGACCACCCCAAGAGTCATACCATGTGCCCAACAGTGTTGTCCAAAAGCTTCTTGAACTGTGTCAGGCTTGGTGCTGTGACCACTGCCCTGGGAAGCCTGTTCCAGTGTCCAGTCACTCTCAGAATGAAGAAACCTTTTGTAATATCCAACCTAAACCTCCCCTGACACAGCTTCATGCCCTTCCCTCAGGTCCTGTCACTGGTCAGCAGAGAGAAGAGAGCACTGCCTGCCCCTCCTCTTCCCCTCATGGGTTAGGTGTAGACCCTGATGTCTCCCCTGTCCCCTCTTCTCCCAGCTGAACAGACCAAGTGACCTCAGCTTCCTCTCAAGGCCGTTCACCATCTTACTTGCCCTCCTTTGGACACTGTCTACTGGCTTAATACTTTTTTTATATTGCAGTGCCCCAAACTGCCCACAATATTCAAGGTGAGGCCACCCCAGTGTAGAGCAGAGCGGGACAATCCCCTCCCTTGCCCGGCTGGCGATGCTTTGCCTGATGCTGATGCCCCCCAGGACAGTGTTGGCCCTCCTGGCTGCCAGGGCACTGCTGACTGATGTCCAGTTTGGCCTTGCCCAGGACTCCCAGGTCCCCTTCTGCAGCACTGCTCTCCAGCATCTCATTCTCTAATCATACACACATGCAGGGTTGCCCCTTCCCACGTACAGAATCTGGCACTGGTCTTTGTTAAACTTCATGTTGTTGGTGACTGCCCAGCCCTCTGACTTGTCCAGGTCTCTCTGTCAGGGCTCTCTCCTTCTCTGACATCTCTCCTCCAAGGATGGTTATAGTTCTCTGTGTGTTACAAAAATTATCAAAGGCAGAGTGACAGAATCAAAGCAGCAGAACAAGTGCTTCTGTCAGGAATACTTGGTTTGGAAGCAGCGGTGCAGACCTAGGACAACGACATGAGGCAGAGAAGTGAGGCTGAAGGAGAACAGCAAAGAACCTGTATTGTCCTCCAGCTTCCCTTTGAAGCCTTGCAATGAGTACCACAGAATGAGCCTTCCTACACTTGTAACCTGTAGCTGTACTCCAGAATATTTCTGAATTTGGTCATTTGAATGCACTCAGTTTTCAGAAAATAAGTTATGACCCTGTTAAACTTTAAAGTCCTTCTACCAAGTCTTGCATGACAGAATAGTTCACTATAAATTTATACTTTGGAAAAAGAACTTAAGTTGCTGCTGAAAATAAAATTCTATACTTCTTAGAGGAAATGGTCACCTTGAAACAGACAGATTCTCTACTTTTACACTGGTATGGCTGAACTGTTAAAGACTGACCTTATGTATTTCTACACATATAACTTAAAATTAGAACCAATATGAATGAAATCATAGTTTTGTAGTATTCAGGCTTTTTATTAGCTCTTGACAGATTAGCATTTTACAATCTATCAGAATGGTCAGACTTTCAGTCAAGTTAACAAAATGAATATACCACAATCCTGACTTTTTTTCTGGGTATTATTACTGAAGACTCAAGTGCTGTGGCACTGAAAAATGGAACAGGTAACAGTCCTTCCAGTATGAGAAAGTGGCTCCTGTGCAGCAGAGGGACATTTCACAGCTTGAGAATAAGCAACCATAATATGTTGCTTGCAAGATGGCTATCTTATTTCCAGTAGAATGATAAGAATGTTTTGTTAAAATTTTCTGAGGCTAGGTTAGTTCTAATACAAATTTAGAGGATACCTTTAAAAATCTGTAGGAGATTTATCTAGATAACAGCAAACAAGCTGCCACAGCAGGCAGGGATTGTACATAAAGACATGAGACCAGCTACAGAATTCCATTTGAGGATTTCTCCTCTTCTTTATGTTTGCAAGCATTTAAAAGCCTTCCAGCATGTAGCTTCTGCTATCGTTCTCATGAAAACATGAAAAAAATTTGCATTTGATATTCGAATTTTTTGACATTTTATATTTGTATTCTCTTTCAAACTCTAACATTTTTGTTTAAAATTTTGAAAAAAATCCTTGCCTTGCCATTCCAGTGATCCACTGAAAATACTGCACAACATTTCAATATATTAAAACAGGATGACTAATCCAAGAACTGAGTCACCATTAAACTGAAGCAGATATTCAAGCTTATCTTTCAGCGCTTTCAGCTGTGTTTTGTATTTACAGAAATAATCGATTTCAATTCAAATTTTATCTTTCCAGAACATTCAGAGCAGGGATGCTGCTTATAAGCAAATGAAATTATCTAAGCTTTTGAACAGCTCACATATGTCTAAACATTTTGATACATATGAGTAGAGGATTCATGTTGATCTAAATCACTACTTACTGTATTGCTTCGTTGGTAGATGCTGGAGCAAATGAAAGCTTCAGAGCACAAAAATTGGCAGGCAGTGTTACGTACCTTTAATGTACTTACACATTTATCCTTTTTAAGCAGAAGAAGACAGTGACAAGATAACAGCAACGTGGTTATTCCAAAGAAATCAACAGAAATAGTACTCCAGGTCCTGGTGCTACAAAGAAATGAAAGTGAATTAGAGAAGCTGCCTTTGGAGACAAAACCCAACATCATCACAGATTTAAAACTGTAGAACTCTACAGCCCAGGTAGTTGTAGTTGGTCCTTAACATTCCAACATTCAAGGAGTTATAAATGTGATCACATGGACTGTGTTGCAATCTGAGAAGAGAACAGATTTTAGTATATAGCAGTGGTTTCTGAGAAAGGAAATAATCAAATTAAGCTAAACTACTCACATTTTGAACAGATTTTGACACGAAACTCCTAAACTTTTCTACTCATTTCAGCAGCTGGCCACTTAAAAGAATGTATTTACATAAAAGAAATACTTCTTCCTGGTGGTGTTTTTCACTTTCAGAGAAGTTAACATACTGTCTGTATGATCTCATCATCACTGAAGTGGTCCATGTGACCGGAGCAAACCCCAGAATTCCTGCCCAGGAAGAATTCCTATTCAGCTCAATGAGAGGACAAGCTCTGCTACTCCCACAGGCATCGCTGTTCAGCTCGTTTGCTCCCCGTGAGTTTAATGAGAATGCCCACACACTAATGAACCGACAGCAGCACAATGTAGCCATCAATCTATTATCTGGGCCCTACAACTGCGGAGTGAGATTGGTAAAATTCTGTACCTTCGTTGCAAGAGCAGAAATTACAGTAGTTGTCAAGTCAGACTTGCCTGTTACAATACAGGCTTTAAATGATGATTTTAATTCTCTCTTTATATCCAGCTTTCCCCTTTACACATTCAGGTGACAGATGTCCTTGCCCATGGTAAGGGGTTTGGCACTAGATGATCTTTTAAAGTGCTTCTAACCCAAGCCATTCAATGATTCTGGGATGTATCTGGTTCTCTCCTTTTGTTTGGCACTGACTAGTACAATCAGATTGCTTGCACAAGCCACCAGCCACCTCATGTCTATAGGAACTCTAACATGTACCTTTACAAAGAATGAAAGCCGGGGTGGGGAAGGTGATTACGGGAAGGGAAACGAGTCCAGAATCCCCAAGGTTAAAAGGCTTTGAGTATGTGTGTGTGTCTGTATGCTGATACTATGGAGATCCTCAATAATTGCTTTGTAAAAGCTTGACCTTGTGACAAGAATTAGGCTCTCAGGGATCTCTTAATACCCCCCAGGTTAATAGTCCTGACTTGTTTCTCACAATCTTTTCTATCTCCCCACCCTCATTAGGGGTGGATTTGACCAGCATTCTTTTAGTGGTACACGGCCCGTTAAGCCTTTTTTCCATTAATCTGCTCCAAATTGGTCTTGAAATGATCCCTGCTTTCCACTGCAACTGGCTTAGGAGCTGAATTATCCCTGACATTTGCTCCTTTCGGCAGGATCTTAGCGATAGGGTACCATGGATCAAGTAGTTTATGGTGTTAAGATTCATGCATTGCTCAGGATTAAGGATGACAGAACAGCCTGATACCATTGTTTTCCTCAGATTCTGGTCATTTACATTTAGCATTTAAAAAGTGTGATGTACAGAATTTAATGATTCCGATTATATCACTAACTCAACTGAAAATGTGTTTTCGTGTATGAAAAGTCCTCTTTCAGTTTGCTTACAATTCAACAGCAAGTGATTTAATCTGGACTCTTGGAAACTTTAAAAGACCTTCTCACATTTAGGTTTTATGTCAAACCATTTAATTTTTCTTTTATATCCTCCATCTGAACTACTTTAAAATAATTAAATCACAAGCTGAAGGTTGTTGCTTTCTAAAGAGTTATTAAAACTCATTTGAATCAATTAGTCTGAAGGAAGCTTTATGATAACAATACTCTTACAAGATACTGCTTTTATATTTTATTGCTTTCAGTACAAAAACTAAGGGGTTTGTATTTTCAGTGCCACTAACTGAAAGAAATTCATTCTCTGTAATGAATGCTCTGTTTGCTGTAATTAATAGCATAGCTTTGCTAAATAGCAGGGGGGTTATGCTTTTACTAACCCTTGCTCCTCCTCAATAAACCAGGGGTCTGGAGGGAAGTATTTTTCCCCAAAATACCTGTGTGTGTTATGTGAGGTACTAATTTTGGCTTCCTGTTTGTTCATTGCCTAAATTATAACTTTTTCATCTGCTTGATCAGCTGTTACAATTTCACATAAAATTTGTCATAAAATTTGTTAGTGGCAAGCACCTCATGTTATTGCTACATAACAGGCAAGACCAGATGCCAGACTGGGTAGATATAGCTAGTACATCATCCAGTTGAAGTTCTCATGACCTAGGAACAATATTTAAAACTTACACAGGTTCCAAATGTCATGGTTTGGAAAAACTTGAAAAATCTCTATGTTTGTTTAATAATAATAAGAAAAAAGTAAAAGGCAACCTAAGTGCTGGTAGATAAACCTGTAAGGAGAAAACTGTATTAACTGAGAGAATTTAATATGCAGAAGGCCACTGGCAAAATGAATTCATCCAATTTTTACTCTTACGGCTTTTCTCTGTGGAGAAAAGTATTTAATAATCAGTAACATCAGCTGTTGGAGCAATTCTTCTGGAATAAATAATTATTTCAGTGGAATTTGAAACAGATTAGCAAGCCTGCTGATAGAGCAATTTGAATGGGTTTTAATGAAAGGAGCAGGAGGCTACACAGTAGAAGAATACCAATTTCATTTTTCATTGATTCTGTAAGGTATTTACACGCGGTTGGACAACTACATGACAAAGGTTATTGACTTTTCAAATGACACATCTGAAAGGTCCCTAAGTTACACTGACTCGGGAATTGTGGCTTGTTTTCCACAGTGCCCCTGGGTTTTAGAAATTGTATTGGTTCAAGCAAAGATTTAACAAGTGCCTGAGTGACTTGGTAGTTCTTGCCATGGACTTAAGTGTTTTGCTGATGAAGCCACTACACTGGCTGAGTGCTCTGGGCTGCATAAGAAATGTCATCATCTTTCCTGGTTCCCGTGCTGGGTAGATATAGTAAGAACCTTGCAGGCCATATGCTCACTACCTGTAAGGAAAGACATTTGTCTAATTGAGGCTTTACAGGAGGCATTGAGAAATGTACTCGTAGAGCAGCATCCTACTGGGCCAGAGAATAAACCAATAAAAAGGTTCACAATTCAGGAGGTTGTTCCAGCACGGAGGAAAGATTAAAAAGAAGTATACCATAAAAGCCACAAAGAATTTATGTCAGGTGGACACTTGGAAGTTGATAGTCAATAAAAATAACCAAGGTGAGAAAGAAAGAAAACTATTAAGATAGCATTATCACAAAAATTAAATAATGTATGCCTATCTCATGCCTTCACAGAAACTACATAAAGAGCTCAAAACAAGACAGTTTCTTTACATGTGGAAGCAGATGGATAGACTCAAAGGCAGGCTAACCTAGCCTGTTAAAATAAATAAGTAAACCGTGCTTCTTCATTTTCATGTATTTCCTTCATGTTTCAAGAGAAATAATCTTTGCCTTCATAAGATCTTGAGTCATGCTGTCTAAGCAGACCATTTCATTCTAAAGCAATATGCCTTGCCAATATTTTAGGCACCCTGTTTCTTCAAAGAACACAACACTGCAATTACTCCCTCACTCTCCAGTATTATGAAATAGCCACCTGCTTTCTGATTACTTTTCCATTGACCTAGTGGGCACAGAGTCAAGTGCTTAGGAGGCAATATTCTGCTCTGTATGGCTGCAGACAGGCACCACAGGTAATGTGATGAAAATTGTTTCTGGACAAACAGTAGCATCAGTCCAAAGTGAGTCAAACCTCTTCAAACAATCCCTGCTATGGATCTGTAGTCACATATTTTCTCTTCACAGATTTTTTCTGGGATGCTGATAAACATTACAAGTATTCAATTTTTTATATCCTGGATGAAAGATTTCAGTATTCCTTGCAACAGTCTAATAGTGCCAGGTTTTCTGCATACTTTATAAAAATAATTGTCCAAAAGAGAATATAATTAACTTTGGAGAAAAAATAAAAAGGGCAATGGTTTTTCTAATCTTAACTGGTAATGCTATTTTCACAAACATCAACTTGCTGCCTCTTTAACATTCAGTAAAGTGCAATAGCTCACTTTGTGTTTAGCTGTGTCTTTTTACAAAAAAGGCATAGTTCAGGAGGAGAGTACAATCTGATAATGTAAACAACAGCAATGCCAACACAGACTCCTGTAGTTGCTCCCCGGGGTGTTCCATGTGACACACTTCTATTTGCTAAATAATCTCTCTGATTATGGTTCTTACAGACAGAAATTGCTTCTTTCAAACTAAATATTTGCCTCCTTTTTTTAATGAGGTCTCCTCTGTCAGATAGAGCTTGCATTCACCTCTCTGCAACATAAAATAGGGAAAAGTCTCCTGAATGTAACAGAAATGCTTTTCTTCTCCCAGCCCATGTCTCCCTCCTCTTGCTTGCTGGGCATGAAATAGCATCCAGTTAAGACAGTTAAAACCTTTGTCAAACCTGTTTCTTCACTTTGTTCTTTCAAATGACTAAGCCAGGAAACACAGCTGGCATTTATTACACAGCTCTAGCATCATAGGAACAGTGAGAGAAATGGAAATTTCTTACCAGGGGGAATGCAGGTCTCATGCAAGGATTCCTTCCCTGATTTCTGGAGCTCACAGTGACAAAGCAATCGTTTTTCTGGAACAGAAGTTGGATGTTCTTGCAAGGGGATTTTTACTGCCTGTTTAGAAAAGCAGGGAGAGGTGTCACAAATTTTAGGCGAATTACCTGTGTTCAAGTTTCTAGAGCCATGCCTCAGTAAATCCATCTTGGTCCTTCATAAGAGTTATCATGTTGAAATGGCTCATATTGAGGCAGGAATTCTTGCTAAAGAACTCATTTACCTGGCTTAGCAGGACTCATTGGTCAAGCACACCTCAGTATGTTTACCATAACAGCATTCAAAGCTCAGTAACATAAAACGATTTTGAAACCAGAACAGCTGGGTGCCTTTTCTGTATGATAAACACGACAAACCTACTTCAGCCAAGTGCTTTTCAAACCTGTGGCTGTCTCTTCCTGCGTCAGGAGGTGGCTGGGAAGAAGCAACAAGGCTGGGTGTTGCCAGGTGGGGAAGGAGACTCCCCTGGGAATGCTGGCCATGGCCTGGCTGGATCAGCTGATCCTCTGGGTTTCAGCTCACAGCTGAATGCTGAGTGTCTTCAATGCTCTGCCTTCCTGCAGTGTAAGATTTCTCACAGCTGCATCGCTCAGCCTGGGGAACTGTGTCCTACAGCATCCACCTCAGCTGCAGGAAAAGCTGACAGCAGAGCAGAACTGTGCTTGCCTCAGACTTTGGAATGAACTGTTTAGACTGAAAGGAGCATTGTTTTGTTTTGAGTATTTTACATCACACCACTCTCCATGTAACCGTGGAAAGCAGCAGCCTGTGCAGCACACACAGGCATTTCTGGCAGTCACAGGACTGCTAAGTGTATTTTGAAAATGCATTAAATATGATTTCCCTGAAAATAAGGCCTAACTCTTCTCACTGGAACAAATTTTTTTTTCTGAAAGTACAAGTCTCAAAATCTGAACAGAAGTTTAACAAATTCTAGCTCTATCAGAGTTTAATATTGTTGTTTTGTTTTGTATTAATTTTTTAATGAGCAATTTTGTCTCCTGTGAGTGTCTGCTAATTTTTAACTCTTTTCAGGACTTGGCAATTGAATGAATTTAGTAGTCTAAACTCCTGTCAAAATGTCATCAGCAAAACTGTAGCTACAAATTGCCATGATCAGTCCTTTGGCAATCTTACTGCATTTATTACTAATAAATAAAAAATAATGTCCCCAAATCTCAAAAACCTTGCTCTCTTCCTAGCACCCCACTCCTGGTAGGCCTTCTCTAAAAATACCTGAACACGTGGCTGCAGGAAACCTGCTTCCACGCACTTCCCAGTTCAGGCCTGTTACAGATGGCACAAGTTTGCTGCCTTCAGGCCTTCTCTTTGTCTCCTGGGATGTAGTTTCAGTCTCCATGAGTATTCCCTGGAGTAGAAGCAAAGCAGAAGAGCTGCCAGAATCTCCAGTCCAAATAAAACCTGCTTGTGATCCCACTGCTTTAGCATTACTGACACTTAAGCAGCATGTGTGTAACAGTCCCCTGAAACAAGCTGGAACCAGCTGAATGTGTGTGTTAAGGCATAAGTGTGAGGTGACACACTTTAATAAGGCAACTCTTTTGAATATCAGTCTGTGTGACCCAAACAACTGAGCTGTCCCTCCATGTTTCTGTATCTATTTTGCATGATCAATGCTTAAAACCTGGAAGTCCTTGTTATGCAAGTGACAATATTGCTTTGCAGACCTTTTATCATCATGTTAATTTCCCCCCCTTTTTCTCAGTTTTTCTTCTTGTTTAGATTTACTTGAGTATTTGAATATACATGGTAGCTAAGTGATGGAAGAATTATGTGGCTCTTATTCCAAACTGTACTTCCTGAAGAAATCTTCCCAAGTCACCAATGCCTACACACAGTAGTAAATGAAAATAAAAGGTTCCCACTTCCCACAAACTGTGGCTTTTTTAGTGCACTGACTAAAGGCTTAATATACTTACTAAACTCAGTATGTATTTAATTAAAGATTGAGATAGGTTTACATTTAAGCATCGAATTTTCTTTCAAGTATACTTTCAAGTATCCAAGTATACTTTCAAGCTGGCGAGACAGCTGTCCAGGGAGAACTATGGGCACGTGAGCCTGCGCTTTCCAAGCACTGTTCAAACCTTCCAGATGCTGTAGGATTCCCTGAAACAAAGGGAAAAATAAAAGGGAATAGAGAAAAAAAAAAAGAGTTAACTTACACAGGTACTGTGAAGTGACAAAGAGACAGTTACCAGCACTCAGAGCTGCTACCTGACATAGCAGAAAGCAAACCTGTGCATTCACAGAAATACAAATGTGAAATAAAGGGTTAAAGAAAAAAAGGACAGTTTGGGCAATGAAGCAGCAGGATCAGCCCAGTCCTCTGTGTTCATTTACACCCTGCACTCCCTTTTTACATTATTTGGTAATCTGAGAATAACGTATGAGATGAAAGTAACACAAACAAAACGTAGGATTCTTCACACTCCATTATAAACAAACCAAGCGTAGGGCACAATGTTTGCTTTATAGATTACATAAAATGTTTATTAGGAAGTAAAGTGCTCAGTTTTACAGATCAATACGTTCTTGATCATTGTAGAAGACTTACATAATTAACAGCTTCCTAATAAGATCAAACACTGTATATTACTATGCAAAAACCTTACTGTTGTAATAAGTAACAAATGATAGTATAATCTAAAATTTAAAAATGAATTGATAAAACATTTGTGACATTTTTCAAGTGGCAATGCACTTACTGCAAGGCCCACTGTCAATACACACGGGTACCCCATGAAAACTTATTGCACTTCAAGATGAAGTTTGTTATTAAGTAACGACACGTTACAGAAATATACCTCAACAAATACAGCTATGAATGCAGACATTTTCATAATAAACGTATAGTACAAACAAAAGACGAACTGCGTGACTGAATTTACAATTTGAAAGATACATTTTTACAGGAAACCCATGTAAAACCATACTGATAGGTCTGAGTGTGCCTTCCTTCCCCCCAGGAAGGCCGTGCCTCACCAACAGATGACCACTAGACCACTTCTGCACACTGCTCAGTCCCTGCTGCCACAAACCTCTGCATGCACTTATTTGACAGGCCACAGGCACAAACCTTAACACAGGGTACCCCTATTAAGGTCCCAGCTGATTGCTGGACAGTTCAAGTTGAGTTATTTGGCCAGAGTCATTGATTTTTAAATACTGTCTTGGCATTTAGACCCTCAACCCTAGAAACCCAACATCAATTACATGTCACACACGTGATTGGTCAGTGTGCCTTGAAGTTCAAACTGTACATCATGTCACACACCAACACACTACACGTTTTGGATATGAACGTAAAGATAAGGCTCTGTATATTTAAATTGCTTTGGTATTGTATTTTCTGTTTTCCTTGCACACCAGCTGGCCATGTGTACAGCTAGTGTTTCTTTTTGGTTGGTTTGTTTGTTTGTTTAAAGTCAGAAATGACAGTTCGACACTGAAGAGCTTTCCTCAGAAAGGTTTCTAAGGTCCAAAAACTTTCCAACAAGGCAAGATAGCTTAGTCCAAGTGTCCTCATTTCACACAAATGCCCTACCCACTGTGCTGTGCACTGTTTTGGCAAATTGATAGGGACTCTTGTGAGAAAGTATGAATTTCTTAATTCTGTTTAGCACAGTACAAAATAACCCACAGAAAAAAAACACCACTAGAATCACATCCTGTTTTCCTACATAATTCTGTTCTTGACACAAGGCTACTACAAAATTTCAACCTCCACACTGGATTTCCTCCTGTTCCACCTTGCTGTTTCTGTGTGTATGGTTTCTCATAAACTTAAAACTCATAAACTTAAAAAAGGGAAAGGCACAAAGTCTGTTCAGTTTTAGCAAGTTCTTTGGCTATAGGAAAGGCATTCTGAGTCACTGCACATCCAGGCACTGCCACTGTAAGAATATATGGAACATGTTGCCTAAGCAGCACTCCCACAAGAACGAGGAGCTAACCCACAGCAACAACTGCCTTTTGAAACAAAAGGCACCAATACACCGTAATACCAGCTACTTATACTTTGGTAAACAGGCATTTTTAGCTCTACATACCCTGCTAATAGCTAAGATGCAACTGACTGTGTTGCTTCCCATTATCTCTTTCATGAACTCTCACTCTTTAAATACAAGACAACTGCCATCTTCAGAAAAAAGCACCACTGACAACCTCCCTCCTGAACCACTATTTCCATGTGTGGAAACATGTTGCTAGGCAAAACTCCAAACACTGCCTCAATACTTTCTGCAGCAAACAAACATAATTTCAGTGTTGCATCTCCTTTCAAAAACAAAGCTTCTATGACACAAGAAAGCAGAGGAAATTAAATACTAAAAATCAGTGACTATGCTACAAACATCTTTCCGAAGGAATCATGTGCTGCACCTCAGCAGAAAAGCATATGTAGAAATGTACCTGATAATTTTGCAAGCAGTTCTGTTAAATGTAAATACAGATTACATAGTTGAGATGTGATTAGAACTTCACATGGCACAAGATTCTCCCAGCTGCCAGCAACTTCTCTGCCCCCTCCCCACACCCATGGAAGAGTTAGTGTTTTCCATTTTGTGTGCTTGTAAATTATATATTTTCTGCAAAGTAGCCACATCTACCCAAGAACCTCTGCTATAATTATCCCAGGAACACTTAAATCATGAAAACATAGCATTAAAAAATTGACACTTTGCAACATAGCTGAAAACTATTATATTAGTTGGGTGTGAAGAGGCAGTTCTCAAATATTACTTCTGAAATCCTAATTATAATGCATTCAGTTTCTATTACAGAATTATGTAATTTACACTTGTATAAACTAAGTGCACTTTATTCTGTTTAAAGAAACGTAGTATCTCTCAAAAACAGGAAAAAAAGAGTATTTTTAGTTAAGTAAAATGTGAGTACACCAAGAATAACTCAGCAAATTAGGTAGCAACTCAATTTTTTTTAAAAAAAGTGCTGTTTTCTCTCTTTAAAAACTGTCAGTTTTTATAAGGAATCAGCAAATAAACTGATGCCAGCTTCTTTTAAAATTTGCTTTTAAAAGAATTTAAAAATCACATTTTCCAAGAGAAAGCTGGAGACACATAGCCTTCTGTTTTAGTGTGCTGGCCACAGCACACTTTTTTGTCTCATGTTCGCTGTCCTCATGAAAGTGTTCCCCATAAACACAAGTATCAAATCAAATTTCTGTCCCAGTAGATTTTGTGACACTTGATACCCACTTTGTCTCCTGCATTTTCGTTTCCAGGGCTGACAGTCTCACTGCTGGTAACCCAAACACGACACATGGCTTACACAGGTCCTAAAGTGACTTGTGAAGAGAAGATTTACTTTTGCCCACCAGTGAAAGCTGCCCTTAGTGGTCTGATCAGAATGATCACCTCAGGCTGGGAAACAGTGAAGTGTGTTTGCTGGCTGCATA
The DNA here is from genome assembly GCA_035583155.1 of Acropternis orthonyx. NCBI lineage: Eukaryota > Metazoa > Chordata > Aves > Passeriformes > Rhinocryptidae > Acropternis > Acropternis orthonyx. The sequence continues at coordinate 12,341,027 of JAWWEU010000125.1, read as the reverse complement.
CTGACCTGGAACATTTGGAATCGCCTACAAAGCTAATCCTACACGTGGATGTTATTCCCCCCATTTCCTCCTCCCCCCTCAATACCATCTGACTGGGAAGAGGATGGCCGAGAGTTCCTCGAGCGAGGCTGGCCGTTCAGGCCCAGTGGTGTTCCCAGCCGATGGCTCATTTGGGATGCAGTGTCATCCGATTCCCAGCGCTCCAGCTCCTCCCGCACAAGTCGCTCCATTTGCTCCCTGTGGATTTCGTTGTCACGACCCAGTCTTTCATCCTAAACACATTAAATGACACAAGCTGGAAGCGCAGCTTTTGAACTGCAATCTAAGCAAAACCCTGTGGGAAATTCTTATACCACTCAAGTACTTCCATAGCGCAGTGGAAAAACACAGCTTCCATAGTAAATTGTTTTAGTTCCACTGATGTAATGCCCAGGTAGTCACCTTCACTTAAAAAAGTGCAATTTGCATTACAGTTTTTGTATTTAAATCCACCTCCAGGAACGTAAAATATACTGATAAGAGCACACCCATGAAGAAGCCCGACCTCAAGGGCAAGTAGCAGCCAGGATCATCATATACCTGACAGGGCAGCAAGTCTGACCTACATAACCCACCAAGGCAGTTCTCCTGATAGCTCCCACCTCCTGACAACCCTTTTCTAGGTGTTTTTGCCCCCATTAGGAAGCTGACAGATTTTAGGATTCAGAGAAATAACACGTTTCTCCCAATGGCCACTTCCAAAGGGCCCTCAAGAAAGAAAGGGGAAGCAATAGAAGTCAAGTAACCCTGTTGACGGAAGTGACCTGCTTCTCCCTGTCATACACAATGCCAGAAGCAACGTGGGAGAACAAGAGCAGGCTGGACCTGCTGGGCTGGATCCCCCAGCTCTAACAGACTAGTCCGCAGCACTGTACTAATCCCAACAGACACCAAGGGATGAACAAGCTGCTTCAGTAACTACTGAACATCACTGCTGTCCAGACCATGGGTTAAACGGTGACACAGCCCAGCTGTAAGACAGGTTGTCATATCTGGACCCTGGATCATGCTCCCAAAATTTAATGTTTTAAATTTCATGTTTTCCTAACACTAACTGGAATCACTTGGCCACTGCCAAATCACTCGCCTTTACCAACACTCCTTCAATCCTCCCTCGCCAGCCATGCAGTAGGAAGAAGTGCCAACAGCAAGAAAGCCATGCAGGTTGTGACCAGACCAGAGGGAGTGGGTTTCTTACCTCTGTCACTCCATCTAACAGTCTTCCCAACACATCTCTCCTCTTTAGCTTGGCTCTCTCCATTGCCTCGAGCTTCACAATAACCGCATCGATCTTGGAAACAATACTGCCAATGGAATGCTCCATGCGATCGACCCGCCTCATGAGTCTGAGGGCAACAAGTGGGAGCTTCAGTGACTCTGACATTTCCCAGTCAGCACCGTTCTAGCATGTCAACACACAGAGCAGATGAGGATGAGACACGGTTTTTATTCAAGAGCGCATCTGAATTTCCACAAATGAGTCCCACTGTCCAGGAGGGACAAGGTACACCAGAGCAAGAAGATAAAACAGGGATAAAGCAGATGGAATAAAAGTACTTTTTCACTGCTTTTAAGGCATCATCATCAAAATTTGTTGGTTTCAGTTACACAATTCTTTATTCAGCTAGTGTCACTGTAAATTGAAGTTCTATCATTTTAGATAATATATACCCACAAGTAACTTGATAGAAACAGCAGCTGAAGTTCTCACTGAACCTAAAATAGCCTCGAGGTTTTACTACTTAAAAAAACCAGAAAAGTCTTCTGGCATTATTGGAATGTGAGCATTTTATCTGTCTTTTCAATGACTAAGTTTTAAGGACATGGAGGGGTTTGCTGGGTTTTTTTGATTTGTTTATTCTAATTTTTCATTTTCTAAACAATTCCCATGAGGTTCTCTACAGCACTTCCAGTATAGATACTATTTGAAAGCTACTAAAAGGAGCAACTTCTGCACCATAAAAACATAACAGTTGTTTTTATTAATAATTTGATTAGTACTCAGAGTTACAGGAAAGGATACTATATAAGGGAAAGAAGAAAACCCACAAGAAAAAAAACCAAACCCAAAACCATCATGCAGATTTGTCCCCCTCAGAAGGATAAACTTACACTTGAAACTCCTCATAGGAAACCCCACTGGAGCTACTGCCCCTCCTCCTGGAGCTGTGTCCGCTGTCTTCATCCTCATCCTCCTCGGAGTCATCCAAGCTCCGGGGGAAGCTGCGACTGCTCAGAGGACGCGGCAGAGAGCTCCTGTCCAGGTCCAGATCCTCCTTTGTGAAAACACAAGCCAGAGAGGGAGAAGATGTAAAAACTTTCACCTGTACATGCGGGATGGTGGTATCAAGGTCAAAGACCTCCTGCCCTCCATCAGCTCCCCTGTGCCTTTTAAAGTGCTGCTCAGACTGCCAGGGATGACAGCAAATGTGCAGGGCAACAAGAGGATTCTTCTGAGGCAGCAAACCAGCACAGGGAGCAGACTGACAGACAGTGCTGGTGGCATACCACACACAATGCTGAGCTCACCCTCTCTTTCTCCAGGTCATCTCTCATCTGCTGATGTTCATGTTCTGTCAATTCCTGGTCCCCATCCTGGTCATATTTGGTAAATATTGCTTCAATCTCTGCATCTGTATGCCCCTTCCTGAAAAAGCAGTAAAAGCAGATCCCTTATTTTCCATTTTTCAGATGCTGACAGAACCTTGAGTATTGGAAAACACTTCACTTCAGACAGATCTGTACCTCCAAAACAAAGACAGGGCTGATCCCAGCACTGCCTATAAATTCACAACACTGATAAAAAGAACTTCAATCCTCACCTTTCCTTAGTTTATAGCACCAATCTCCCCTACACTGTACCCTGCTCCTCCCATACCTCCTTGATTTGTTCCTTTTCCTCGAACTCCTGCCTGTTCACAAACTCCTTCAGTGGTCTGACAGAAGCATTACCATTTCCTCAAGGGCTTTAGATCTTTGCTTCCTCAGAGCCTTTTCCCCTACAACACAGAAATTCAAGGAGGTTGGGCCCCAGAGCTCCAAATCCTTTCTCAAGTGTGGGATGCTGCCCCAATGCAGCACCACCAGTGACAGTGCAGACTGCAGGGGCCAGTGCTCAGCAGACCTCCTTAGTTAGAACATCTCTTACACCTCAAGCTGACCATTCTTTTCCTACTTCTCCCTTCCATGGGTTCATGTCACAATTTGAATTTTCCTTTGTGCAATGCCTGCAGACCCATATGCAAAGACTGTTCACATGTTTGTCTCCTTAAAACTCCCACCAGACACAGGAAAAGCACATGCTTTGCTACCCACTAACGAAAAGTATTCTGCCATGTGTCTTTATTGCCACTAGTGTAGTCTTGCCACATCACAGAAGCTGGAGAAAAATCACACAAAAAACTTAACATCACACATCTCTGGGGATACTATTCAAGGTAAGAACTAACAACTCCCTTACCCTTTTAAATCTTGCCGGAGTTCATCAAAATTTAGTTTTCCTCCACCTTGTCTCAGACTTTCTGAAATGTCATCAACAGTAGTTTTCTTCAGTTTAAGTTTGATCATGGCTTTGTTGTAGCCCTAAAAGTGAAATTTTTTGGCTTTTCATGAAATGTGAAGATTTGATTTCTAATAACTTTTTTGATTACAAAAATCAGCTATTATACACTATCATTCAGTGTGTTCCAAAAGTCCTGCAAGAATCTCTCTTTTCCTCCAGCTTACCCATCTTTTATTTCAGCACTTAAATACTTCTGCAGTCAAAGGTAAGGCTTTCATCATTCAATTTACACTGCAGGTCAGTAGGAATGGAGCATTTTGTCCTGGTAAGGCATCTTTAGCAGCTACTGACAATTTTAAACAATGCTGGTATAACTTTCTGCAGTCATTTTGCTTATCTCTCATTCTTCAGTTGTAGGAATGACTTTTAAAAGAGCCCTCATCTCAAAAAAAATAGCACTTAACATCTTTCTCTGGTCTGTTTTAATAGAGTTTAAAACTTGGAAACTCATTGAGTGACTGGTCATGCTGAGACGTTTCTGACCATGGTACAGCACCACATCCATGCCAGAGCACACTCATGTGTACATCTTTTTCCTCAACTAGGCTCTTAACTTTGTATTCCACATCCTTACTGGCAGCTAATTCTGGGAGCTCCCAACAGATTATCCAAAATTTGCCTCATCTTATTGTCTGAAATGAAGTAAATCTGAATTCTGTGCCTGTACTAAATACCAGTTTAGCTTCATCAGTTCAGTATTTCTGTATGTGCCTGGACAGACAAATCCTATGTCACATTCAGTAGGCTGATCATTCAAAGCAAAGTCTCAGATGACTAAAATACATTGTGATGGAAAGTTTTCATTCATTTAACATACACTCTGCTCAGATTCATTTATTTTAACAGGTGTGTATTTTCATCATCTGCTGCCCGCTTTACTTTGTACAGTATATATGGTGTTTTATGAAATAAGTTCAGATGTGAGAAATAGGATGTCAAACAAACAAAATGCTACTTTACCTTTCTGATAAGGTCAGATAGTTCCATTTCTGCTTTCTGTTGTGCCATATCTGACTTGACTTCAGAGTACGTGTCATTGATAATGGCCAAAAACATGTTCTGTTCATAAGAGAAATCAAAAAGCCCAATTTGAAATTTCAACAAGTCTGAGCCCCGCTGCTCCTATGACCTATACATGAATTTTTTATACAAGTGCAGACCTATACATGAATATTTTTTTTAAAAGGCCAGGAGAAAATGGTGGGCTGTTTAAAAAGCACTAACATTAAGAGCTTGATACTGAAATATGATGTGCTGCAAGTATAATGACTTTTAATCAACACTACTGGTTACTAACATAACTGAAGAATTACTGTCCAGATAGGGTTCACACCTACACACAACAGAGGCAGTAAACCATGCCTGTTTAATGCTGTATGTATGTTTGGCCTTTTACCTGCAAGGTCAAACTTACACAGGTAACAACTGTGAATAAATCCAGGCAACGCAGCTGGCAACAAAAATGCCCAAGGAATCAAGATAACTATTCACCCTGTAGTAAACAGCACAAACAAAAGGTTCTTCTCCAGGTACAGTTCTGGTTGCAATTCAGACTGAAGATAAAAACAGAAAAGCTTAAAATCAGACACTTGGCATGTATGGCATCAACTCTGAAAAGAGCTTGGTCACTTGTTCAGAGAAAATACTGGCCTCACTACCCTTGTACCAGGCATGTAACTGACATGAGCCATGCTGTCATTACTGAAAGGTTCCTGATGTACATGGAGTAAACGTAACTAAATTGCAAGTTGGACATTCATATTCAAGAAGAATTACTAAATTTACTGGCATGTTCAAAGTGCCACTCTCATGCAGAAAAGTTGCGTTAACCTCTGTTTCCTCGTGAACTTAAAAAACATCCTATAGAGCAATCTTTCAGTGCTGTATTCTTTATGCATTCTTGCTCAACACCAGAGAATTAAGAGGTAACCTGACCACAGACTACTTTGCTTTCAGCTGCCCAACATTTAGAGTCGATGCTCTTTACTCATGTTCCCTAACTTAGTTTCCAGGTCTCAGACTGGTCTCCAGGCGTTTACATCAACATACCACTCCAGCTGAGCAAGAGGCTGTACAGATATTAATAAGTACACCAATTATAGCAAGTATTTTTGAAAACCTGCTGTGACTTCACAGTCCAGTGCTTTTCTGTTGCCTCTTAGAAAAAATTATTTCTTTCCCTTGCTGGACACTATAGTCTGTTCCTCCGGAATTTGTGAGGCACTACAAAGCAAATACAAAACCTGTTTCCTTTGCTTCTTTGGCCAGAGTCACCCATATGTTATTTTCCCATTTTCCCACTGGTCCATCTCACTGAACACTTAAGATTCTCTCCTTTCTTACTAGTGAACATCTAAGATGAAGTCTTTTCCCACAAATAAAACCCGAATGCCATTCCTCCTCATCTCAATAAAAGCAATAAAAAATAATAGTAACAAGAATAGGAAGCTACATTAACTACAAGGGTCATCAGGTAATTCTAAAAGTTATCATGATACAAGAATGCTGTACAGGTTAGTAAAATTCTGCTCTAATGCTTGCCACCTTATCAAATCACCAAAAGTCACACAGTTTGGGGAATGATCTGAAGATTTCTTGCTTAGGTAACAGCTTCTGTCTGGTAGTATCATCAGAAAGAAAATTACTCTATGTTCACATTAGTACCAAACTAACTGAAAAGTACATCCAAATAGAAGATACCAAGGCTCTTCACTTGTATTGACATAAAAAAATTAATTTACTTGATCTTCTAGGCTTCTAAGAGAGAGGTCTCCTCCCTCCATTTTGTTATGTAAATTATCAGTAAGACTGTAATATGGACTCAATACTAATATTAACAGAGTACACAAAAGATGAGCACTCACAATACACTCACTGATTTATTTGCCAGTAATGTCTACATGCTGCCTCCCAGGTAAGATGAGCTTCTTATAATCCTGTTAGTGTACAGGTAATCTGCTTTGAGAAGGGGAGAAAGACAGGGCTTGACTGCCCTGAAGAAGTAAAAGAAGATACAAAAGAGGCAAATCTGGCTATCTGAAAGCTGCTGCACTGCTGATGAACTAGGCTCTTCTAGCAGACAAGCTGTATGTTGCATGGCATGACCCAGGCTGTTGCAAACACAGCCAGCCAGACTTTAGACTACTTTATGAACAAAGAGCCTGAACAGCTACTTTTCAACAAAAGATACAGGCTTGTCATGTATGCCAACCAGGCACTATTCAGATTTTAGAAATAAAACTCTTCATAATAATAAATAAATAAATAAATATTAAAAAAAAACCCAACCAAACCACAGTGTGTAGTACTACATGGGAATGACAACAAACATACAATGCAAATGTGTTTTAAATGCAGAAAAAACATTAAAGAGTGTGTGACCAGCCATGTCACAGTCAGGCCTCCACATGGGCCACACACTCACCGTGATCAGAAAAAGCCCCAAGCAGCAGTGGGAATCAAAGAACAAGAGATGCAAAACCAGCCACCTTTCCACCCCACGTAAACAAAGTGTACATACCAAAAGAATGAAGAACATAAAGAACACAAATGTAGTGAAATAAATTGGTCCCAAAATTCGATTAGCTTCTTCAACCTCTGTGAAGTTGAAGTCTCCCAAAATGATGCGGAACTGAGTAAATCTTAAAAAAACAAAACACATCCAGGAGTTGAAGAGAACATGAAAACATTTTTTGGAGCTGTGCAAGGATTCTCAAACCATTTTATTGTTACAGTCTGACCGATGGGCTGCAGAGAGATCTGTACTAGTGTAATACTTTATCAGGCACTGCAATAAACCATTCATCAAGCCCATCTCTAGGCATAACCACACTCACAGATGCCACACATGCAGAACACAACCAGGGTGGTTACTTCTGCCTTTTAGTCCAGTGATTACCACTGTGAAGCCTTGAGAACCACCCCCATCTCTCCTGCACACATACAACCCAAACCCCCTCCCCCTAAAGCTGTCTGGACAGTGCCAAAGCTGGAAGAGGCTTGGCAATTTACAGCACCATCAGCATATTTCAAGTTCCTCCAATTCTCTACAAGAAACTCTTTGCAACACTGCCCCAGCATAAGGGGGAAGGAGAAACTGGTTACTGAACAACCTGTTAATTGCCTTGGTTACAATCAGCTTATGCTGTACCAAATCAATAAAGAAAAAACTGATTAACAACCTTTTATTAAGTCCTGTCTGTCTCCTGGATTCCGGCAGATGCTTACAAATGCCCTGGTTGGCTAAGACAGACTACATTTGAGTCAACCAGTACGAACACTTTCAGGAACACAGCCTTATGATGTATCCAACATTTCTGGAAGTGTGTAACTGCTGAACACAGGAGTCATTGCTTTGCCTGGGAATGTGACCAACTGTAAAAACCTTGTCATTTCCACCAAACCAAACCTGCCATTTTTGGCTCACTGATCTGACTATGGCATATTTTTAATCTCACAACAAAAACACTTTCTGAGGTAAAAATTATAAAAAAAAAATGCATTTGCTGCTGGGCTACATCAACAGTGATATGCCTGCAGCTCATCCATAGATGGATGTCATGGGTTTTGCCTCTGATAAGGCAATCAGATCCATTTACCAACGGTACCAAGAAATTGTTGGCACTTTTTATACCTGTACTTACATGCAGTCTTGGAAAGTGCTGAAGTCATCAATCTGAGTGCCAAAGACAAGATAGGCCAACTGAGCATAGGCTAAGAAAATAATAAAAAACATAATAGCAAAGCCAATGACATCTTTGACGCAGCGAGACATGGTAGTGGATAACTGACTCATTGTTCTGTTGAAGTTAACAAATTTGAAAAGCTGTTAAAAGACAAAAGAAAAGAAAAACCCGGTAAAGACAAGGAAGACAATTTCTTAACACAGTATTGCTCTCCAGCCTGTTACATGAGATCTTTTACTGAATATGACTGGAGACAAAATTAATTTACATTTAGACATACAACTTCCTAAAAATACTGAGGCTTGAAAGGTGAAAAAAATTCTTTGCAAAGGCAAACTTCTTGTTTGGTTTTGGGTTTTGTTTGGGGTTTTTTTTTCACTCCTCTATTTGGCACCCTGGCTTCAGATCAGCAGTACCGAAACACTTCCAGAAGCCTATTTATCCATCATTATCTTCAATGAAGATGTTAGATACGAAGTAGTAAAATGCAACAAAAGGAGCTCTCCCAGCTGAGTTTGCTCTGAGCAGGTGGCTGGACTAAAGACTTCCTAAAGGTCCCCCCTAACTGCATTACTCTGTTACCATGCAGTTTACCACTACTTCTTATAATAAGCCACTTTTTATTTCTTAAACCATGATGCGAAAATTAGATGCAACTTTGTCCTATGAAACAGTAAGGGACTAGCTAACTTGCTTGGTGAGCCTAAGTACCAAGAGTTGAAATTCACTTATCACTGATCTTACATTTTCCGTTAGTTCATTAACTAAATGTTCCTCTGCAACTTTATATATACAGAGGGCAAAAAATGAGTATGGGCATGAAAAGAAGCATCACTGAAAAGGAGGCAGTAAAACAGAGAAATCATGTTTAACTGAAGCAATACATATATTGAGTTTTCAGATTAATTGAGTTAGCTTTAGCAACTCTTCTAATGATTCAGAAGTTTGTAAGAAATAAAATGGGCATGGTAAAAGCAGGCTAGAATAAAGCAGTACCCTGTAAAAATTACTGACTTAGCAATTGAGGAATAATAAAAACATTGCTTGTGCCTGCTGACAAAACACTAGCACTGACTATATCTTCTAGATTTAAACAAGAGCTGACTAAACCCATGGCAAATTACAACCTTGCCTTTCATCTGCAAGAAGTTTGCCGTTGTGTTCTGACTTTCTCGTTTTGGAAGAAACATGACTAAACCTCAAATATTTTATCAAGTGAAACTCAGAATACTGCTTACATTCTAACATTAGACTAAGGATGTATGTCTTGGAGTTACCTTAATCCAGACAAAAAACACGGTGACTGCAGTAATGTTGTTGAACTGCATCTGCCAATACGCCAAAGGTTCAAAATTGGGGAATGAGTTCTGATCTTCCAGCAGCTTCTTCAGGAGCATGTCAACAGTTGATGTCCTGTAGATGCTAATTCCTATAGCTACCACAGAGAGCTGAGTACAAAAGAAACATACAAATTTACAAAAGGTGATTAGGATTTTAAAACAACTTGCTTGAGCCACATATGTCAGATAAAGTTAAGATATGATGAACTTCATGTTATTTATAGTCCTACCACAAAGAGAGCTTTGAGTAAAAGCAAACAATACTATTTTCAAGGTGTCCTGACTACAAAGATAAAGTTTCAAACAGGAGAGTAACATCTAGAGATTGCACAGCACCTAGGGGAAAAAAAAATTTAAAAAATCGCTGAAATAAACTTCTCACAGTCCTTCAGGGTCAACCCCTTCAATCTCCAATCCCAGGTTTCACTCAGGAGTAATTTAACAGCCCAGTAACTGCTGTTTGACATGAGATCCAAACTACAATTTCTGGACATATGAGGAAATGCATTTTGCAAGAAAACCATTATAGTCCTGGACTGCAGACAAATAGTCTGTGAGTAAGAAGATTTGGAAGTCATTTCCTTGCCAGGGTTGAAGGACAAGATGAGAGTGACACCTGGCAGGCTCAGAAAGTGAAGCCATCCCAGAAAGAAAACATAAGGAAAGAAATATGACAATTCAAAAAGACATGTGAAAAAGAGTAAAGAGCAGAAAAGACAGCGGTAGCCAAAAAGGCACTACGGTTTCTCCAGAGTACAGACTGCCCAGTATTGCCCAGAACAAGAGCAGAGAAGCTGCAATTCTACCACGCAGATAAGAACTTCCTTTGATCTCTGCAAATGTGCTGTTCATTAGTGTAAGTTAACACTTCACCATGTATATAGAGCCATAAGTACATAATCCTAAACTTAAACAATGTCCCTCAGGCAAGGTATAAATGTAGAACTTTGACCCTTCGTGTGAACTGAATTTTTCACTCACACTTGAACACTCTCCACCTACTGCAACAGCAAATCATCTTATTCCTGCCTCCACCATTAAGCATAACAAACAGCACACACTGCATGCAAACATCCTTCTAAATGCATTTACAAAGCACTGTGATGCAAATATGATCTCTCTGGATTACAGATACTAACTTCAAGACTTGAAACTTTCAATTCATCCAAGCCCGAAGATATAAAATGGAACTATTTCAGCACTTCTGGCTTTGTATACTTCTGGAAAGAACAACTTGATATGAGTCCAGAGAGAATTTTAAATCCAAAGCTCAGATTTTCTGCTACACCAAGATTACTGATGTGCAACACTATCCACTTAACCAAGAAAGCAGCCCTGACAGCTGCTAGTGCTCCACAAGTTTGAGACACTTCTTCAAACTCGGTATTAGGTGGTGAGTATTTAACACCACAACAAATCTCTTTGTGGTTCTTTGCAAACATATTCAAATCCCAGTCCCATTCCTCAAAATGCAAATAACTCATAAAAGCAGCTGATTTTCTTACTTGAAAGCCAGTGCATTAGTCTGTACCAGATATGTAGAAGAGAGGGCAAGGTTGTTACCTCTGATGATGGCTATGCCTCTACAGACAAAACTGTGAAAAAGCACAACGGACAAATACTCTAACTTTGCACCAGAAGGCAAGGGTTGAAACCGCTGAAGACAGAACAACCAAATTTGCAAAACACACCAATACTACAACACAGACTCAAACTGTCTTATTCAGACTGAACTGCATAACAGTCTGTAAGTATCCTTCCTAATGATGGTCCTATCCCTTAAGCCCACAATAGGAACACTGAGGCACCAAAGTCTTCTACAAAGCGCATTTTAAAGGCACGTTTAGTCTTATTATCAAGGTTACTTACCGCAATGATAAGGATATCAAGGCAATTCCAAAGACTTCTGAAGTAGCGCAGTCTGTGAATGTGAATTTCTAAGACCTCTTCCACCACATAATAAAGAACAAAAAGACAAAATGCCATTTCACAGGCTGCCAGGAAAAAGTCAAAAGTGGAGATGTAATGAATCAGCCTCACTGGCTGAAACTGCCAAGATGTAATAAGGCCTCCAGTCGCTGGAAACTCCACTAACAACCTGCATTTTGAAAAAGGCAAAAAATCCCACTTAAATTTACACAGCATTGATGAAAAGCACTACTAAAAGATACTTGGTTTTATTCACATACCTATTTAAATAATGGAAACAAGCCCACATATGATTCAGAAAGGACATCACACAAAAGGTGTAAACATGACCACACTCAATTTTGATGAAAACCCAAAGCTTGCAGGAACAAGGAGAAAACAGAGACAGAAAGATTTTTTTCATCTCTGTTTCATGCTTCTAAACTAAAGACTGATGCTGTACTTGAATAAGCCAACTCACTAGAGAAGTTGCCTGCAAACTGCACCCAAACCACCATGGCATCAGGAAAGCCAGGACTGCCTCCAGATGGTGGGTGCAGCCACCATGTGGAGTCTCACTTCTGGGACAGGAAGGCACGCCACTGCAGTTCTCTGTCTCCTTTATACAAAACATATGCTTACTCATGTCCTAAAACAAAGCAATCACAAGAAAACCCCAAGTCTACACCCTACACTGTGCAACTGAACGCTGCCATGGTTCTGTTCATACCTGACGACGCAGAACAGGTTGATGTTTGCATTGTACACGGAGAAATCAATGAAAGCTGCTCTGGTCCCTCTGTCCAGCCACAGGTTCTTCTTCAGGCTAGCAATCTGCAAAGCTGTCACTTCTCTGGTCCTTGACAGGTCTTGGTAATAACCAGCCCCGCTGTATGTGGCAATCAAACCCCAGTGGCTGCTCCCATTCAAATCCTTCTCACTGGTATATGTCCAGCTAGTTCAGAAATTAAACAGAGCACATTGGTCTTTCCACCTTCAACTTACTATTAACAAAACAGACATCAACAAAACCTGATCAAAACCCCATCAGTTACTTAAAGTTGCTTCCATTTAAAAGGTGGTTCTGCAAAGTTTTGATGCACCCTGGAGAAGGAAATTACAAAATTCCTTTGACTAACACAATAAAATTAAGATAGAAAGACGGGTCACAAGTATATTAATTGTGAAAAGAGAACACATCAACTCATGCACAATTTATGTCCTCAGGGAAAGAAAGAAAATTAACATCTACATAGTTAGGTTCCACCTTCAAAACTTTTTACAGTTCAACTCACATATTGTCCTCCAAGAAAGGCAATGTTCTTCCCATTTTTAGGCAGGGAAGACAACTTGGTTAAACCCACTGCAGCAACACAACCTGTGATACCAGAGCAGGTGAGGTCTGCAGTGCTGTGCTCAGAGTGCAGTGTGTTTCCCTGGCACAGCAGCTACTGATGGCACAGCGACAGCACCTTGAACTCAACAGGATCAGGAGCACAATACTCTCCAAGACTGGAAGGTTTCTCCAAAAGCAGAACTGGCAGCTGCTCTGGCTTTACAGACAGAACATAAAGCAAATGCAAAGTTGCCTCTGCCAAGTGACTTAGTTCAACATAAGCCAGGTCAGGAACAAAAGAAAACAAGTATGTGTCTACAGCAATACTACGTACGCGGTTCCATTTCGAAGGCCAAAAGGAGCAGTATCCTCATTAGCTACAGAATAGACATCATAGCAGTCTTTGATTTCATCCTTTAGGTCTTCAGGTATTGAGCATGAACCATTTCTGACCTTCAGCTGCCGAATGCGAGGCACCCCAAGGAGCAGGTTCTCATAATAAATGAAGCTTTTGTTTTCTGCCATGGTTTTGTTGTTGTACCACATCTCCCAGTAAAGACCATCCAGCAAAGGGCCTTCTGTGAACTTGAGAGGATGGCAGAACTTTAGCTGGCATGTTGCAAGCGCTGTTCTTATAGATCTTCATGCCATGGAGGTGTTAGAATTCCAGTTGACAATTTTACTGACATAAAGCCTTACTGATACCTGTCCTCCAAAGCCATTCCACAACCTGGCCCTACACTGCCCCACCAGCATGACCTGGGTTCTAAACTTTCACATATTAAAGGCCTACTTTGTTCCATAGCTTTGACATTCTGCACATAGCTATTCATGCACAAACTACCACACTAGAAAATAAGATCCTGCAGGTTAAATTTACAGGCCATGACAGGACAAGCAAACCACAGCAACAGAGATATAAAAACTTGGTTTTAGATTACCTTCCAGAAGTCATCCATTGTGGACAAAGTTTTGAAATCAGTTCTCTCTGTTTTTGATACAGGTGTTTCCAGGAAGAGCTGCGACATAACCCTTGTGTAATAGTATGTACTGGAACTCACTGTCCCATAAGTCACTGCAAAAGATTTGGTAAGGAGTGAGAGAGAAAGAAATGACAGAAAGAGAAGAGAAGAAAAAACAAAGAAAGAAAAAAAGATACTTTTGTTTTGAATACATCAGGTTGACTCTGTATAGATTTTGCACTGGAATTTTTAAGCTTCAAAACAAAACAAAATCCACACCAAGCAGCATTTATCTGTCATTGAACATACAAAAAACAGTGAAGATAGACTGATCAGTTTAAACTACTCTCTTCTGCTTCCCACACTGCATCCTATTATTAATGCTTCTACAACAGTTAACCTCAAGAAAAATAAAGGCATGATTTAGCAGCCTGAATAGAGACAGCTACTGCCTTTTTAAGTGACATGTGCTAGGATGGAGAACCGGTCTGGACGGCACAAAGACCTCAGGAGAACTATGCCCTGCTTGAGCAGTTAATGACAGTCAATCAGGATATTGGAGGGCCCTGGAAATTACATTAACAGCTTATGGTTAGACAATGAACTCCCACCCCAGACATGCAGTCCTTTCAGAAGAAACTCCCCAGAGAAAATAAACAACTGTGTGTTACTACTTCTCCTCCCACTGGGCCAAGCATTTGGATCAGCATAAATTATAAAATGATGTGCAAAGCCAAGATGGCTTGAGAGAACAGTCTCTGGTGTGGATATGGTTACTGCCTATAAATACTTAAAACCATCTTAAGGCTAAAATTCAGAGAAGTCTGGAAGATTAGGTCTAAAATGAATAATTGCTCTCAGTTTTGACAATTTTATAAAATTTATATATTTTATAAAAGGTTTTCTTTAGCAAGTGTTTTCTTTAGCAACCACAGAACAAGAACTATTTTTAATAGACTTTTGCTGTGCCACATGGAATGTACCACATGACTGTGCAATACCTGGATTCTCTCTAAATATGTACTCTCAAAAACACAAGAGAACTAGGAAAGTCCATGGCATTTAGTCTGCACTGAGAAGCTCTCTCTTAGGGCATGTCAAGCCACAGTCCAGACCGTCCTATAGTTGTTGCTTATGTGTAAAATAAAAAGGACAGTACTGCAAAAAATCCTAACAAGTCAGCAGTATCTCTGGATATTTAACACACTACACTTTTCCTTTTATTCTGATACCAAAAATCTTTTCCTGTAGCAAAACAAATTGTTAACAGCCTGTTAAAAGCCAAACTTCTCCCACTGAAACCAGTTTCATTTTAATGCAGGTCCCTCACTGGTACACCTCTCTTGGTGGTACAGCATGTCAGCTACAAGCAGTCTTACACTACTTTGTTGACAAAGCTGCACTACGCATTCTTAACACAGTCAGGAAGGAAAAAACCATGATATTTAGTATATAAACAAGCTTGCAGTACAACACCAAAACAGCAGTGGTATAAAGCTTGGGGCTTTTAATAATTCTGTTACATTCAAGCAGGGCAGACTTGCTCTCAGAGTCAATCTAACCATGTAGTTTGCATCTGCTTTTCCATTCCAGCATTCCCTCTCACAGAAAATAAAATCATCACCTTGTTGTATTACAACTGATCATAAACAACTTAAGTGTCAGGCATCACTGGAATCATGGACAGCAAGCAGAATGGTACTTACAGACACACAAGACCACAAGGAAAATCATATAAGTAATCAACTCCCGTAAAACACTTTTCAGGTATCGCTCTCTGCTAGTGTTGCTTTCTTCCATGAGTCTTGTCCCCCACAGCCCTTAAAAGGAAAACATATATAATGATGTGCACAGATGTCTGATATTTGACACACAAGTGACATAGTAAGTGCTGTTGAAAGCTGTCATGTCATGTCAGCTGCAGGTTCTTCTACAGATTTTAAATTGATGTAAGTTTAAGCAAGAACAACTTTGTTCATAGACTGAACAGGGCCTGGGGCAATATTAGTTATTCATGAGATACCATGATAACATAGGAACAGCTCAGCAGAGCTCTAGCACAATCTGTGGAAGATCTGCCAGGAGTGCTGTCACTCAGAACCACATGGCATGAAAATGGATACAAGGATACAAAGACACACAGAGATAGCCATCCTTCAAGAAATGGACGTGCAGTTTTTTGATTTTTTGGTTTTCTTCTCAATATGAAAAACACTATTAGATGAAAGAAAATGCTCATTCGTTATTGAATCTTTATGAGAAGTCTTAACGAACTTTCCACGTGAAGGGAGTATACATGAATCAAATGTATTTAAAAACACCTAAATCATAACTTTCTTCTCTCTGATAGGCAAGGCATGTCTGACAGAGACACAGCAAGGATCTTGGTGAGCATTTCTACATGGTTGCTTTTCCTCCACAACAAATTAAATCAATTAAACATTAGTAGCAGCCTAAATGAGCAACTCCCATCTAAGTTGGCAAACTGAGCAACTGCGTTAGCTGAACCGTTTCTGCCTGTCACTCACTCCATATGATACTTGACATTCTCAAGAAGACAATGTAAGAGGAGCTATTGAACTTTGGTAGTCCCTTCCTAAAGGGTAACTGAGAAGCAAAAGGATCTTTTAAATGGAGTCCCTAAAAGAATCAACCATCTTAGAACAAAACTCAGTTAGTAACCACCACACTTACGTCCTACGCCTAAAACAGAACAGAAAAAAAGGTGGGAACTGCTGATGCTCAGACCAGAACTGCTACCTTCAAGGAACTTCTCTTCATTTAAACCTAAATAAAGCAAGGCAATTTGACCTTAGTTTCTAGTGAGAGAGAAAGCATATCAAAATAAAATTCAGACTTATAGAACCACACTAAACTTCCATCCTTTTTGGGTGTTCTAAACAGCCAGCCTTTCAAAACATCCCTTTCATTCTCAGTGGATGGAAATGAAGTAACTTCAAACTCCCTAGGAAAAAGTCTTGGATCCATCAAATATACCACAGTAATTTGAAGTCAAATGGAACAGCAACAAGAGATAGCCAAAACACATTATAAAACTGTCAATGAAGGAAGAGTTTAGTCCATCTGCAACCACTGCTGTAAGACTAAGACAAAGGGCTCCTCTGCCTGCTGCAGACCTTTGTTTGCTAACAAAGAGATGGGAATAAGGAAGGTCTTCCCTCTGCCTGCAAATATGAGGTGTATTCAGAAAAAAATAACGTTGTTTCTAGAAGCCTTTCAGTTACCACATTTTTAAGTTGTGATGTAAACCAGTAAACTTCTCTTGCATAGGCACAGCAAGCACTAAGAGTTTTAGCATTAATCTCTGTTCACATTCCTTAATTATAACTTATAACCTTCACTAGTGTCAGCCCCAAAATAAGAGAGCTTTTTCAAAGCTCTTTTTTAAAGCCAAGTTGGAAAATTTACAGATAAAGGCTGCAACTTTACTACATGGAATGCCAAATCCTCCCCATTAGGTCATTCTTGCAGACACAAACACAAACCCAAGAACACTTACAGAGACACTAATAATAAAGAACTCCACAAATTCAGCCTCTAACACAGCACTATGTTGCACTAGCAACCCTCATAATAAAGGCAGGAAAACATTACGGAAGAGAGGAAGAAAAGGCTGGAAGAGCCAGTGAGCTAAGCTGGCGAGAAAGCCAAGTCCCGGCTGTCAGCACATTACTCACCAATAAGAAATGTGGTGAGCAGAAGCAGAAAGCTTGCAAATTCAAACTCTGGCATATTAGATCATTTTTAGGAGTCAAGTCAGCAAAGAACAGAAAGTTACTTGTGAAGAAAAAAAACCAACCAAACAACACCAGAGATCGTATAATGATCTTTGTGCTAAATGAACTCTGAGTTTGCCCATCAGCTAACTTGAAGCTTTCATTAGCTGTTACATTTTTATAACATACATATATATTCTTCCCCTTTTTGCCTTATTAGACTACTGATTTAGATGCATCGAGAACAGTGGAGGTAAGCAGCGCTGGATTTAGCTGACATCTGCTGCAAGCACAAAAACTATTTTGTTTCCTTATATAAATTTGCTATTCATAAACTTTTTGATTGGATCTACGTCATTCGTTTATCAAACAAAGCTGCAACTATCTCTTGTATTCATTCTTTATGTAGCTCAGACAGCTTACCTGAAGAATATATAAACTCACAAGAGTTGTCAAAAAGTACTGATTAAAAAAAAAAGATGAAATTTCATCTTACAATAAAAAGTCTAGTTTGTTAGATACACAGGAGATTAAAATCTTTCTGTTTACACATATTTAATCTCTCCTCTCCTCGCAGCATCTGGGATGTTTGCTGAAGAGATCTGCAAAACTAGAGGGACTAGAGCCACTTCCCAGAGACTCTTGTTAGAATCTGAAAAGAATCCACAAAGAGAAGAACCTAAAATACTGGTAGATTGAAGCAGCTGACTTTCTATTCACTTAGTAACTCCTGTTATGGTTTCCCCAACAATTACCAAAATCCCATTACATTAAATCCTCTCTGCACTTTTCTTACTGACAGCAAGTAAAGTGTAAGCTGTCAACAAATATCTTTCAGTAATAAGTAGCAACTTGTTTAGCCGTGGTAATGTTATCACTTGTGATGTCCAAAGGATTAATCCCTCTTGTTGAGCTCTGTCTAGTGAGACAGACTTTCACTACAGACTCCTCTTTCCAATGCAAAAACCTCAGTTATCCTTCACGTGCCCTGTAACAATGTCAGGCTTGAAATCAGCCCTGTGTAGCGCAGTGATCGCACTTTCAGAAAGATGTTACTTATGCCACAGGCAAGTACAGCACCCTGCAGTGCCTCCACAGCACCAGTCACACCCAGACATTTACTGTGCCCATGACTCTATGGCAACATTCCCATGAAAGAGCCAGAAAAGCATCTGTCTGCTACAGTACCTTCTGCTACACTTGCCTATAGAGGCAGGCCAGAAATCAACAGAAACTGTGGGTAATAACCACTCTGGGATAAATCCACTCAAAACATTCCTAGAATATGAGTTCAAGTTTTTTCATTCTACAGCTAAAAATAGAGTACTACCAGTATACAATGACTGTCTCAAACAGCAATAGGCAGCTTGATCCATAGCCATTATAGAAAATATTCTTGCCTTCTTGCACTGCAAGAATGTGTAACTTTGCAACCATCCCGCTCCACAACACACACTTGATCAACTGGCTCAAGCCCAATGGAAAAGACTGCCCCAGCCTGTAGATGCAACAGATGATTCAACAAATCATTTCACCAAGCCTTCATTAGAACAGTATCTTGTGGCAGTGAGTCTGTCTGATGGACTTTCTTTCCACCTGTGAATACTCTGACCTTACACAAGTGACATGTTATGTTATTAAGCTCTGCCTTCAGGTTCACAAGAGCTCAGAAACCAGCACCAAAATAAGCCCCAGTGTAGGTAACCAGTTTTGAGTACTACTGCACAAATCATGTCAGAGAACCAACAGTAGCAACTCATGCCAGGTCATTACTAAGTCAGTCTCACTCACCTCACATACAAACACTGATGGTTTACACCACAGTTAACAACATACAAAGGAGGCTCCTTCTTGGCAACAACCAGTATAAAGGAAGCATCTGAACAGTCTATTTAGATGAGAATTTTTATTAAAGGATTTTATATATATATATATATATATAATTTTATCAAATTTCCTTTCTCCATGTGAAGCAGCTCCTTTCCCAGGCAATTACACATCTCAGAGACAGACTCAAGTAAACACACCACTGAAGACTACAAAACACAGTGCTGCATAACACAATTTATTAGTATTTTTCCTGGTCATTCTGATCTCTTGCTATTAAGTGACTTGGGTCACTGAACACTGTTCCAATAAAATCTACTAAAAAAGAAAACATGTTCTATTCCATAATCGCTGCAAGTTTGATTTGCATCTAAGACACTGCAATGTTCAAGAGGATTTGTTCTGGTGCAATACAGCCAAAGTCAGAGAAATCATTATAGCAAATGATCTTTGAATGCACGTAAAAATCAAAGAGAATAGATACAGGACTTGTAATAGTCTAATTTACAAATCCTTGCTGAAAGTCAAGTTTGTTTTGATAGTTCTCCTGATGCTGTGCCAGCAATATTACTACCTACCACTTCAGAAAGTCCACATTTTAGAAGAAAAAGCTCTATTTTCTAAATACGGTTTACTTTTCCTGCAGCTTTATAAACTGTAATGATTTTGTCTGACACTTAAACAAATCCTATGTTTAAAATCCTCAGGTTGATGCTGACATTTTTAAGCTTCTCTGAAAAGGAAGGGGGTGGTTTTCCATGTGTTCCCACAACCTTGAATCCACGGAATTCCCCATCCCCCATTTTCTCCGCTTTGTCAAACCAATGCTGCACAAGGTCAGCTCAGAGCAGAGCTAATGCAGTAAGCTTAGAACTCTCATTTGATGTGTGCCTGCTTTTGCTTCAGACTATGTCCCTGGCCCCAGCTGTGCATCCAACAGGCAGCTCTGGACTCTCGAGGGCAGCTCCAAGGTACTGCACAACACTGCAGAAAAGCAAAAGTGATTCAAACACCCTTCCAACAAACCCACTCTAAGCATCCTACTCTAACCACCTCTTCTATAGGATAGGGGAAGCTAAAAAAGAGAGGGGGGCAAGCATTCTGCTCCAACTCTCCAAAGACCTGGTGTTGGCTCAGAAAGACAGATATATCCAGAAACGATCACAGAATCAGTTAGGTTGGAAAAGACCACTGAGATCAAGTCCAATCTATGAGCACCACCGTGTCAACTAGACTATGGCACTAAGTGCCACGTCCAGTCTTTCCTTTAACACCTCCAGGGACGGTGACTCCATCACCTCCCTGGGCAGCCCCTTCCAATGCCTAATCAGCCTTTCTGTGAGGAGATTCCTCCTAATGTCCAACCTAAACCTCTGCTGTCACAGAAAGCAGGCAGGAGTAAGAGCTGGGAGGCAGAGAGGTCTGTGCTCCAGGGGAAAGAAAGGGGAGAGGAGCAGATGCATTGGCGTGTCCTGGGGGGGGCATAATCAGGAAGGGGATCAGAAGGTGGATGTGCACGAAGAGATGGGGACAGAGAGGGGGGGCAAGCACGGATGGTCAGGCAGGGGATGGGAAAAGAACGCGGGCGAGAGGAAAAAGAAGGCAGGGAGCAAAGCGGTGGGTGGACAAGAGGGACTCAAGCAACCCGCAAGCGCTCCTCTGAGCGACAGCCAGGGTAGAGCGGTCCGGGTCTGGGCAAGGGGCTGGGAAAGGGGGCCAGGGCGGGGGGGTGCGGGTATGGGGAACGGGGCCGGGGAGGAGGGGCGAGGGGCTGGGGAAGGGGGCCGGGGCGGAGGGGTGCGGGGCTGAGGAATGGGGTTCAGGGCGGAGGGGTGCAGGGCTG
>JAWWEU010000125.1:12277642-12319688 GCA_035583155.1 Acropternis orthonyx | reverse complement strand
CCGCGAGCAGGCGGAGAGCGGCGGGGCCGGCGGGCAGGCGCCGGGCCGCGCCGCCACGCCCAGCCGCTCCAGCTCCAGCTGCTCCCGCCCGCGCCGGCCGCCGCCGGCCGCCATCGCCCCGCCGCCCCGTCCCCGCCCACCGGCCGGCAGCCCGCAGCACCGAGGGAGATGTAGTCGCCCTGGCGCCCGACGGGACCTCCTTCCCGCCCTCCTCCTGCTCCTCCTCCGCCACTCCTCCCACCCTGCCCTGCCCTCTCCGCGGCTGGAAGGCTCCGCCGAGCCCGCAGCCCCGGCCCGCCTCCGCCTCCGCGCCGCAGGGCCGAGTGTGGGATCGCCGCTCGGCCAGAGCGGGAGGAGGGGCCGCCGAGGGGGTTTTGCTCCTTAAACTCGACGGGAACAGCGATTTCACATCGTTTTTAAGAAGGAACGGTATTAAGGGTACCCGGGCCCGGCCCCGGCGCAGCAAACAGGAGCGCAGCCGCAGGTACAGGTTTGTGTGGCTTTATTGCAGTCCCGGTACAGCCGAACACGGCTCGGCAGCCGCGACACCCGAGGGGTCACCGCGCGAACTACACTGACAGAGTTACCCCCAAATGCAGCTAGTCCCCGCCCCCCTTAGCCAGGGATTGAAAAAAGAAGGGACACGTTGCTTTTTGTCTCCCCTTAAAGGGTGACTTCGTTGTTTTCGATGCTGTGGCGGTCTCGGGAATCCTCAGCGCTCTCAAGTTTTTGCTTGCTGTCACCGTCGGAGACCTCAGCTGAAAGCTGGCTCTCCCTGCTTTCCACGCTCGGGAGGCTGTCCCCTCTGACACCAGCCTTGCTGTCATCGCCTTCTGCCTCGTGGCTGTCGAACTTGTGCCGGCTGTCGTTCTCCACGCTCCGGTCGGGCTGGCTGCTGTCCAGCTCCCGGCTCTCCTGCCCGCGGCTCTTGTCGGACCATTCCACGCTCATGTCCTGCTTCCCCAGGGAGCGGCTGGAAGCGGAATCCTCCCGGGACAGCCCCGCTCGCTGGCTGTCTGCATCCAGGTCGCTCTCGTCTTCCTCAGTGGCATCATACCTGAGCTGTGTTAGGGAGCGAAACGAGCCGCTGTCAGCCCGGAGAAATTGCCTGTCAACGAGTGCTGCCCCACTGCACTAAAGCTGCTCGGGCTGCAGGGACACTCAGAGGTTGCAGGATACATCTCTGCCTGGAAACACTAACTTTTATGTAGTTACATAAACCTTTCACATTTTGAGAAACCCGCCTTTGATCCTGTCTTCAGATTCTAGGTGTGCAAGTACATCATGACAGGGCAAATTGCAGTATTGCGTATCTTGCTGCAGCAGGCTACACTCTTACCTTGGCACCATCAACACCCCCTGATTTTGGGGTATCCAGAGAAAGGAAAATACATTCCTTCACTTAGGCCTGCTTTCCCCTCACCAATTCTTTTCAAAGCTGACTCCCATAAAATGGCATGTCCATTTTCAAGCTCACCACCCATTTCCAAAAGCGTGGGCACCACCACTCAGTGCTGTTTACCTTCTTTGCAGCTTTGCGGAGCTTGATAGACTTCACCAGTGCAGCTTTTGCCCTTATCCTGTATGCCACGCTGTCACCTCTGCCGGCGTTGTCTCCCCGGGTGAAAGGGATTGGGGGGAAGGGTACAGTGACTGGAATGTCTGTGGGAAAACCTGTGACAACCTCATCGGATTCATCTGTGTCGTTGGAATCATTATCATCGTCGTCGTCATCCACATCTTCGTGGCTCTTGCTTGACACATCAGGAAAGTGCTGGAAAACATTTATTACGCTTCAGACAAGTGAACGTGGATGGGACATGTGCAAACTGGTATCTGTCCTGCTCACCCAGGGCTTGTACGTTTTTGAGGAGCTATGTGCAGGCATTTCTCTGAATTCACCTCACCCTGCCTAACGGCCTTGTGTTACTTAGGGAGAAATGTTACTGCAAGAATTGCACTCGAATGAGGGAAATGAGTGTTGCTACACACTGTCTGCCCTGCAGCACTCAGCTGACATTTTGTCATTCAAAACACTTACCGGTTCCACTGGGACATCCATGCTTTCTTCTGAAGAGTAAAGAGTCTGAAAACATGAAGCTCACTATTAGTACGAAAAGGCACATACAGTAGAACTGATCAGCATGTTGACTATTCTTTAAGCACTTAATCCTAATTTGTACATCTTGGCATGAAAAGATGCTCTGGTTTCTCCTCCAGTTAGCTGTCCATACCTGCTGAGGTGATGCCAGGTCAGTGTGTGGGTGCTGCTGACTCTCCCAAGACTGTGAGTTCACATGGCTGTGGTGATATCTGTGTAAGTGATGGCCCCTGGAGTCCTTCAAGAGAAAATAAAGGAGGGGTTAATCACAATCTCTGTTTTCAGGCCAGTGTGGCATCTGCAATACGTACTCCTCTTGCACAGGATGTGTCCTCAGCTATTCACTGCAATAGGAACAGGACTCAGAACACGTCATGATCCCAGATGAACATTATACCCAAACAATATAATGTAGATGTGCCTCTCCCACTGGCAGAGCCTGGGGAATTTCAGGTCAGTTTCTTCAGCTTGTTTTTATTGAGTGCAGTTTGGAATTATGTCCAACAACCATTGTTTCTGCTTATTCTCAGGTCCTTTGCCCGAGAGTGATTCATGTCCCTTGTCATGAAGGCTATAAACTAAATGAGGTTCTGATTCTCAGAGCAAAGAATTGATTTTACTTGAGTAGCACCTGATAATGGAAAAAGTCTTAGGGACATCAGTGGGTCTCTGCTTTGAAACTGGCTCATAACAGCCAGGTGAGGATGTGCTCTGCAAGAATATACAATTATGAAACAAGTACCAGAGAATGTGTATTACAGGAAATAAAAAATCAAAAAGTATTTATTAAAGAAAATGAATAGAAAGAAAAAAGGAGCTTACATATTTTTCTTCAGAGCTGGCAGAAGTGGCATGCTGCTTGGATTTACTCACCTTGAAGGGAGAAAAGAATAAAGTATGTATCAGTATTTCTAAGTAATATGCAAAGAAAATAATGCACGTGATTGGTGATACGTATTTGTGGTTTACTCACTGGCCATGCAGCAGTGATGCTGATAAGGCATAAACACAGAACTGCCACCTTCATTGTGATGTTTTACCTAAAAAATATTTTGGAACAGTGAGTCAACAAGGTAAAATACCACAAAAATGCCATAGGCTTTTCCTTTTCCCTGGTGCACTTCACTGTACTGAGAACAGCTCCCTGCTACGGATTCAATCTGCCCATGCTATTTTTTTCTTTTGTCCTCCATCACCACCAACACCCAGCTGGTTTGTAATGACTTAGGAACTGAAAAGCTACAAGAATTTTAAAGAGGTACTGAGAAGAGCTGAGCAGTGGTGAGAGTAGCCACAGTGTGAAGGTGAACTGAGTCCTATCAGCTACTGGCTTGTAAGGGAAAGGAAAAGCTTTGTGAAAATCAAAGTGTCATAAATATCAGCTTTGGTTTATCTTCATGCACTTAACATGTTTTTTTTCAGAAGAGACAGGATAAGGCAAATCAGCTTGGATTGTCTTATCAGTTATTTTAAAACTAGTTTTCAGGTTTATTAAGTGAAATAGCTGAGTAACGTTGATTTGTATGAACATAAACTGCTTTTATTGATAGACATTTATTTCCCCATCCAGAAGTTTGGACAAAATAACCTGTGTTTCCAAACAAGACATAAAGTGAAATATCTGCTCACATTGCAGTTTTAGCAATTTAATAAATAACTGGTTTCTGCTGAAATTAGGAGAGTGCTGAGCTAAAGTAAATTTTGGTGCTTACAGACGAGTTCCCAGGATAAGGAACATCCCTGAGAAATTAAACCCATTCACCGATGAACAAGAGTAATTTAAAACTTTGGTAAAACATAGCAGGAAAGAAAGGCTACTTAGGACACATTTAAAATGCATTATTAAGGTTGGCCCTGAGACAGAACACTCTATTAGAAGCATTGCAATTTGGAGTTAGTTACACAGAGAAGGGCGAGTGTCCCATCCATTCAGGATTGTGCAGCACAAACTGTGAGCCTGCCAGAAGAAACAAGAACACTGCCAGGCAGTAGTTCCATGAGGGAGAAAGCTTTCTGTGTTCAAGCATTGAGTCTCCAGCATATGATTCAGTGGCAGGGTTTTCAGTAGCCTCCCCCTGACACCTATCAGCACACAGGTTTAAAAATTGTCATTATGTGTAATACTTTGCATTGCTAAAGCAACCTTGCTCCTATAAAAAGCACACCTCTTTCTATAAAAAACCAACAAATGTCCCTGCCCAGTGAAGCAGTTTTCAAAGATCTGCTCAGTGTTTCCTTGACTAAAGGTGCAGACAGACTGGCACAGGTCAGGCAAAAAAGCAAAAAAACTTACCTTTTCTGATGCTGGAGGAGTCAGCTGCAGCAAGAGCACTCTTAGTGATCCCAGCAGCAGCTCCAGTCAGTTTGCTCCCAGCAGCTCTGGCTTTCTCCCCTTGTCCCCTGACTGCCTGACATCTCTGACCTTCGGGAATTTAAACCCTGTTGCAAGCACAGCCACCAATCCCCATGTGGCGGAAAAAGATGAGGTCATGAGGCTCCTGGCCACCGTCCTGCCCACGTTCTCCTACACTTCCTCTTTGGCTTTGTGGCTTTTGAAGCAAACAAAAACTACTCTATGGTTAAAACATTACTTATGGGCAAGATCATTAACCAGCAGGTCTGTTGAATGCACAGCATTTGGTATCATGTAGGAGGGCTTCGGGGCACATCTGTCCTCCTTTTGTGAAAAGGCAGAGCCCAGTTTCCCAGAAACCTTTTGTTCCCCATTCTGTAGGGGGTAGGAATATGTAATGTGTCCAGGAAGAAAGAAATCTGAACATAAAATTCACCAAAAAGATGTTAATGCTTCCACAAAGTTGTAGATTTACTTTCCAGGGCATATATTATGCAGTGGGAATTGCAAATATGGTGCAGAATATGGCCTTTTGCATTTTTTTGGTCTGACCTGGGTAATAAAAAGTTAATAAAATTAGTTGTCTCAATAGGCACTCTGCATCCAGAAACTTGTTTGTAAAGATATGCAAGAGCCAGTGATAGTCTAACTAAAAAAGATTTGTGCACCATTATGAGAAATTCTCACTTTTCTATTTGTGTCCCTTCTGTCTCCTTTCTCAGACAGTTTGGTCAAGCTAAGGGGGGAAAGAAAACAACTATAACTCTGTCATGAGGACTGCCATGACGAGTGTTGGGAAGCAAGGGACATCATGGGATGAAATTCCATGTCTGCTGTGGAGCAGTGCATTGGTCCTGCTGATGGGCAGATAGGTCTATTCTGGCAGTGCCTGACTCAGACAGCCATAGCTTTGGATAGATTCTACATCATCTGGGATATGCTAGAAGACTCTGAGACCCTCTTTAAAATGGCAGTGGGGTGCCATTCAAACACAGGGAAACAGCCCTTTCAGAAGCAGAATATTTATGACTGTTTCAAAGCAGTTATCTTTCTCCTCATTTCTGAAAGCCAGCTAATGTTTGCTATGTCCTTAGTCAAGCAAACAAGACACTTGGTTGTACCAGCCCATGTTACCAGTTATCCTGTGCTTATTAACACTTCTGTGGCATGTTTAGAAACAACATGAGAAACGTACCCAGGTTAGCTCAGCACCTGCCAATCACATCATCACACAGACCTAGTTAATTATATTTTTGAGCTGAAAACAGCAGTAGCTGAAAGTTCAGCTTAGTCTACTTAACAGAGTATTCTAATATCCTAAAAGGAGAATTGGATAAAAAGGTGGTATACAGTATATGATTAGTAGTTCTGCATGTAAGGACCTACCTGAATAAGCACTATCTTGGCTTTATGTTTGAGCTATGTGACCATTATTATGTATTAACTTAGGAAAGACTTTTCAACCAAAAAACCTTCGTTAATTGGGATTTCAGCAGCATGATCTTCTGCAAATTTAGACAAATTTACCATCTTCCATCATACCTGCAGCTCAGTGCTCCTGGAAACCAGACAGTTTACTGAAGCCCTTGAATGCAGATACCAGATTCAAGCTGTAAGTGAGTGCTCTTAGGAAGTTCTGGTTTGAGCATTATGTAGTAGCTGATACTACTTAGTTACTAGGACAGCTTCAAAAGGCCACTGTTGGCTCCAGGGACCCCCAAGTCAGGCCCTTGGGTAGCCAAATACCTTTGATCCCAAACACCAGTCCATCAGTAACAAACTACTTCCATCTGACAGAGCAAGAAACTGAGACAGAGTGAAGCTTGGTGGCTCACCCCACTGAGTGTGGGATTGGGTGTGCTGGGTCCTGCTCTCCTGTCCACACCCTGGATCAAATCTTAAGCCTTAAAAACCTACTTTCCTTACAAACCATTCATCAAGAGGCACAGAACTGAAAAACAACATTATGCTGAAAGATCCTCTAGAGCTGTTTTCTGGCCAAAACCATCTCTTGCAATCTGAATAGTGGCATATTACTGTGTATCAGACTCTATATTATGTCAGGACTTGTAAACAGCCTGTTTTACCAAGTTCAGCAGTAGTTATCAGTCATGCTGATGGAGCCATTAAAAACACAGTCTTCGTGCAGTTTGTTAAAGACCTTCCTGTACAAGTCACTTATCACTGTGGCTTTTCAAGACAAATGTTTTGTGAGTACCTGGAACACTTGACTCCCAGCAGAGACTCTTATGTGACCCTCAGGGAACTGTTTCTGGAAAACAGCTGATATTTCCA
The DNA here is from genome assembly GCA_035583155.1 of Acropternis orthonyx. Classification (NCBI taxonomy): domain Eukaryota; kingdom Metazoa; phylum Chordata; class Aves; order Passeriformes; family Rhinocryptidae; genus Acropternis; species Acropternis orthonyx. Next base: position 12,312,939 of record JAWWEU010000125.1, on the reverse strand, counting down.
GTGTGCTGGGACATGGCAGTGTTTTTGAGTATGTTGCCAAAGCGATATGGTTGATTTTTTAAGAACTAAAAAACAACACTGATGTTTTGCAATAATCCAGAAGCAAGATGTGAAGTGACATTTATTACTAAATGTCTTCGTTTTATGCAAGATTAGCCACTACAGAGCTGTAGTAAATTTGCCACATGTCTCATGCCTGTCATTATGTGGTTTTTTATCCTGTAAATCATTTTGTCTAGCTGAGAGATCTTTACCTTGCTAGGGGGTAGTGCTTCTCATGCTCTCAGAGATAAGGAACAAGCAGGGCAGAAAGCGAGAAGCTTTCACCATTTTCACTTCCCACATTAAAATGCCTAATTCCAGAGAGAACACTTGGCTGCCGATGGCACAGCCGAAGCAGCTTGCTTGAATTTGTACAGGTGGGAGGGTACATGATTTCAGCTTTCAAGAGCCATCAGGGTCCGTGTGGAGCATGACTGTGACAGGCTGTAATTTGCTGCATGTAGGTGATATTTTCTACTTGGCTATCCTGTCAAACAAAGCTTTTGACCACAACTTCGTCCATCTTGGGCAGTGTTGGAAACATGTGGTTAGGCTGCTGTTTCGTGTTGTCAAGAAGCTGTATCAGTGCCTCCCTGGGCAACCTCCAACAGCTACCTAAGATCCTGAGCTGAGACATCAGCGCGATGCCTGGCGATATCTCTGGCTGGCATGGGAACTTCCAGCCTGCCTGCAGTGACCTGTAATGCTCCATCTTTCAGAAGAGCTGGCTTTTGTTTAGTTTTGTTTACCAAAAAACAAGCCTCGAGGTAGACCAGAGCAACATCTTCTAGATGGCAAAGACTAAGAGTGGAAGAGAGAGGTTGATTTCTTAGTAGCACTCAGAATGTTATCAACTACTGTTATACAACTAGAATATCCCAAAGAAATGCAGGCATGGTAAACACAGGTTTCTATGAAAGACAGATGAAAAGCAAAACTTTCTCACTTAGCTACCATAAAATTCTTCTTGGAAACTCAGTGTCAGCCAATATAATATATCCCCCAAAGCCCTTACATATTCCCAATTAAGTCTTCAAAAGCAGTGACAAACTTACATTCATCAGTTGGTAGACTTAAAAAATAACACTTCTGCCTCTTAAAGAGACTACACAGACCACCACAGTGTTTGTATCCAGGCCTTGTAGAGTACTTGGTATGCAGAAGGGATATGGGTGCCAGATCTGTTTGATGAAGAAATTGCAAGAGAGATTTGCTCCTTACACGTGGGAGCAGGGCACCCCCATAACACATGCGTTGCAGCACAACTGTGTATCTTCTGCTTTGCATTACTTGAGGCAATAAAAGGAGTTACAGTATCTCACTTTCCTAGAGCCAACCCTAGTAGTTCCTGAAGGAGTTGCAGACCTAGGCACAACACTGACCTAGAGCTGTAGTAGGTGATTTATTGGGACAGAACAGAGTCTTTCTGGGAAACAACCCCACCATAAGCTGACAGCATATTACAAAGTGCCAGTGTCTGACACAGCACAGTCTTTTGGTCTGTCCTTATCTTCCTCTGCATAAAGAGAGCTCACTTGCTTGTCTCTGCTTTCTGAGACTAGTTGCTATCTGTTCACGTTTTCAAATACTGTTTTAGTAACAGTTCTGGAAAGTAAATTTGAGAAACTGCCATGCAGCTGTGGCCCACAAATCCTGGAGGCTGAACAGTCCCAGCTTTCACAGAGGTGAGTGGCTGCTCCTGCTACAGCATAAATACAATCCAGCTGTCTGTAAGTTGCTAAAATGGAGCCCTACTGATGCTTCCTCCTTGGCTGTTACAGCCAACAAGAAAAAACAATTTTTCCAGATTTTTTTTTTCCCTGTTGAAATTCGTGTGTTTTCATATTGAATTCTGTGTAGCGGCAGGAATTAAACCAGCACAGAAACATTAGGTTACTTTCAGGTCATCAGAGTTACCAGTGTAAAGAGCAAAATACCAGGTATTTCAGTGCTGGGTTTGTGGCTGTGCTTCAGCTCTGGATTGACAGAAAAAGAATAGCACTTGTTTCAGCTGGAAAATAATAAACACAGTAATAGTCCGAACTACTATTAGAAACAAAACCAGACAAAGAATACATGGTGTACATCATGTTTTCATAACTGCACCATTTTGTAATGTATGTAACCCTAGAAAAGCAATTTTTGAGACCAGTAAGATGAGACTTTCCCATTCCAATGGGAGCTGAGCTCAATCTGCTGTCTCTGAAGCCTGAATACTGCTGCAGGGATAACGCTCCAGGATGAAGGGAAGCCTTCAAGGTGTGTGTGCCTAAATCCTGTCTATGCTCAAAAGAAAGTTTCCCAGCTCAGGGCTCACAGTCTGAGTTCTGAGAGGAATTTGATGGTAGGAAACAGCTTTACAAAAGATTGCTTCTCAGACAAGCCTTGCAAAAACTTTGTGACAAGTTGTTTCCCTCTCGCTCCCCCCGCTCGGTTCTCTGTTTCCTAACCTACTGCAAAATTTTCTCCTCACACTGAGAAAGGACACTAATGGAAACATCTGAATATGCAAAATGGGTATGGAAAGAACAGCACCTCCTTGCTCTGCATTGTGAAACTGGTGGAAAGTCACAAGATGCCTGTTCTCCCTAGTGCAGGGACTTGTGGCAGGGCACCACAGGAATGATTTTTCACACCCCTCTGCTTGCATGTTCACTGAGCTCTGCTGGCAATGCACAGAATTACCTGCAAAGAAAGAAACAGAGCAGATTACAGCACAGCATGACAGAGAAGAGGCAGACAGGGAAGATGATGGGACAACTCCTCTACAGTCACCTGTACATTGTGTACAACTGAGATGAGCGTGACGGAGTCCTAATTGTGTCCTGGGAATCCTTATCACACAGCAGCCTTGATGTTGCACTCCACATATGCCTGTTGAGCCCATGTCCTGTTTCCACACACAGCCACAGGAGGATCACAGCATGAGGAGCAGAGGGTCCAAGAAAGGCTGTTGTTGATCGCAGAGACAAACCTTTCACAAGGCACACTTTCTGAGTGTCTCCTGGAAGGGGCCAGTGCAAAACAGATAAATTGGAGAGGTGCCGGGCATTACACAACACAGGATTCCACCCTGCATATCTGTGGTTGTCTGTACACAAGGCGTCTTTTCTACTGCCTGCCCTGACTTTTCTGTCTCCAGCAGGTCTGGGGAAGGTGAAGCATGTGCTTTACAAGCAGTGCAGGACTGCTAACATGGGCTGTGACCCTGTCAACAAACCTGACCTCAGACACAGGCATGGCTACGTACCAGAAACCCTTCGGATTTCACGTGGCTTCAGGTCTTGTGAGCAGTTTTCTTAACTCTCAGTCTAAAGCCATTGTGGTCTGAGGTGGGATGGATGCAGAGCTGAGTCAGTGTGAAAGCAAACATGTCCCAGGCACTGCATGCTGAGGTGTGGAAGCCCTGCTGGTGGAGTGGGAGGCAAAACCCATCCGTGGGCCTGGTGAAGGGAAATTAAAGAGTTGGGGACTGGACTTGGGGAGGAAATCATTTGGCCAAGAAGCTGATCTGATTTTGTGGGGAAACCAAAAATCAGCAGGCTAGGGTCAAGGCCTCTGCTGTCTTGACTGAGTCATGGAGAGATTTCTCACAGCTTGCTCAAGCTCGGAGGTGATGAGGCTGTTCTCCCTCGAAGCCTATTCAGGCAGGAGCTCTGCAGGAACCATGTTTCATTGCACCAATAAAAATTTTGGCTCTGGCTTGGAAAGCCAGAATATCTTCTGCATGTCAGTATACTTGATTTAATTAGCATCGGAGTGTCCCTCTCTTGTACAACAAGCAATAAATGTGCCAATAGAACATCACTCAGACCCAGCAATTTCTCATTGTATTTTGAAAATTAAAATTTTTAAAATTTGAAGGATTTATTTATGAAATGGAAAGTAGTTTAACTCACAGTTGACAGTTACTACCATCAGCAAGTCAAAGGGGATATTTTCTTAAATGTGTAATTTGTTCAAGTGAATAGGATAAATTGATACACTGCATAGTTCACATGATGCATAATACAAGTGTGTGGGAAAAAGTAAAAAGGTTTCTTTTCATTAGAAAGGTATCTTCCCCTCCATGTTCAGCCAGTTCTCTCTTCCTTCCCAGCCTCCCTTTAGGCAAGGTTGGAATGCAAAAATACTTTGTTTTGGAAAGTACCAGTGTGCTATCTGCTGAATTGGCAGCTCATGTACACTGGGCAGGTGCCCTTACTCCCCAAATTTGTGACGTTCTGGACCAGCCAGTCTCTGACCCTGCCCAGCACCAAGGACTAGCAGCCCAGCAGCCTGTGATAAAAGGGAACTGCACAGAGGCACACTGAGCTTGGCCAGCCAGGAGGACAGACAGCCTGCCAGGTACAGAAGCACAGCAGTATAAACACTTTGGCAAGTCCCTGCTATATCTCTTTTGCTTACCAGCTTTCTTTGGAAGGGAGCTGCTCTTTTGGAAATACACAGTTGGGAGATAATCACATCCAGATTTAGGAAATAACATTTTGCACATAATTCATACTGGGCACCTAGAGAGATTATTGGTTGAGCATGTAGCTATAAATTTGGCAGAATAAATGGCAAACTGTGGTTGGCATATGGATGCAAAGCAGGAAGCAAACTGCAGCTATACATTAACTACAGGAAAGGAAAACCTAAGAAACTGGGTTTATCAGCAGGCTCTAAAGCAAACAATAAGAAGGGGCAGCTGACGGGGCAACTAACTCTTGAGCATATGCAGCAATAGGGCTCTTTGCATTAGGAAGAACATTACCAGTCAATAAATAACAAGCCAGCACAGCTATTTTGCTCACTGAGTCTTGTTTATCACAAAGAAGTCAAATGACTACTCCTCACCCATGGAAAATGTGAACACAGAAGATGACAAGCAATTTTGGGAAGCAACATCCGTTCTGTATGGAGAAACTTGATCTGCTATACCCAAAATAGCTGATGTTGAAACAGAGACTGGATCTCCTCTAAGCAATTGATTAGACAAAATGAGGAAGCTGAAGTGTGTGTTGGAGCTGCGTTGGTCTCACCTGAAGCAGCAAGGGCAGGAACAGGGCAGAGACACATGGGCTGAGTCAGGTTGGACAATGCAGATCTCAGGCAGGTTGGACAATGCAGATCTAAGGCAGGTTGTCAGCAGATACCTCTGTGCCCTCAGCAGGGCTGAAAAGCATTTATCATGGCACCTGGTCCCTGGAAGCACTGTACGAACTCTGGCATTTGTCCCTTCATTGGCACCAATGCAGTCACATCCCACAGGAATCGGTTTGCCTGAGCCCTGCAGGATGCCCCCATCGCTGACAAGTCCTGCTTCTGCTCTACCCCAGGAGTGCAGGCAATTGCGTATCAGCAGAGCTACATTACCCAGGCCCCTTGGGTGTGCTAAACAGGGGAAAAGGGCTAGTGTGGTGGCTGTAGCAAAAACCAGAGCTGGCTGCAGGTCACCATTCAGCCAGCAAAGCTGCATCAATAAATCACTTCTGCAGAATGGGATCTTCTGTATCCACCTTTTGCAAAAAGAAGCTGATTTTCCCCAGGACAGGCTTTGGTACAGTGCGACACTCCAGTGTTTGCCTCCATGCACAAGGTGGAGTAGAATTCTACTGACTGAACACCTGAGGCATAGTTCCATCCCAGACTGAAAATCTCATCAGAGCAGGCTTTTTGCATTCACTTTGGCTCAGTCACAGCAATACACACACAGAGATGCAAATATATACTAACACTCACATATACCTACAGTTAATATGTTAAATTCCACTTTCAAGACCAAATGAAATTCTGGAGTTCTGAGTCACATGGAAGTAACACAAAACCCCCTTCAAAATCAACAGCAAAAGAATGCTGGACCACGACAAGTCCCAGTGAGAGTAGTTTTAGTCCCCTGTTTCAGGCTTAAGTAAAGACAGAAAGAGAAGGGCTTACTTTCAGCAACTATTCAAGGTCATGGGTGTCTCTTTTGCCTCTGCTCCAGGGCAAAGAAGCCAAGCTGATGCACTGAGCATTTTTATGTGTACCTTCCAATCTTTCAGATCAGCTGATTCACTCACCATACCTATTTTCTAGGAATCTATTGTCGTGAGAGAGAGCAGTGTAATGCAGCTGCAGTCGTGTTCAACACAGGACCAAATGTCAGAACAAGGGAATATTAGCCATGGCTCTCTTTTGGGAAATGCCAGGAGTGCCTTTGCTGGATATAACACTGTTGCTTTACAGGCAAGTTACAGGGCATGCTTTCTGGCTTGGCTGTGATTTAAAGACGATAGGAGTAATGTAGATTTTCCAATGATAAGTAAAAAACAAGTAACATCAAAATAATAAGAAATGTCAACTATCATAGAAAGAATTTTTTTAAAAAGCCTTTCCTTTAGCTTCATGTCTACCATACCTGCCCCTCCCACACCAATGTTATAGCATGTGACTTTAATAATTTTCAGCAAAAATAACACTCATTATATCTCTGATCTTGCAAAGCTACTGTAGGGCACAAGCTTTCTCTTAGTAATCATGCAGTTATCAGGTCCAGTTATTGGGTAAGGACTATTAAATATATTTTTTAAAAAAGGAGGCCACTCTAAGTCTTGATGCAATAATAATTTGCTCATTTTATTTATCATCCTCTGGCTTGATACTGCTCACACACGAGACAAGACACAGATGCCCAAGAGATGCTAAAAGCTCGCTCTGAACTCCAATTATGCTAGCATTTCTTCTAGCCCATTGTTTTCCCATCATTATTGCCATGGAAATCAAGGAAAAATACAGAGGCAAAATAGACAAAGAAATAAATTAACCTGGCTGTAGGTTTTAAAAGTTTTCCTCATAGACTTCAGTGGGAAATGGCTACGTTTGCACATACACAGATTGTACATTGGAGGCAGGGAAAGAGGGCAGCTTTTTTTATTTATGTGGGCTACAGAGATGCTGCAAATTGAAGCTTAAAACAGCAGAGTTTCTCCCCTGTCACCACCATATGGCCTGCTGACAATTAGCCTGTCTGCTCAGGCTGCTTTTCTTCCCTATTTCATCCCTGCTTAGCAATTAACAGGGGCAAAAACAAGCGTGTGTGCTCCCTGCTTACATGTTGAAACAGCTGCTTGCGCTGTCCAGGGGGACCAGGTCAATACCCAGAAGCTCTTTCCTGGAAAACCAACAACTTTACCAGGCCTGAACTTGTAATACAGACAGAATAGAAGAGTCAATCACCACAGTGTACAGATGATACATACCAGACAGTGAGGATTTGTGGATTTTAAAATCTATAACAGACCATCTTTTACTCTGATGCCCTGCCCAAGTCAGACTGAAAGACAGACTTCAGACACTACTGAGCTTATCAGCTTGCATTTGACTCAGTGCAGTTATTCCTCCTGAACTGGGGCTAGTCTGTGTTAAAGCTATTTTCCATAAAATCACATAGATGAGCACTAACTACACCACTCATTTGTAGCTCTAAGAATTGAATTATGCACAGGCTTTGGCTTTCCCATTGTTTTTTGTGTGCAAGACATTATTCTGGCCATTTACACAAATCAGCCATGTATAAACACAGCAGCCTGGCTCACAATTATCAGTCCTATTCCAGTCCCTCCAGTACTGGTATTTACAAGTCATATTCTGATTTTAACAGAGATAACTCTGGTGGCAATGCTGGTGAGGTTTTTCCAGCACCCTTATGCTCACAGCTGGGAAGGCCTCCCCAGAGCACTGGCTTCTCACCTTGCTCCAGTTTCACACTTTGCTGCCCAAGAATTCTGCTTTACTGTATGACAAACCTATCTGTGGCTTCTAGGGAAACAGGAGCTTCCCTAACTCCATGATGTGTGTGCACATCTCCTGGCTTTCTGGAAATAAAGTTTTTCCTCTCAGTGATCAGCTCTGAAAGATGATCAGAGTAGCTGAACCACTGATGCAAAATTGATTAGAAACACCCAGGTATTAAAAAAGCTGGAAGGTAGTTCTGGAAGTGGCCAGTGACAATATCTATCCATTCCTTTCTCAGTGCAATACAAACTCTCTGTTGTCCAGTGTCTTTTTATCCCACTCCAAGTTTTTGTCACAGAAATCCAGAGGAATAACTTTTCTATATTCAATAGAATTAAAGCTGAAGTGTTTAGGATATAGCCCCAAGTGGAGGATCCTTCCTGTCTGACCCTTGTTCAGCATCTCTGTATGTAGGAAGCACCATCACAGCTGTTGAGATTACTCAGCATAGGGTAACCCAACTGCCCTTTGCAGGGTACCCTCCTCAGTGGGGTCTCACCCCCTCTCAGTGAGGGTCTGGCAGGTCAGAATCTGTCATGCTGGGGCTATCAACACTGTGTTGTCACCATGCAGGGCCTGTGCCCAGCAGGAGCAAATCTTTGTGCAGGTTATTCAGCTCTTACTCTCCAGAAAATTTCATTGTCAACATAGGCCCTGTTCTAATAGGCAGCAAGGAGGAAATTAGGCTCTCCAATGAAAACAGCTCTTGGTTTATTTGTTTGGGTTTTTATTTCAACATAATGATCTCCCTACAACCGTTCTAGGAAAGCACAAGAGAAATATTTCTTCTGTGAAATGTAATTAACATAGTTTTCTTCCCGTTGCGAAGTATAATGGCAAATATAAACTGACACACGAGCACGGAGTTATTTTGGGTGATGGTTTGTGCAGCAAAATACTGTGACGAGCTTGGTTTGTCAAACTGAAGACAGGGCAGACGTCTCTCTCCCTTCCTGTTTAAGCCAGTGGTCTGGGAAGGGCTGCTGTAACCTATAATGAGGGTTAGCTCACCGAAAGCTACTTGTTTCCCCCAATCTATAAATGCAGTTTTCCAAAGGCTGAGCATATGCCAGAACATGCACTTGCTTTGTGATCCTGTGTGACATGGCAAACCCATGTCTGATCTCAAGTTATGTTAAAACTTGCATCAAAAATCCTCTGTTCTGCCAAACCTGCTGTCTTCCAGCACCTGAAGGGAGCCTAAAAGAAATCTGGAGAGGAAATGTTTACCAGATATATGTGGTGATAGGGCACAAGAGAATGGTTTAAAACTGACAGTGGGAAGGTTTTAATCAAATATTAGGAAGGAAGTTGTTACTGTGAGGTGGTGAGGCACTGGCACAGATTGTTCAGGCAAGTTGTCAATGTCATATCCCTGAAAGTGTTCAGGGCCAGGTTGGATGGGGCCCTGAGCAACATGGTCTAGTGGAAGGTGGCCCTGCTCATGGCAGGAGGGCTGGAACTAGATGATCTTTAAGGGCCCTTTCAACCCAAACCATCCTGTGATTCTACATACTTTCTCATACAGAGCTCACACAAAGATGTGGAATGTTCCTTCAAAGTCAAAGAAATGAGTCAAAGTTTCCTCTGCAAAAGCATTTCCTAACTTCCTAAGAACTTGACCAAACATGGGACAATTTTCACCCTTCACTGTGTATTTGCAATTGCTATTTGGCTGGCAAAGCACTTAAACCTGCTGAGCCCCAGGAGCTGTTGAGAGAAATGGAGTGTGGCACAATGTGGCTGTAGGGTTGCAGCCTAGGAAAGCGGTGGTGAGGCACCTCCTGCCTGGAGGTCGCTTTACCCTGATGGGTAATTCCTTGCAACGTGTCCTTACACCCAAAACATACCTTGAAAAACATCAGCCACTTTCTGTCTTATCTTCTTTCTTCACTGCAAGAGTACACAAGTAAATACTCTGGCCTCCATCCATAAGACAAGACACTGAAGCAGAAGCAGCATGGCTGAATAAATCACTGAGCTAAATCAAGCAACAGCATTGCACAAGCAAACTTCTCACATCCTGAGTAGTTAGATGACGTGAAGCAAGGCTGGTCTGGCAGGAATCACATGGGAGCAATACCCATTCGCCTGAGGTCTGCTCTCCCCTGACACTTGGACACTGGAGTGCACTACTGAGTCCTCTCCTCTCTCTGCAGAGCCTGGCTGGCTGTCCCTCTGTGCTGTCAGGGCTCAGGAGCTCCAGGTAGACCTGCACATCTTAGTGAGAAATGTGCTGAGTCTCCAGCAGCAGCCACAAAGCCATTGCCTGGGGAGGTGGCAGAGTGACTTAGGGACTTCCAGTAGTGCTCCTCCCAACAGACAAGGCATATCATAAGAGGAATGAACAAGATGTTAGAGATGTACATGCCAACAGAGCTATGATGTTATTGGCATCACAGAGACATGGTGAGATTGCTCCTGTCACTGGAGTATTGAAATGTAAGGATATAGGCCCTTTAGGAAGGACAGGCAGGGGAGATGAGAAGGGGCTGTTGTCCTTTGTGTCAATGACCATCTGGAGCTCTTCATGGGGATGGATGAGCTGACCAAGAGCTTGATCACATGCACCACATTGAGAGGAAGGGATAGGAGGGAAGGGATGCTGTCCAGACAGACCTGAACAGACTTGAGAGGTGGGCTTGTGTGAACCCTATGAAGTTCCACAAGGCCAAGTGCAAGGTCCTGCACCTGGGTCAGGGCAATCCTAAGCACAAATATGGGCTGGGTGGAAAATAGATTGACAGTAGCCCTGAGGAGAAGGACTTGATGGTGTTGGTGTATGAGAAGCTCAAAATGACTGAGCAATGTGCACTCGCAGCCCAGAAAGCCAACTCTATCCTGAGCTGCATCCAAACCAGTGTGGGCAGCAGGTCAAGAGAGGGGATTCTACCCCTCTACTCCACTCTCATGGGGCCCCACTTGCAGTACTGCTCTGAGGGCTCCAGCATAAGAAGGACATGGACCTGCTGGAGTGAGTCCAGAGGAGGTCATGAGCTGGAGTATCTCTCCTGTGAAGGCAGGCTGAGAGAATTAGGATTGCTCAGTCTGGAGAAGAGAAGGCTCCATGGAGACCTTAGAGTGCTTTTGAGTACCTGAAGCGGTCTGCAAGAGAGCTGAAGAGGGACATTTTACAAGGGTATGTAAAGGGTAAGAGGTAATGACTTTAATATGAAAGAGGGTAGTTTAGATTGGATACCAGGAAGAAATTCTCAGTAGTAAGGGTGGTGAGGCACTAGCACAGGTTACCTGGAGAAATCGTGGAAGCTTCATCCCTGGAAGCGTTCAAGGACGGGTTGGATGGGGCTTTGAGCAACCCAGTATAGTGAAAAGTGTCCCTGCTCATGGAAAGGGTGTTGGAACTAGGTGACCTTTAAGGCCCCTTCTAACCCAAACCATTCTATGATTCTGAATTAGAAGGCTGTAGGAGCACACATGACTTAGCACAAGTTGTATATGCACGTACAATTTATTTTTAAAATTAACTTTCTAAATATCAGAAGATATCTAAATATCTATCAGAAGGTATTTTCATCCTACTGGGAAGGTGTTTGTTAAGAAGGGAGGTCAGAAGGAAGACTAGATGTTTTGATTTCCAGGTAATTGCACAAAGGCCACTTGACAAAACCCAAGGAGCTTCTTGAATCAAATTCCTGCTGAAAGCCAGGAATCTGACAGGTCTCTCCTCACATGTGTTTCATGCTTTTAGCCCATTCAGTCTGGTGACTTACAGCACAGCATTAACAGCTATGGCTCAGCAAGGGTTTTCGCAGAGACCTGACACTTGCAGCAAGCATTTAGTACCAGATTACTCTTCTTGCTCTGTTTGTGGAGCCTGTGACAAATCTAGCCTTGCATCAGGAGCAGATGTCAGGGACAGAGATGCACCCCCATACGCCCTGAAACACCATCAGGGATGCTGCTGTGAGCAGCTGCCCTCCTGCCCACTCGAATTTTGGCCACCTGTGACCGGGCAAGAGCCAGTGAGCTGTGCACAGCCAGAGGCATCAAACACATTTCAGTCTTGTCTGCCAGCACAAACCTGCAAGGAAAATCTAATCACAAGCATGTAAGTCACTTCCTCAGCCTCACACACGAGGCACCAAATCCTAAACCAGCCCTATTACTTGGCAAGGCTTCAAGGTCCTGCTGCATTTTACACTGACTCAAGCACAGTGCTAACAGCAGAGGATGCACCCACTAACATCTAGTGTTACAGTGGCCTGGGTGGCCCTTGCCTGTGCAAGTGGATAACATAGGGAAGCAGATTCAAGGAGGGTGAGGCTGCTGGGAACAATATGGATGTAGCATTCACCTGATACTGACAGCGATCACCAGGATTGCTGCAGGGTCACAATCATAAGGACTTCTCCCCATGGCCAGTCAGGTGTACAAAAAGACTTAAGGGTTTCTTAGGGAAACACAAGCAGGGAAAGGCATGGAGAATTTGTCAGGCTGATCACAGAGCCAACCAGCTCGTGGGAAGGTGCCTTAAGCCAACCATTGTGTGCATTTTCCAGTGCAAGGATTCTGCCTTGGGCACCCCCATCCTCAGGCTCTGTTTGCTTGAAGCCTATTGCAGGTACACATCTCTCAGACCAAACACCTGTTACACCTGCAGGCTTTGGAGAAACAACCTGACTGTGAGAAGGAGCTGAGGTCCAAATTTCCCCTTTGTGTTTCAAACACAAGGAAATGCACATGAATTCTGAGCAGCTTGAGAGGTATGACAGACTGCTTTGTTTCAGTAACATGTACAGCTTTTAAACTGGGACTTTCCAGCAGCCTTCCAGTGCCAGACTGGTGATTTATGAATCATGTTTTGTCTCTCACATCAGCAAGGTGCGTCAATCCCTGCAGCAAAGGGTTTTAAAGCTCTCTTTCTCACTGTAATGAGAGCAGACGCCAGGTTAAGCAGTGCCCCACTCTTTAAAAAAAGTGGAAGATGCTCCCACTGGTCACTGGAGAACATCTCTCCAGTACAAGCTTTGCCTTCCTGGGGGTCTTTTATGACAGCTCTTAATTACAAGGCAAGAACAACCTCTAGTAAAAGTCTCTCTCAGGAACACAAACACTGAATACCCAGCAGTGTTAGAAGAACACAAATAGCTGTCAGTAAGTATTTGTATATGAACTGAATTGAATGCTACCAGTATTTTGCTACAGAAACTGCAAAGTAATTCCTTTATGCTTTCTGCAAGAAGGGAAAGTACCTTAACAAAGGTTAAGTGCCACATACCTTAACAAAACCTTCCTGTTATGCCTGGCATGCTGATAGGTCACTGGGCATTACAAAGGGTCAGAGCCTGTGGCAAGCTCTGGAAATACAGACCTTATGTACAGAAAGAGTAAGAAACATCACCATTGCCCTTCTGATACAAGTCACACCAAGGGATTGGTTAGTCACAGTGGAGGATGGAAGAGAAGGAAAACAAGTAAAATACCTTTTTTTTTTTTTTTTTTTTTGCCAGCTGTTTCCCATGTCCTGAAAAGCACATCACAGTAGTTGCTTTAGGTACTTGGGCTGTCACCTGTCCCACACTGAGCTGTTCAGAGCCTCAGTGCTTTATCTACCTTTGAAGAGGTTAGCTTCTGACCTGTGCTCTTAGACTCCTTACATCTCTGAGCCCTTAAAAACCTTTTCCATGGTCCTCATGGCTATTGGAAATCTTCTGCATACGCCGAGAAGCAGAATAGCTGTTTTGAAAACAGCCTGCTGGAGCAAGTCCATGCCAGAGCCCTGCACACGTCTGCCTCCTGAGCACACCATCCCTAGGAAGGGGTCCCCTTCCTTTCCCTGAAACAAGGCCCTGGATAAGGCCCTGACATGAAGCTGTGTACTAGTTACTTTATCCCTGACAGTGTGCTCTTTGAAGAGGAGAGAAACCAAGGCTACCATCAGCTACTGCTGAGGCTTTTGTACCACAAGGCTGAAGTATTTTATTGCTGTCATTAAAAATCCAGAGATTTAATCTCACAGGTGTCCTAATGCATACCTTGTTAACTTAATCTCACTTTCTAGTTAGTCATGAACTCTCAGACTGTATTCATGCCTTTAAACAAACAGGATTTTCAGGGATTAAGTGTGGTGCATAGCTTGCTGCTGCCAAACCCGGCTAGTGCCTTCCCCTCCCATTAGGTGTGCCAGAGCAGGCTGGCCAGACAGCACGACCCAGGACAGTGCCTGGCCACAGACCTCAGTCCCTGGGGCATCAGCACCTTGATTTTCCCATCCTGGAAGAGGATGCAGTGGCCAATGCAGAGAGGGTGAAGTCTCCCTCACCACAAAACTCTGCCAGATGACACAAACACCCCCAAGTTCCCCTCCACATCCCCATGTGGAGAAACACAAGCCCACACGGCAGCAAACACCTCCACCTACCAACCTGGGGGAGGTTTCTCTGGCTCCAAAACCCCAGGCCTGGGCAGTGTTTGAGCTGCATGGAGAAAGGGTGCAGTTTTGTTTTTCTAGTGACCGTGGCAATGCTCTGCTGCTTCCTGGGGTCTGGCTTTTTGTTTTAAGTGGCCCAGAGCCAGGTAGCACTAGTTAAGCAATACCAAAACAGTTCTGGTATAGCACAATCCCTGTTAAAACCTTACTCCTGGCTCAGCGAACGGGAAGCTAAAACTTAACTACCTCCCTCAAGCACACCTCCACAAAGCCCCTTTTGTAGGACACGCTGATCAGGGCAGGCAGGACGACATGGATGCAGTAGGAAGCACCCAGGGCTTACATAGAGGGACTGTGCAGGGTGGCAACAGGCAGTGGAGACAACCTCCTCTGCTTGGAGAGGGCAAGAACATGTTAGACCTCGTGTATCACAGCATTTCACCTTAAACACACTTAGTACCCCCCATAGCCCCAGCTGGTGACTCAGGGAGAGGGCACCCACGGGGATCAGAGGTCACTTTTTTCCCCAGGAGAAAGGCAGAGTTTCCTGCCACTCGTTCATTTCCAGGAGCACTTACTCACTGCTGGGAAGTGCTGAGAGCAGCAGCTGTTCCCTTGTTCTTGCACAGAAAATCCCATCTTGCCCCCGGGCATGTGTCAGAGCTGGCTTCCAGTGACCAAAGGAAGCCCAGGAGAGCTGGGAGGCAACAGCAGTGGCTGGGTAAAAAGGAGGTGACAAAATCATCATCTGATTGTGACTCACCTCAAGTAACTTTGCTTTGGGCAATTAGCTTGGAGACCAGCATACCTACCTGTTAGTGATTTACATCCAGAATACCTTAACCTTTGTGCATAGGAGCTGTCTGTAAAACACCAGGAACCTGTCCAGGGAAACCCAGCCAGAGGGGTCCCTCAGCTGCAGAACAAACTTCCTCCTGCTAAGTAGAGACAGGACCTGTGCAAACTAACCTACAGGTCTTCAACATCTGACTTTCTCATCACCAGTATAACAGTTTACTTTTTTACAGAGAACCATTTCACAATCATTCCTTTGCAATAAGGACCACGATTCAGATGAATTAATAATAAACAGGAATAAAGGCAGAGATTTTCCAGGCACTGCAGACACTGAGGAGATCTGCTAGTCCATGGCAGTACTGTGTCTCCTGAGACTCCCCCACAGCCTTCCCTGCAGCATCCTCCTTTCACTCCTGTTTTGGCCTGTTTCAAAAAGCAGCAAATGAAGCTTGGAAGCACAAAAGAACCAGATATGCTAAATAGGAGACTATTCCACAAAACTGTTATCCAAGGAATTTCATTAAGGAACCGCTTGACCTCATTTGGCTGGGAATTTTGGAAAGTCAGAGCAAGGAGCTAGCACCAGTTTACTGAGCTTGGAGCAGAAGGGGTGAGCACTGGCAGAGGGCAGAGCAGGAAAAAATGAAACACCAGTGTGGAAATGCATAGTGGAAAAGGCAAGGCTGGAGAAACAGCAGTGGAAAAAAAGGACTAAGGGGGAAAATGCCAACAGAGCAGAAAAGCCAGAAGGCAGCAGAGGAGAAGAGTTGAAGCACAGGTAGCTGAGAAAACTGATCTGGAAAAGGGGGAGAGAAAGCAAAATAAGAAAGAGAATTCACTCCATAAAGAGAGCTGGTTAGTCAGAGGGGAAGAGCATGGCTCCAAACCTCTCTGTCCCTACTAGCGCTATACAGCCTTCTGCACAAGTCTGTGGCAATGGTCCCTGCTGGGGCAGGTCTGCCAGTATCTATATCCTTTATTAACTCTGCTTTCATGAGCCTGACCACTTAATTAATATATTATCCTCAGGAAATCTTGCAAACCCTGCCTTAAAGCTTGGTGTGATCTGCATAAAAAATTTAAAGTGCAAACTTAACTGCCATTTACGGCACAAATCTTGGTGCTCCAACAGTGCTCTGAATTTCCATGGCTTACCTAAGGGTGTCCCTGCATGTACAGTGTACATTGTAATCAGGACTCCACTCAAATACATGCTAACTGCAACTGTTTTATCCCATTTCTCCCAAGGTGTTTTCCAGAAGTACCAGCACTCCCCCATCCTGCTCCCCTACCTGTGCTGGAGTATCACCTCATTTTTGCACAGTTCTTGAGGAACCAGCTTGTGACAGGCTGCTAGTGTGAAAAGGAGCTATTTGCCACCACCCTCTGGGTGCTGCCCCTCAGTCACTTCCTCACCCACTGCACAGACCACTTGTCTACAGCATAACTCATTCTTTGCTTCAGGGGGAGGCTGTGGGAAATAGTATCTAATGCCCTGGAGAAATACAGGTAGACAATACCCACCACTCCCCTCTCACTGACTGAGCTGGTTCCTTTGCTATAGAAGCAGATCAGGTTTGTCAAGCACAATTTGCCCTGGTAAATCCGTGCTAGCTTTTCCTACTCGCATCCTTCATTTTGTTTGTGATAACTCCCAGGAGGATTCATTCCATAACTTTCACAGGGACTGAAGTACAACTGATGAGCCTATAGATGAACCTATAATTTCCTGGATCCTCCTCCAATTCCTTCTTAGAATCATAGAATGAAAGAACATTCTGAGTTGGAAGGAACCCATCAGGATCATTGAGTACAACTCCTGGCCCTGAGCAGGACACCCCAAGAATGTCACCCCATCTTGGAGATAAAGTGACGTTAGCCTTCTTCCAGCCTCTTGAGATGTCCCCCAGTCTCCACAAGGAGAGCTGCCTCACAACAATGTCACCCAGTTCTCTTAACATCCTCGGGTGGATATAGATCTGTAGGGGTCAAGCTCCCCAGTAGGTCACACACCAGCTCTTCCTCCACTGACACTGGTGGGTCTGTGTTTGCATCAAACCTGGGCTGTTATTCCCAAGGCCTGGGGCCCAGCAGTGCTGGTAAAGATGGAGATGTTGAGAACTTCTGTCTTTTCAGTGTTGCTGGTGGCTAATTCACCTCTCCTTTTTTAAGAGTGGGCCAATATTTTCCTTCTATCTCTGCCTGTTATATATGTGTCTGTAGAACCCTTTCTTGCAGTTCTTGAAATTTCTGGCCAATTTCAATTCAAGCCGAGCTTTTATTTTTCTAACTGCATCTCTGCACTTTTAGTAGCAAGAAGAGATGCTCCTCAGCAAGGATGTGGGATTATGACCTGACCAAGACAAACTGATCCACATCACCACTTCTTGCAGCAGCATCCCCTGGTCCCTTCCAGGCAATCATTACATGCTTTTGTAAGATTTCTATATATGCTTTTTTCTGTAAATTTAAAGAGGACCTTCCCTTCCAGTAAATTATAGCTTTCTTTTGGCTTTCAGGCCAGTCTGCAGCTCATGTTTTCATGCAGTCCAAGTTGCTTGTGTTTGGCTTTTCTGAGACGCTGACTGTGGAGAAGGTTAAGCAGTTTAGTGGTTGAGTCGATGGTACAAAAACAAACCTACAGATTTCTGGTCCAGAACACCAAAACAACACACTATAGAGGAACAGCCCAGCAGGAGCCAAGTATACTTGCTATCGCATTACACATCCCCAATGTTTATTTACAAAGCAAGCCAAGTCTGACTGCCATCCCTCCTTAAACGTGCTTTTTTGTGCCCAGAAATTGTCCCTGAATCAAGTTTCTGACAGGAGGAGGGTGTAAAGCAGCCTTGTGTGCAGGGCGTGCGTCCAGCAGGCTTCCCCAACACGTCTTCCAAGAGTGAAATGCAGGTGTGAAGGGCTTGCCAACAGCTGCTTCAGGCTCTGAGATACCCGAGACAACCGTGGGGTTTTGGCAATCTGTGATGTGGGCATAGTGGGAGCTTCAGGTGAAGTTTATTAGAGAAGCCCTCCTGTTGAGTTACCAGATGTGGAAAGAACCTCTTGCTTTCTAAACTCCTTCTCAGAGAGGAGCCTACATGCACCCAGATCCAGTCTTAGCCCCTGACTTTTCAATGGTTTATGTCTGCCTTTATACAACTTCATCCTACAGGATTAAGGATGGCAAACCAAATATATTTATATAAATAAAAGAATGATTTTTTAAATTGGCTACAATAATGATAATGATTAGGGGGGAAAAAGAGTCTAATCAGAATTACTTACCACATAGTATGAATTGCTATAACTATTAATATAGTGGACTATTTTTGAAGCAGTGTTGAATTAATTATAGTAAAGCAATTATATTGAAGCAATTATGTTAAAGCTAGCAAAATGATTGTTAAGTAGAGGTTAATGTTACTCACTCAGAGCAATGACCAGGGGCAAATCTCTTCCGCTTAGCCTCCAGGAGTAACCTTGAGGGGAGTAACCTTGAGGGGAGTAACCTTGAGGGGCATTCCCATTCAAGGGAGAAATCTCCACACACACTCTGAGTAGGGGTTTCCCAGGAGACCCTACCACTAAAAAGTCTGGGCTTTTACAGAATAAAGTGTTTAACTGTCAGTCATAGGCATTTCTTTAGATTATGTGCTACCACCTTACACAGCAAAATAAGTTTTCGTGCTGAAAAAGTTGTTAGCAGCTTTCTGGTTTCTTCTGCTTGACTCTCCTGACCCTCAGTTCTATATCAGGGCCTGCACATTCTTGCTTCTCCCAGCCGCAGTGAGGGAGCCTCTGTCTTGCATGTCCTCCTGGTGGGGTGTGACAGTTTAGACAAGTTGGTCTTAGCATTCTTTAACACTAAAACCAGAAGACTTTCCTCGATTGATCTTGTCAGTGATCAGATGCCTCTTTTCGCTCAGGTCATCACTGATAAACTTGTAAGGCAAATTTTGGGCTGCTGTATCCCCAGCTAGGCAGAGTGTCCTACTCCAACCTGTGCTGTGGCTTTCCCCCCACCCAGAGCACACCCATCATCCCCCCTGGGGGATCTCAGTTGTCACCACGGTTGTCCCTTTCCAGGGACTCTGCAGCTTCACACAGCTGCCCTGCACTCCATGGTCCACAAGCCACAACACTGCCCTAAGCTGGGTCAGTGTCCCCCAGATTCTGTGGGAACACTTCCAAGTTTTGAACTGGAATGGTCCCAGGACTGTGAGGACTAACAAGGGGATGAAAGTGGTGGCAAAGAGTGGCCTAAAAAGGAGAATTTCCTCTAACGGCTGGGAAACTTGATATCAGTACCTGGAACTGCATACTGTCTATGCTAGCTTTTTACAGTTTCACAAAAATCTGAATTTTTCTGCCACACCCACCTTATTAGGGAAATAGCACTTCTGTCTTCTGACCCCAGAAAAAAAGATGGTTTAATTCTTACTTCAGGAGGACACAAGTCACAGTGCAAGGCAGGTGAAAGCCTTTCATTTTCTAAAAATACTTCTGTGCCCTCTGAGAGCTGGAACAGGCTGAACATTAATAACCATTTCCCAAACCCCCACCTACATTGATTTGCACTGTTTGCTCAAGGGCTCAGAGCTCTCTAACCTATGGCTTCAGGGCAGCAGGTTCCCAATTACCTAGGTTACAGCATCTGGAAAACACAGCCTTGCCTTTCTCCATGTGGCTTTGCTAACAGCTGTTCGTTTTGACACAGCAGAACTGGGTCAGGTGTGAAGCTTTGCCAACATGCTCATCTTTCTATCTCTACTCACATCTTAAATTAAACCCAAAGCATAAGGAAGAGAAATCCTGACATTGAAAAGGTCAGTGGTGTTGCTGTGTCCTTAGGGCAAGCAGGAAACTGCTGGTCATCTTTTTAGAGGTTAATACTGGGATAACGTTAGCTCCTCCCATTTTATTTTTGTTTTTTAATTGTTCACCACTTCATGATGTTTGTGGCTTTCTGGAAGCAATTTGCCGGGAGCAGCCTTACCAGAAATATTTGGCAGACAAACTTGTTGCAATACCCTGCAAAACTGCCTCTCGCCACCTCGGGGCATCACTGCCCCATCAACTGCTCCCATGCCATTTGCATTCATTTCCCATGTTAATCAAAACTGCTCTATTTTTAGCTAAGCTGACTTGTAATTTCCAGTACCCCATAGTAAAGTGACAGAGCAACACTGGAAACTTCTGGAGGAAACCCTCCCTGTCTTTGACACAGCCAATATGCAGCAGTCTCTGACAGCCCCTGTGCACTTGCATGGGAAAAACATGTCCCTGTCAGTATCTGATAAGGATGGCCCTAAGCCCCTGACAGGTGAGCCTACAGTATGCCAGGTCTTGGCTCTCAATCATGTTAATTTTCTTAATTATGTCTGCTGTGTTAAACAATACTGTGTAACAAATCAAAATATCACATACAAACTAAGAAAAATGACCTCTCTCACATCATATGCATAAAAAGGCTACTGGGGAATGAGATGATCCTGGGCTGGCTTAGCTGGACATCTGGAACAGCTTTCCCTGCTAAAACCAGCCCGAAGCCAAAAAGGCACTGAGGGGAGAACATGGGTCCCACGCTGCATTTATAAATCTACTGCCATGTAGGTAATCTTCCTGGACACAACCGGGCTTGACAAAAATGTTGCACCCATCCATTTTATCACAGCTACCTCATAATACAGATGTGAAATGAGCTTGGTAACAGCTATTTGTATTGACAATAACACGCAAGCCTAAACCATAGCACTTTCAGCTTTTGCTCTCCTTCCTTAGGGCAGTTTGGTGTCTTGACTCTAACCCATCGGTTCTTGGTAGGGTTTTTTGGGGCGGGTTCTTTATGCCATGTCACCTGGGAGGTGATTGGAGGAATAGCTCTTAACCTGTGTTTCATACCACAGCTGTCTCATGCTTGTGCTTTTGGGTTTTGTTTTGTTTTTTTTTTTTTTTTGCTTTGGTTTGTTTTGGGGAGAATGTTTTTTGTTTATTTGTTTGGTTTTTGTTTTGTTTGATATTTTTCTTTCTGGACTGTTTGTTGAGATCTTGCTTGAAAAAGAAGATTTGTTTTTGCGATCTTGTGAAAACAGATAGAGCGGTTAGTTACAAGGTAATATTTGCAAATTCTTTCTTTCTTTCCCAGCTGAGTTGCCGGCTCAAGCAACTGATGCGAACGGTTTCTCAGCTTCCCAAAGCACATTTAGATGCTCCCATAGCATCAAGGTATAGGGGCTGCCACCCTAGCTTGTGCCACAGTTGAGTCAAGAGGCACAAACCCCTGTAGGTGCTTCTGTGAGCACCGTGCTGGGGCCACAGTGTTATTGTTCTGCAGCCACGTTCCTTTTCTTTTGGGAGATGCTGCTTTCCACTGCTCCCTTAGGCAGTCTGCTTTTGCCCTCTTCTGAAAAACCACGGTGTTACAAGAGGGAAGGTACCCGTGTCTCTCCGGGCTGCCCTCACTGTCCGCACAGAGCCATGAAAGTATCTGCCCACTCAGAAGAGCTTTTTGTGGTGGGCACGCCCTGGCCCTCCCTGCACAGTCAGCATCGAGCTCTGCACCCAAAAACACTCAGTTCAAAACTCCTTTTTAAGCTCAATGCTGAAAGTTGGTGCCCAACACCCTGTTTGAGTTGCCACGCCTCTAAGACTGTAAAAGATGCAATGTGGAGTGGTCCTTGCCTCTTCAAATGGTTTCTCAAAGCTCTGCGTTGTTTGTTAGACTTCTTTTAAGAAGTATTTTAGCAGTTCGTTGCAATTTTGCTGGCCTGAAGCAGTGGCATGTGCAACAGCATGACACAGTGAAGTTGTGCAGGAGCAGGTCACAACCCTGGAAGAGGTAAGAAGGCTTCCTCAGGGGGTTGAATACCTAAAGGCTGGGTTCAGCAGGTTTGCTCAGTGAGGGATGCTGCTCCAAGATACACCACTGGAAAACCTGTGCAGTTGTGTGTGCTTTGGGGAAAGGACCCAGCCTGAGCCTTGCCCAGCTGACCTGCTGTGGCAATCCCCAAGTAGGTGTCACAGATCACCCTCCCCTCATCTGGCTTACTTGTCTCACAGGGGGCCTGATGCCCTTTTCATCCAGCACCTGCTTTTTGCAGCATTTCTGCATGTGCCGGCATTTGTGCAAAAAGCAGTGTTAACAGAAATCCACTTTTGCAAAATCTGAGGGGTTTTCACTGCCACAACTGCTGAAGAAAACCCTCAGCACCTCATGTGCAAGGGCTTTTAGGCTCTAGAAAGCAAACAGCCCACAATAGTGGATGTTTCTTCTCTAAGCATAGCATTTATCTGAATAAACAACCACCCATACTTATCTGGTGACTTCCGCACAATAAGCATTTGTAAGAGTAGCTGAGAATTTTAGGGGCAACTTTTTCTTTGCTCTGTATCCCCAGAAAGTACATGTCACTCCTCATTTGGGTTCACTCACTTACAGGGTGGGAGAAGAGACCCTAAATTACTTCAGCAACAATCTCTGCTGTCCTCACACGAAGAAACACTTTTTGATAAATCACTGCTGCCCTTCAGGAAAAAACCCCAAACCAACACATGGGAACCGGAATTAAATGCATATATATTAAAGGTCTAAATTAAATCTTTCCTCAAAAACATACAGCTCAGTAGAGCCAAAGACCAAGGGGCCACAAAGGAACACTTCCCAGGCCTGGTGGCCACCTCTAGCCCAGCTGTAACCTTGCTGTGGGTGTTGGAGCATGAGGGATGGCAGTGAGTCACCCTGCCAGCTCCCACCCTGCCAGCACTCACCAGCTCAGACTTCACTATAGGATAAAAACAGCTCCCCACTTTGATCCAAGGAAAACCCTTTCCTTGTAAAACTTGCAATTTTTCTGTCCAGTGGCCACTTGTGCAGTTTGGCAGGTGAGTTTTGGAAGAGCAGAGCCAGGCACCTTGATGGTGGTGAGAAGAGGGTTTGGGTTGAGCATCCCAAAATGCCATGTGCCCCAGAAATTCAGGCACAAAAATTCCAGGTACTTTAACAGCAACTGTGCAAGGAGGTAATGCTGGTTTATAACGGTACACCGTTTATACCTGAGCTAGCCAGTTTTATACCTGACCTTGCCAGTCAGGCCAGTGTCCCCATGAAAGCAGGGGGGAAGCAGTGGGGCAAGAGGGCAGCAGTGCCCATGCCAGCATCAGGCAGATCTGGGTATCATTCAACAGGCACAAAACGCTCCCAGCTAAAGGCTTTTTACTCCACTAGATGGTGCCCAGCCCTTGCTTAGGGATGTTTCTTAATCCTGTGGACATGGATGCCATCAGAACTGATGATAGAGGTGGCTGAGCACTATGTCACGGTCCCCATAGGGCTGCAAACCCACCAGTCCCAGCCCTGCCAGTGGTGAGACCCCTAAACCCCCTTCTTCATTTGCCAGGCAATCATGCTGAGACCAAGCTCCCCGGAGCATTGCCATAGTCCATCAGAGTTGGGGTGATGTGCCGTGGCAATTCCAGGGGTGAGTCACCCCGTCCAGGCTACTAGCAGATCTGTAAACCCTTTCACTCTGAGCCAGAGAGGCCAGCACAGAGGGTCCCTGAGCCTTTGGGAGTCTTCTGGCTGCTGCCCCAAGCTTGGAAAGCTTCAGGCAAACCCCTGCTGCGGCTGCCTCAATCTCCATTTCCCTGCAGCACTGACACCAGGCTACGTGGGCTGATTTCCCTGGGGGCACCAGGGTCTGATGCCCTGGTGAGGGAATAGTGGGCACATGCAATTTTTGATCCTTTCCACTGGAAAGCTGCAAAGCTGTAGCAAAGCAGAGCCCTGAGAGCTGGTGCTAACTGATAGTATCAGTGAGATACACAGTGTTATCCTGGTCATGGTGGTTCCAGCATCCATCAGCTATGCATGACCCCCGAGACCCAAGCTGACAAGAGAAGCTGTGGATGCCCCATTCCTGGAAGTGTTCAAGGCCAGGTTAGATGGAGCTCTGAGCAACCTGATCCAGTGGTTGGCATCCCTGCCCATGGCAGGGGAGTTAGAACCAGATGATCTTTATGGTGCCTTCCAACCCAAACTGTTCTGTGATTCTATGGCCCAAAACAGGATCTGCCACTTCCCTGCGTGCAGTTGTGCAGAGGGCAGGAGTGCAGGCACTCTGTGGGTACATCACTGATGTTGTGGCTGCTCCCATCCCCTCCTTGCACAGGTGCAGTGCTGGTGGGGAGTCCCCCCAGCATGTGCAGCACCTCTCACGCTCAAGGCTCGATGCCGCTCCTGCTGCGCTGCTTGCTCCAGTGCGCTGCAGAACATGCCTGTTTTAGCAGCTTCTTGGACAGAAAAAGCAACCTGCAATTGCATAAACAGTGATTAACTTCATGGCTCCAGCATGTCGAAGCCCAGCCTGGCCTGCGTGCGGGGCCCGGCAGTGGGAATGGCGGCGGCACGGCCGGAGCGTTACGGTGCTGCTGGGAGGACAGTGTGGCCGGCAAATGG
Source organism: Acropternis orthonyx (assembly GCA_035583155.1). Classification (NCBI taxonomy): domain Eukaryota; kingdom Metazoa; phylum Chordata; class Aves; order Passeriformes; family Rhinocryptidae; genus Acropternis; species Acropternis orthonyx. Next base: position 12,288,496 of record JAWWEU010000125.1, on the reverse strand, counting down.
TCAGCGTTCTGGAGGGCATGATGGGCATTTCTCACTGCAGGAGCCAAGGCAGGTGATGCTCTGTGGGGCTCCCCAGCAAGCACTAACTGCCCAGAGAGGCAGGTGGCCCTGGGCAGGATCTGGTGGTGGGGTTTGATACCCCAAGGAAGGGCTATGTGGGGCTTGTTGGCCAAATTGCAGCCCCACAGGTGATGGCTGGGCCAGAAATGTGCTGGGGTCAGAAATCCCCTTATGTCCAAGGACCAGCCCCCCCGCCAGCATGTTGCTTATGGCAGAGGAGCTACCTGAAGTCCCACTGCAAACACCAGTCAGCAGATCTTCAGGTACAGAAATGCCTTTATTTCTCCAGTAGGCTGGAAGTGAAACCGCGAGGACAGAGGCTTTTTCTCACTGTTTCCTTACTTGCTTTGCATCAGTGCACCAACAGGGCTACCCTATGCCGTGTAGCAGGACTGCTGTTACGTGGCTGTCTAGCACAGCAAACCCACACATCCCTGCTGCAGCACCAGATGCAGCTTCCCTCAAATTAACAGCAGATTGCATGAACCAGTGATTTTTGGCTCCGAGGCTGTGAAGCACCATGTGCCCCTCAGTAATATGCAGGGTGCCTCTCACCCAGGCAAGAGCAGAGCCCACAGCGGGGATGCCAATGGGGGGCACACAACATGTGGGAACCCCCAACTCCACCACTGGAGCTCGCCAGGGTGGATTCTGGCAGCCCCTCAGAGAGGCCCCTGGATCCAGCGGCCATGGGGGTGTCCTGGGGACCCCCACCCTGAGGACCGAAGTCCCCTCTGTCCACTGTCACTGTGGCTGCCCTGCTCCCCCTCAGAGGACTGGCTGCTGTCAGCACTCCCAAGGCTGGTGTAGGGACCATGGGGGCCTCCCCCAGCCCCATCGAGGGTGTAAAAAGCCCTCTCACGGACATGAAGCTCATCAGCCCGCTTCACCTGGTCCACCTGCCTGCTGTGGCCCAGTGCTGCGAACGCCCCCGGTGCCCCACTGCCCAGCCTCCTGCCGTGGCGCCCAGGGAGGCGCCCACCCACAGCCCCCGGCACTGCTCCCCCAGTCTCACCCCCTCGCCCCCTCTCCCGGCCCTTCCCCACTGCCATGCTGCCCACATCTTGCCCTGCCTGCGCAGTGGGGCTGCCCCCTGCTTTGGTGGCGTGCGACCTGCCCCCAGCATCGTGACTGTGGCCACCAGCCTTTGTCTGAGCCTTGCTCGATGCCTGGCTGCTGGCTTTCCCACTTGGGGATGGTGCTTTGTCCATCCTGGGTGTCTTGTCCAGCCCCGCTCCCCCTGGCTGGACCCTCGCTCCTGCCCCAGGCTGTCCCTCCCCACGGGGTTGGGGGGTGGATGGCCTCACTTCTCCACTCTCTTCTCTCCCTGCCACACTGCTCCTGCCTGCCTCTTGGCTGCTGGCTGTCACCAAGGAGGTGGTGCAGTCCGCCTCGCTCACCCCGGGGGAGGCTGTGGTAGTGGCCAGGCGGACTCTGGCTCTTTCAGCTGGGACAGTGGCCAGACGGATGCTGGCTCCTTCAGGTGGGACAGTGGCAGTGGTCTCCTTGTCACCTCCCTGGTGGGGCGTTGTGGTAGCCAGATGGTCTGCCTTCCCTTTGAACCTCTGCCCCTCACCTCTCACCTCATCATCACTTTTCCCATGGATGCTGGCAGCTGTGGGGACAGTAATGTCACCACCAGTGACCCTCCAGGGCACAGGGGTCACCAGTCCTTCTCCATCACTACCAATGGTGGTGCCACCTTCCTCATCCTCTCCAGTAGGATAACCATCCCTGAGGCTGCTGGTGACACTCTCCCCATGGCTTGGGGTGGCTGTGGTGGCCAGTCCCTCAGGCTGCCTGTGAGCAGGGGTGCTGTCATCGTCACCATCATCAGGTGCCACAGTGACACCCAGCCTGGGGAGGGGGGTCCTGGTTCCTGCAGTGGCAATGCTGTCATCCTTGCTGCCCACAGTGGCACCAGCCTGGGTGGTTTCTGGCTCTCCCACGTGGATGTTGGCCCTCCCAATGAAGATGTTAACCTCATCATCATTGTCTGGAGAGACTTGGGTGAAACTTGAGGCCCTTGATGTGCTGCCCAGGTTCCCGTGGGTGATGGTGACACTGCTCGAGTCAGGGATGTAGGCATATTCATCCACACCTGCAGTGTCAACTTGGACATCCTCTGTCTTCTCAGTTACAGAGGCAAGAGCGACGCCTTCCGTCCCTGTGCCCCGCATGACACCCTCCTGCCCTTGGCCAGAGACAGTGGACTCACCGCTGCCCTCATCCCCTGTCCCTCCAGTGGCAGGGGCCCTCTCCCTCCCAGCTGTCGTGGCCCTCTCCACTGCAACCACTCTGCGGGCACCATCATCCTTGTCCTCACTCCTGACACTGGACCTGTTCCCCACCACAACCTCACTGGGACGTTCACCCTGAGGGAGAACAGGGACATCACCATCAACTTCAACCACCAAATCCAGATCTCCGCTGCCCTCTGAGCTGGACAGGGTGGGACCCACGATGCCGACACCGCCGCGCGCTCGCGTGCCAGTGCCAGGGCGAGAACTGGGAGCGTCCCTGCTGGCGCCTGGGGTGCTGTGGTTTTCGGGCTTGAGGACAATCACATTGTCAATTGCTTCAGTGCTGCTATTGTCACTGCGCTCTAGGGTCGTGCTGGCCTCCGGCAGCTCCTGCTTGGCACTGTCCTCATCCAGCCGGCGTCTGGGGATGATGCTCTGGGGGTCAGCCTCTTCTTTCTATGCAGCACACACAAGAGAGAGGTCAGGGTCAGCCCTGGTGACAGATGGCTGCTTGGGGCACCACAGAGTCCTGCTGTGCCACCTGGCTACCTCCTCACCTTTATCTGCGTCTGGTTCCGCCGCGTTGAGAATGAGTAGACGTATTTGAATACATAGAAGCCATGCTTGGCATTGCATCCTTTCAGAAGTATCTGGTAGAGAAAAAAATAACCAAAACCCACCGTTTTCTTATTTAATGCATTGGCAGGATCTTCCCTTTCTGTGTGTGGCACGGCATCAGGGTTCCATCAGTACCCACTGAGGCCCCGGTGCAGGAAGTAGCTCCCACCACCTCATGGCCACCAGCATAGGCAGAGAGCTGGGCAGGATGCATGTTCTCATATCCGGGACTCTGGGGGTTTTGTTTTCTCTTGGGTTCATTTTCTGCCTCTGCCTGCTTTCAGGAGTTGTGGGATTGGGGTTTTTTGCAAGGTGGCTTAAGGCTCGAATAAACAACCAGGTTGATGGTCTCATCAGACATGAGTTAAGTGACTGATGGCAATCAGAGCACTGGAAGGACAGAAGCTGGTTTCCAATAAGCAAAACCAGGCATTTTCATCCACACTACTCATCTGAATTTGATACTGATGCATCTTACACCAAAACACTTTGAAATAACCCTGCAGCAGTTGGGCCTGAGACTTTTACACCTTCACCTGTGTTGGTACATCAACCATTTGTGCTCTGAGGCTGTGCAGGGGCAGAGGATCAGCCCAGAGGGGGAAGCCCTTCCCTCACGTGAGCAGGTCACAACTTTCCCCACGCCTGCAATTTGTAAGGACTTCTTGGATGCAAAGGCACTGCTGGTCTCTTTTTCCATGGCTAACTGAGGCTGCCCTCCAAAAGCAAATTTTTCTCCCTGTGCCTTGGGTACAGGGCACCCTGTGGGGTCTGGATGAGGCAGGGGGGTACATACCCGGTGCTGTCCCACACAGTTCCCAGCAGCATTCCCAGGCAGCGGTGGTGGCACCTGTGGGCAGCAAAATACAGGCAAGAGCTGAGACATCAAACATTGCCTCAGCACCCAAGTGGCTGCCAATGCCCACTGCTGGCCACCCACCCTGTCCAGCCTGATGGGCATGCCACAGTGTTCAGGGAAGGGTGGGAAAACTGCATTGATTAAGCCAATAAATTCCCAGGCACTACTTGGGGTGCTGGCTTAAAGACAGCAATAATAGGAAAGGTCAAAACCTCATTTCTAGGGTCTGAATAGTATTGCACATTCTGCTACAGCATGATGGAATTGCACCCTGCTTTTCATAGGGTATTGTTGGTCTGCAAACACCCTTTCACTGGAGTCTGCTGCAGAGTATTTTACTGCAGAGCAGTTTTAATACATGGCACCACTGCTCACATCACAGTTCTCCAACTTACTGCTGGGATATGCCTGCGATGGGAGCCTGGAGCTGGTTAACTGGTGGTGTTTCCCAGTGTTCAATTGCCAGCTGAGCAGCAACCTCTGTGCCCTCACAGCCGGGTTTCTGCACGTGCTTGCAGGCATCCAGCTCTCCCAGATTATCCTGGCATCTTTTGGGAGGCACTGGGCAGTGCATTCCTCAGGGCTGGGGGACCTGGTGGTGGGAGCATCTTATGAGCCCCACCAAGCCATTTCAGGTATTCCCTACATGCCAGAGGGTGAGACAGGCCCATGGAGGGAAGTCCCCTTTGATCTCAGCAAAATTAGTCACTGAAACATCCCAAGTTCAGCTGAAGGGGACAGAAACATGCCCCAGAGTATTAAATACTCCCAGGTTATTCCATTGTTTGTGAACAGTATCAAAGCCCAGACTACAGCCCTGGCTAAGTAGTAGAGTATTAACTTTCTCCCTTCTCTGCCCCTATCTGAAAAGCAGATCTGCACTGATTTATTGCCTTCCCCTGTGCTGCCCTACTACTGACCTGGTTGTGCAAGCTTGCCCTGAGGGCTAAAAGACACATGGCAGGGCCCAGCCATCAGAGAAGATGTGATTTCCCTCCTACTTATCTGCCAAAAAGCACGCCTTTTCTAGGAGCATCTTTCACTCTAGCTGTGTATTGAGTATGTTGAGCAACAGTTATGCAGGAAAAAAATGGCTGCTATTATATTTATCTTAGTTTGTCCTTTGTTTTAGTTATGTCTGTCAAATTTTCACATTAGGAGAGCTGGAAAATAACTGCAGGTGTCCCTCTGACTCCTTTTATCCACATGGGTAAGATAAGCATCCCTCCCACACCTCACTTTTGTGGCCTCACTCAGGCTGCTCCCAGGCCAAAAGCACTGAGCAGATCCCAAATCCACACAAATCAAAGGAAAGAGTTATAGCCACCCAGACTGTCGCTTGTGCAATGCCCTCATTGCTAAACTGAAGGGACATGCTCAGCCACCTCAATGCAAATACATATTTTACCTACTGGGTTCAGCTTTGCAGTAGAACCTCAACCCCTGCTCCCCCCCCCCCCTCCCCCCACGTCGAAGAACCAGAGGTGTTACACCCAAGTACAACTCATGTTGTCCTGCTGCTGAAAGCACACCGGAGTGCACCAGATTCAGCATCGGGTGCACTGGATTCTCCCCGAGAATCCAGGGAGAGCCATACTCACAGGTGTTGAGAGGGCTGTGCCGAGCAGGCACAGGCACAGGCAGAACAGGGCTGTTGGCATCTTGGGCTGCCCCTGGAGGCACAAAGTGAAGCATCACTGGAGTTTGTCTTCCTGGGACTTGTGGTCCCCAATGGTCCCGGTTAGCAGCAACCTAAAAGCTCCTGCTATCGCAAAGCCCCCACGGCAGCAAGGTTTTCCAGCTATCCCAGCTTTTCCCAGCCCTTGTGGTGGCCCCTTCAGCATCACTCTGACTCTGTTTCTCACAGCGAAGTCAATGTTCTCACCATGTGCACAGGGCACAGCCAGCAGCACCAAGTGGGTGTTCTCACACCAGATATTAAAGCTTCCTATCTCCTTCTGTCAAAGCAGCTTGAGTAGTGTATTTGCAATAAATGACCCTCAAAACCACTGCAGACCACTAAGTCTCAGTAAAGAAACTTGCTGGCTCTTTTCAAGAGCACTGATAAATGCCAGGAGGCAATAGCTCATTGGCCAATAATTCTCATTTCACCCAACCAGCCTGGCTTGGGCTTGCAGGTCCATCGTTATGTTCAGCCATACGAGCACTGCTGCAGGAAACACCAGAAGGAAACTCATGCACAAGGATCAGCAATACACAGCAATGTAGGCTCAAGAGAGCACAATGCAGAGATATGCACAGCAGAGGATTGGGATGTCCCCGTCCCTGTCCCCACCGTGGCTGGCCCAGAGTCAAAGCAGGAGAAGCCCTGCTCAGGGAGGGCAGAGCTGAAGGGCAAGGGAGAGACAGGGCAGGAAACAAGGTAAGATTACCTTTTCCTGTCGGAGGCAGATCCCAGTGGCAGACCATGTAGCCTATGCCCACTTTGCTGAAATTTAAAGTTGGCCCCAGGTGCACAGAACCAATCAGCTCCTGCCCAGGGACATTTGTCAGCACTGGCAGCACCCGCAGATAACCAGGGGGAGTAATTTCCAGCTAAAAATGTGTTTGTGGTGAAAGACAGCTATCAAATGTTCCACCTGGCTGGATAAACAGAAAGCACAGTTTATAAATATCTGTTCTGAAGGCAAAATTGCTCGATGATTAGCGCAGATCTTAGTGTGGCCCACAGCCAGCTTGTATATTGATAAGAGGGTGTGCAGTGGGTCTTGGCGTGCTCACTGTGACCGACATGGGAAAGCCAGCAGGGCTGGAGAAAGGGAAGGGCAATACTCTGAGCCAGGCCTGGTCCTGGACATGACTGGCATCACAGGGCAGCATCAACCAAGCCAAGAGCTGCTACCATGCCGTAGCTTCAGGCACTTGCTTTTTGGGTTTCAGCCTCAACCACTCTGAGCTAAACCTGTTCAAGTGCAAAATAGAACAGTGGTAAAAAAAAGATAAAAAAAAATTTTCCATGCATTTGTTGCACAGGTCCCTTTGAGCTCACCTTTGCTATGGAAAGATGTGCATGATGTACATACCCTCCTCAAATTTTGGCAGCATTGCAGGTCACCTGTGCCCTTGCCAAGAAGGGGTCTCCCAGTTGTGGCCAGCCTGGCTCAGCCACTCACTGTGGTGGTGGTGGCAGCAGCTCCCATCCCACTCACCTCCCTGTCCCAACCCAAACCCTGGGAGCTGGCACAGCTGCCACATTAACACCAGAAACGCTTAAACCATCAGCATCCAGCCTCAGGCAGGGGCAACTCGCAGAGCCAGCATGAAACTCGCCCTTGCTGCGGGAGCTGCAGTCAGACACTGCCCCACAGGTGCCAAAGCCAGCCTTGGCTCAGGGAGGAGAACCCTTGCCAGGTGCCTGGGGGGCTGACGCACACAGGGCTGAGCCACACACCCTGTGGGAGCGGAACCCAGCCCCTGGCAGCGCCAGGGCCCTTTGTCCATGCTGGTTCCCTGACGTCTTTGGGCACTCCCTGGGGATGTGAATGATGGGGCTTTAGTGTCCCTCCCAGTGGCCATAAGCACGTGCAGGGCTCCCCACTGCCACCCTAGGGACTTGGCCTCGGGTGTGCCCACCCTCCAGGCAGCATCTCCTGCCTCCCCAGCAGCTGCAGCCTGGCTTTGGCACACAGAGACAGTTTTGTACAAGGACCAGCAGCTTGCTGATGTGAGAATAGACTTGTTTCACAGTTTTACATCAGGAGCTGAGCACAGGTTTCCTTTCTAGGAGTGTGAGAGTAGCATAGTACCTGCCATAAACTGTGTATGAGGGTTATCATTATTCTCAAATGGTGGCACCTGCCTGGAACCCAGAGGGATTTATTCCATCCCTATCCATAGTGCTGATCTCCAGCTGGACAGAGACACACTCCTGTTGGGAAGTGACTCTGAGCAGGGGTCCTGTAGACTACAAGCTGTGCATCCCCATCCCCGATGCAGGAGACAAGTGGATGCAATGCTGTCACTATGACAGCCCTACCTTGCCCTGGGAATGAGGCTGTGTGACAGGGGCATTTTGGGCTGCAGTGCTGGTGTTCAAAACACACATGCAAGGTGACTAGCCTTGTATTCACACACCTGGTGCAGGGTTGCAGAAGCAAAGCCTTCAGTACAGGGCTGTGCATCTACAGCTAGTGATGCACTGAAAGAGAGATTTGTGTCTTTACCTTTATTAACATTGCCTACTGTGTGGTCAGGCCATGGGAGGCATGCCATCAAGGAATGGAAGATGTGGTTAAGTTATAATTTGAAATTCATGTCAAATCTACATAAAACATGGCTCTAATCTCACAGCAGTGACCCTCAAAGTGCTCTTTCATTTTTCAGAGGGGATTCTACAGAGGCTTTCCAAGTTAGCCTTTCTGTTCCTCCCTCCTTTCATGTGCATCTGAGCTGGAATAACGAGCTTCAACCCTGAGCAGCATGACACCTGTAGCCCCTCAGCCCACCAAGTGCTGTGCTGCCCCACTGACCCCAACAAATCTGGCAGCAAAACCTTTCATCACCAACAAGCTCAGTTCAGTTGCTTTATTTCATTTCATTTCATTTCATTTCATTTCATTTCATTTCATTTCATTTCATTTCATTTCATTTCACTTCACTTTGCAAGATACAAAATCCCGCCTGGGATGGAGCCAGTGCGCATGGCAAGCTGCCTGGCATCCCCCCTGGCATGCGAGGGCTGCAGTGAACCTTTGGATGCACCTTCCTGAGCGGGATGGGGCGGGGTGGAGGCAGCACCAGGGCTGTCCCCCCACCCGCTCACTGGCTGTAGTAGTAATCCTGGCCATACACATCGTAGCCGTGCCCTTTGTAGTAGCCGTACTCATCCTCGTAGGCCCGGTAGCTGTCCCCGCGGGCGTACTCGTCCTGCTCCTCGTACCCGCCCTCAGTGGTGCCCTCGTCCCCCCGGCCATGGTCCCTGGCTGTCACATCATACTCCCACAGCTCCCCAACTGTGGTGGCATCTGTGGTGGTGTCTGTGGGTCCCCCATCTTCCATAGTGGTTGGCTGGGTCAGCCCCTCTTCGTTGGTGGTGCTGGCAACGGTGGTGGCTTCAGTTTCCTCCTCCTCCTCTTCCTCTTCTTCTTCTTCTTCCTCCTCCTCCTCTTCCTCCTCTTCCTCAGCTGCACCAGTGCCTTCTTCAGCCACTGCAGTGCCATTGCCATGAGGTCCATCAGTCCCCTCAGTGGTGTTGGTGCTTGTGCCATTGATGGCATTCTCATTCTCATCTACTTCCTCTTCCTCCTCTTCCTCCTCCTCCTCCTCATTCTCATCGCTGTCTTCATCCTCAGAGTCATCCCCCTTGCTGGCAGTTCTGTGCCTGACCCCTTTCAGGGTCCCTTGGCAGTCCTTGCCCTGGCAGGGGGAAGACAGCATGACATTATTTGGGTGTCAGGAGGCTGCAGCGCCATGTGGCAAGGGGCAGGCATGGGCACTACTGAACATCCCCCCACACCCCTTGCATGGCAGGACTGACTTTTTAAGGTACCCTTTCCAACCCCAAGTTAATGCCCAGAGTTTGATGCAGCCATGGGTATCTTGCACAGCAGCCCCCAAGGCAGAAACGGGGTGCAGGGCACCCATGGGTGCAAGCAAGCATGCAGTGAACATACCCCTCCCCAGGGCACTCCCCTCCACATCCCCAAACCACACCTGCTGGGGGGATGTGACGTCTCCTCCCAGCCCACTCTGGCTGTCCCCAGGGGCTGCTCCAGCGGGATGGCCAGCTGCCTTGGTGCCAGCATGAAAAGGCTCCTGCAGGGACAGGGAGAGGACAGGGCAGGGAGTTAGCAGCAGGAGTGGAGCACAGCCCTCCCAGCAGTGAGGGGGGAATGAAGAATCCCCACACAGCATTTGGGCATTGCTCTGAGTTTCCTGCTTTCCCATGGGTCTTGTTCCAGGCTGAAACAGAAGCTGCAGCGGGGCAGCCGGAGCCGTGCAATTAAGTGGTGGTGGCTGGAGTCGGGTGTTCCCATTCTGGCTACACATTTTGCTTGACAAAGCAGCTAAAGGTTTTCTTTTGAAGTTACCTCTCCCAGTTTCCAGTAAACAGAGAAAGCCACAGGCACACTACACGTGGACACACTGCACGTCATCTGAGATGGTTAGTGAGAGGCGATGGCTCAAAGCCAGGTGTGAGCCTGAACCCCCCTAGTAATCAGCCATCAAGGACTGCTTGGCCCCAGAGACCAGAGCAGGGCTCCCAGCAGCATGCATGGCAGTATGCTCTGCTGAAAAACCCAATGAATATCGCAAATGAGAGTAGAGTCTGGAGCAACCACTGAGGAACTGGTGGAGCAGCTCACCCAGTGCCCAGCCTGGGAGGAGGTGCACATTGCCACCAGCAAATGAACCCAGCCGTGGCAGGGAGATGTGAGGTCGGTGTCATCCCTGCCATGGGCAATCCCTGCTGCTCCCCTGCCAAGACCACAGACACTTACCCTGGCATTTTGGGCAAACTCAGACCCAAAACTATGGGTGCATGTGATGCCAGAGAAAATCCAGGCTACTTTCCACTCCACTGGGAGATCCATTGAATTGCATGGTGCAGTCAGCTGTGCTGATGGGAGTGCTGCTCCCCATCTAGTAGCTGATACCACGGTGGTCTCTGCATACCTAAAACTGACCTTGGGGCCTTTCAGCACAATTTCTCTTGCTGACCACCCCCTTACAGTGAAGGCATACAACATCCCTGAACATCCCTGCCTGGGAACAGCACTACTCTGGTGGCCTGGAAAGGAAAGGGGCATCCCCAAACAGTAGCTACATTCCTGCATATCACTTAATCTCTTCCTGAGGAGTGAAATTCCCCCTCTGACTCCCTCATCCCACTAGTTATTCCTAGAGATGGCAGTGGTAGGGGAGAGAAACAGGCAAAAGGAACAAATTGCAAGGAGGAGGTGGGGCTGGCAGAGGTGCCTAGGGGACAGGGGCCAACCCATACTGTACCCCAGCCCCAAAAAGGCCTCCAAAGGTGGTTTTAACACCAGAGAGAAAGAAAGATAGAGAGAGAGAAAGAAAGAGAGCGAGAAAGAGAGAGAGAGCGAGAGAGAG
>JAWWEU010000125.1:12215173-12277542 GCA_035583155.1 Acropternis orthonyx | reverse complement strand
AAAGAAACAAAGAAAGAAAGAAAGAAAGAAAGAAAGAAAGAAAGAAAGAAAGAAAGAAAGAAAGAAAGAAAGAAAGAGAAATTATAAATATAAAATAAATAAATAAATAAATAAAAGATGTGTTTAGACCTAACACACAGGTTTCCAGTCATACCAGATCCTTCTTTCAAAGCACCCATGTGCCCAGTGAGGCACAAGAGACCTTTGTAATCCCTTGCATTTGATTTTGAACCTGGGTGGCTCTCACAAATGCAAAAGTGCCTAAGCTCATATTGATCCAGCAGACAGGAGCAGCATTACCATCTGGGCTGGTAAGTATGTGCATTTCCCAGTTTTCATCAGTTTGTGTTCCCTCACACACACACACGTGTGGAGCATAACTGTGTTTTCCACAGCAATCTTTTCAGCACTGTGGGAGCAACACACCCTGAAAGAGGAAGGTAAAAGGAGATCCCAACAGCACCTTCTTCCTTGCATGAACCTCCCTGCTTCTGCCTTTTGGTCTGTCCTGTTCCTTTCTGAGCTACTGAAAATGGAAACGCAGAGCATTTGTCTCAGGGTTGTTTGGTGCATCCCCCACCCAGGTAAAAACAAGGAAAGAAGAAGGAAAAAAGTCGACAAAAAACAATAAAATAACCCCCAGAGTAGAAAATCCAGTTGCATCCAGAGTGCAAAGCCGTGGGCGGCCAGTGGCCACAAATGCTGATGAGCAGAGACTATAAAACCAAAGAAAGCTCCCAAATTCCCATATTTGTTTTGCAGGCTGCTGGTTTGCCATACTCACCCCCCCTTCCTCCTCCTCCGAGCCATCCCCCTCTTCCTCGGATGAGTCACTGACCTAAGAAGAGGGAAAACCAAGTGGTAGGCGGGCGGGTGGGTTCCTGCTGGTGTCACAGCGTGACGCTCCGTGCCCAGCCCTGCAGGCCACTGGCAGAGAGGGCACAGACCATGTCCCCGTGTCATTTGGGCCAATATCCCTGCATTTGGGGGGTGGCAAAGCATCGGCAACCCCTCCAAAGCACCCACCTGGTACCGTCGCTGCGGGGGATACACATAGACGTATCTGTACAGGTAATGCCGGTGCCTGTTCTTGAACACCTACCAGGAGAAGAAGAGGGTAAATCCCATCAGCCTGGGGGCCTGGGTACAGGAGTGACCAACACGTGCTCTTCCTTAAGACCAGCACTGTGTGGGACTGGGCACGCAGGGTGGGGGGAGACCCTACCGCATTTTCTTCCGAGTCATCCAACTTGGCTCGCCGCAGCCAGCTCTTGACCTGGGGGGAAAGGGTGGGTTGGCACAAGCCTAACAGCAGCCCTGGCAAGGCTGGGGGTCCCCCCCTTGCCTGGCACTCACCGAGAAGGCGCACGCCATTCCCACCAGGAAGACAAAGACCAGGACAGTCCTCATGGCTGCTTTCTCTAGGAACAGTGAAACACGTCGAGGGCTTGCTTTTCAGCTAGGAAGCACCGTCACTCCCTCAAACCATCCAGGGTGGGGGAGACCACCACACCTGTCTGTGTCAACAAGGGATGAGCAGGCAGAAGAAAGGCTGACCTCCAGCTGCCTCTCGATGGGGTCACCCAACCCCTCCACAGACCCAAGTACTTTTTTTTTTTCCATGAATAACCTGGTTTTTTCAAGCAGCCACAAAATACCAGAAAAGTGAGTTTCACCACATAGCAGACACACTGCTTCCCCAGAGCAGGACTACTTACTCCTGCTTCCCCATTGCCTTTGAGGAGGAGAGGAAGCCAAGCCCCACCGGAGCCGCGAGAGGAGCAGCTGGGAGTGCTGCCCACTGGGGTCGCCTTCCCACAGCCCTGAGACCTGCTTGGGCTCTGCCCAGGTAGCAGGGCTCCTGGGAATTACACCACAAAGAGTTTAACCTCGCTGAGGAAAAACAAATAAGCAAACAAAGAAATGAATAGTTGACTTTTGCAGAATGCCATTGACAAAAATAGCAGTGGTAAGGCACTAACACAAGGAGCCCCCCAAAGGCATATCTGGGGCAGGGCGGGGTGGGGGCTTGGCTCTGGGCAGGTCTGAGCTGCACACCCTAAGCACCAAAACCCAGGCTGCCCTCCTCCATCAAGCAGCAGGGAGCACATCCCAACCCTTCCTGCAGCATCCCAGCCTTCCCCCAAGGAGGGATCCTCCCAGCATCCCCCCAGCTCAGTCAGGCCCACTAACTTTCCTTTTTCCTACACCTCCTCTGTCTAAACCCATCATCAGCTGTGCTTGGGGGGAGTTGTTATTACATTTATCTGAGCTTGAAGTTTCGCCATCTTTGTTCAACCCAGGATTGAAAACAAGTGGCCACAAGCTTCCCTGACCACGCAGAAAAGCTCTGGATGCTCATCCCCTCCACCCAAGTGCTCTGTGAAGCCACAGACCCAGAAAAAAAAAGGATGAAAAGCAGCATCCAGCCCTGACAGCAAGATGAGGCACCCCGACTCCCCCACAAAAAGCAGACAGCAGTGCGCAACAAGACTGGAAAAAGTAGCAGCAACCTTACCCTGCCACAGCACTGACAGCTACCCACGGAGTCAGCTGGCACAGATTTCCTCCTGCTGCTGCCCTGCTGGAATATAAGGTCTGGTTTTGCCCCCCCTAAACAAGTCACCGCCCTGCCCAGAGTGACGCCAGCCCTCTGCTGTGCACCAGAAAACCCCCAAAACTTCAGTGTTGGCAGATTTGGTGCACAAACATAGTGCCCCATGCCACTGCCAAGCCTGAGGAGGTTTGCACCGCGCCACTTAATTGAGGGTCTGGCCTCTGAGGAATGGCCAGGAGGCTGAGGGTATAATAACACTCTGGGCTTAAATTAAAATAAATATTGGGAAATCTGTTCCTGAGGGGTGTCCACCTCCCGTTTTTGGGAAATTCTGTCACTGTTTTTTCAAGTACACCAACCTCAAAGGCCCAGCTCCACAGCGACTTGGGCACAGCTATTACACAGAAAAAAGCTAAATCTAAACAAACCCCTCTCCAGAATGCTTGCAGAGGCCTTGGCAAGGGCAGAGAAAGAAAAAGGGACTCAGATACAGGTGTCATCAGTTCACCTTTAAGAGCCATTTCTGCCACACTGATGCTACAAATTGCATATCTGCTTCATTTCTCATGCCCCCCAAACCACGAAGACCCCCACAGGGGCCAGCCTGGCCCCGTGCTCTCCAAAATCAGGCATTCCCCAGCTAAAATCTGTGTATGCCCCCAGCAAAGCAGAATAAAAAAAGCAAGAATACCACCCACGTGGCAAGTCAAAGCTCAGTGGGGAACTTGGTGGCCAGTGGTCAGAGTCCAGCCCTCCTGCCTTGCACCTGATGGCAGTGGATGGGGACACGTGGATGCTGCCCTGCCACCCACCTCTGCAGGGGCTTCCTTTTTCCTTTACCTATATTTATCATTTCCTGCTGGGATTTCAGTCGCCCAGCTCTCCAGTGCACCTCTTCTCACTCTTTCCCAGATTTTTCCTGCACTCCTCAATAAAAGCCCCTGAGCTCCTTCATGCACCTGGGCTGCAGCAGCTCAGGGGAGTGACTCTTCCCCAAATGCAGCTTTGCTTTCCACAGTGGCAAGGAGAACTGCAAATCGTGCCTGATGCCTACAGTCCTACAGCCCCTTGGAGAGGGAACAGCTCTGCTGAAAAGAGCATGCCTGCAAGCAGGTCCATGACGCTCAGCTGGTGGTAAAACTATGGTTATTCAGGGCAGAAAATTCCACTTTGCCACAAAAGACCTGAACATTCATGTTTCTGCTCAAAAGTAGGGTCACAAGAAGCTTCACCTACATCCAAGGGAGACCACTTTGAGTCTGAATTTGATTGGGAAGTAAAGGACTCCCGGTTAACAAAAATTCCCAGGTTATGATCAGAATGACAAAACCTCTTTTTTTTCATTTTCTTCCTCATCACATGAACAGGTGATCACATCATGGGGAGTTGCTAACTGCTGATGGAACACCATGCACATCCACATGCTTTTGCGAAGGGAGAGGTCCCTCTCAGCATCCCAGGGGTCCAGCAGCCTTGGCTGCGCCTGCCCCATGGGTTTCAAAACCTGTTGTGTCACGTGAGGAGCCCTAATTATAAGGGAGGCCTGGAGCTGGCCGTGGCTTTTGGCTGGTGCCTCATGCCAGGAAAACCCACACAGAAAAAAACCCCAAAAAACAAAGGAAAAAAAAAAAAAAAAGGGCAGCCATGCAGTTTTCCAATGCCAACACAGCAGCCTCCAGCAAAGAGAAAGACCAGCATTGTGAGGGTTCCTGTGCTCCCCCGGCCCCACGGGGCTGGAGCAGCTGGAGGGGCTGCCCTGCTGGGGGTGTGATGCAGGGTGAGAGAAAGCCCTGCTTCCCACTGTCCCATGGTGTCCTGGGCTGCCTGGCCCAGGAGAGCAGAGAGCATGTGCCCAGCTTTGAGCTTAAAATTTCATCAGGGCTTGGGAACAGAGACTGCTGGTGGGAGGCGATTTTTAATGTAATTAAAGGGCTTCTGCTTCAGGCTGCTTTAAAAAAAAAGCAGAAAACTGACTATAAAAACACGTATTTCACCCAAGATCCCTAAAAAGCACCAGGATAATTAACATGTGCCCAAGTGCCTTGTGCAGCCAGCACCTATGTTTAGCTCTTGGAGGGGGTGCTGACTGGGCCTGCCACCAGCAGCAGCAACCTCGCAGCACCATGCAGAGAGAGCAGCAGGGAAGTCAGCCAATGCAACCAAAACGTTTCCATCTGAAATTTTTTTATTATTATTACTTTAAAAAGCTTCACATCTCAGAACCAGAGCATTCTTCTTGGTCTCTTTTACGCTTTTGCAGGAACTCCAGTTCTCTAAGGGAGCACGGCTTGGAGAGAGAACTTATTTGCCCAAAGAGGTACCTGTTAAAAGTGATTGAAGGCTCTGAAAGCTTTATGAAAATGACCTCACCTTTGTAGTTAAACAGCTGGAAACAACACATGGAACAGCTCATCTGCCTCCTGGGGATGGGACTTTGACCAACCTGGTCTAGTGGAAGGTGTCCCTGCCCACGGCAGGTGAGAGCAGCAAAAGCCCCTTTTTCAGGTACAGCTTGAAATGACAAGGCAGCCATGCAGCAAGCAGCCCACATGTGCAAATGCAATGGTTTCCCATCCGCACTGCCATCAGCTTTTTACCAGGTACAAGTACACTGCTGTGTTGCTCATTACACGCCCCGCTGAGCAAGCTGGGGGTCGGGCACACAGCCTGCTCCCCAAACCCTGTATGGGCACATTGCTGCCCCTCACAGACCCCATGGTGATGAACCCCCCAGGCAGCTGCTGCTGTGCCCAAGCCCTGACACCTGGGGTTTGCACCAGTCGCTGGCACAGCTGGGTGGGCTTCACCAGGCAAGGGCACCATGTACAGTTTTGATGTACTCTCCCGGGCCCGTGGGGACCTCACGGTCAGAGTGTCCCTGTCTGGCACAGGCTGACATGGCTCCTAGGTCCATATTTAATTATTATTTTTGCAGGGTGGTAAATGAGCAGAGCAGAGTGCTCCTGTCCTTCCCGGGTTCGCTGCGGGGCTGAGGCTGCGGTTGGGGCTGCACCGTCCTATTTCCACACCCTGGAGCTATTCTGGAAAGAAACCTCAGGGCCAAAAATAAGTAAAGAAAACAAAACCAAAAGGACACTTTGAGCATGGTGGGAAGAGACCAAGGTGCTGCTGCAGCCAGGGAAAGGGGCACCTCTGACATGAAGTTCAGTGGCCAGGACACCTCGGAAACATGTGCAGGGGGGCACCCAAGGCAGAGCTTGCCTTGGCTTCCACCTCTCTCCACTTGCTGTCAGGGCCAGGAACATGTGTGCCATGGCCACCAGCTGGGGAGAGAAGTGATGAGCAAGAAGTTTAAGAATAAGGAATGCCCCTCTCTTTCCCCTTCTTCTCAAAGCACAAACCCAAATGCAAACCAGCATCAGCTGGGCACACAGGTTGTTACTTTTTTTGCCAGCAGTCAGTTTTAGAATAAAAGCATGAGGGGAGAATATCTAAAACGTACCACATACCAATCTCAGCTATCAGTCCACAACCTTTATATATTGGCCCTCTGCAACTGAACACTTCATACAATTTTCCTTTTTTCTCTGAGCAGAAACGAGATGAAGGACATTAATTCTACTTACATGCCTGGCAAAACATGGGCCAGGAGTAGCTCTGCAATGTGAGCACTTTGAAGCACCCTGAGCTCTGGGAACAGATACCCAACAAATCACTGAGGCAAGGTCACAGCATCACAAATCCCAGCACTTCCTACCCCTCAGGATTTCATGTGTTTGAGCAATATCTGCATATCAAATTTCCTCTGTTTTTTTGCTTGTTTTGCTTTTTTCAGGAAGAATTTTGTGATCACAGGATCACAAAATGGTCTGGGTTGGAAGGACCCTTAAAGATCATCTAGTTCCAATCCCTCTGCCATAGGCAGGGACACCTTCAGCTAAACCAGGTTGCTCAAAGCCTTGTCCAAACTGGCCTATATACACAGGGAAGTACATGTCACTTGCAAAAAGTACCTTAACACTCAGACACTCATTTCATTTCTGAAAAAGGTGGCTTTGGAAGTTCTCACACTATCATGAACCTACTTGATGCTCTGCAGGTGAAACAGCATCAGGTCTAGGACAGAAAGGGTAGGTGTTGCCTCTACTCCCCAGGAGCAAATTCAGCTCCTGTATTCAGTAAGCTGGTGCCTTCTGCTCAAACACGCCAGCTCTTTGCAGCTTTGCATTTCAGGCTGTGAAAGAAAAAAAACTGATCTGCAAACCACTTGCTCACTCTATAGCTTTAAGATCTCAGTTATGAGCTAGGGTGTGCAGTATAGGTAAATGCTAATGCTTGAACTTTATGTGTATCATCCTGTGGTGCCCAACTCCTTGGGACAGTGCTGGGAGAACCACAAAACTCCCTGAGCTGGGGGAGGAAAGTTATTTGCCATTGAAGTGCATGGCAGCAAAGGCAGCTGGAAGAAAAATTTCCTTAGAGCATTGAAAAGGTTTTTAATATTTTGGTGTTTCAGTGAGGTCAGAGGCTGTTTTTTCATGGAAGGATATTTCTTTAGTTCAGACTGATGGCCATGGTAGTTCTGTCAGAGGTTTCTCGTCCACAGTGAAAAGGGCAGAGAAATGTAATCCAGCTCACCTGGCCTCACTGACTGCTTGGTGAGGAGTGGTTCCCATCACAGAATTCTGCCACAGCAGGCACAGAAGAGACAATCCCATCAGACCTGAAGGGAGCCTACAAGAAAGACAAAGAGAAACCTCTTACAAGGGCATGTAGTAACAGGACAAGGGGGAATGGCTTCAAAGGTAAAGAGGGTAGGTTTAGATTGGATATTAGGAAGAAATCCTTTATTTTGAGGTGGTGAAGCACTGGAACAGGTTGCCCAGAGAAGTTGTGGGTGCCCCAACCCTGGAAGTGTTCAAGACCAGGCAGGCTCTGAACAGCCTCATCTAGCAACAGCTGTCTCTGCCCATGGCAGGGGGTTGGAACTAGATGATTTTTAAGGTCCCTTCCAACCCAGGCCATCCTATGATACTATGATTGCTCCTTCCATAGATATTCTGACTTTGCTAAAGACAAACAGGGCCCAAGGAGAAGCCCTGCAGCCAGCTGTGGTGCTCAGCTCGCCATGGGAAGTCCAGGACATTTGCCTGCACTGTTAAAAATGCCACTGCTGGATGGAGAGGTGGTCTGTGAACTGCAAGGGTATCTCTGTTTCTCCCACCAAAGCCAGGAAAATAAGGGTGTTGAATAAAGGCAGCTTGTGTGCCATGTCTGCCCCAGGTCCAGCTGTCAGAGCCAGGCTCAGCACTGCTGCCTCCCACCCCTTTGGTCACACCAGCTACTTAGTAAAAATAGACTTTTTTATTCTTGGAAAGCACAAAAAAAAAAAAAAAAAAAGAAAAAAGAGAAAAAATAAACAAGAAACCTTTCTTTTAAGATGATGCAAACTTATGTTTTCACAACCCCAGATGCATCCAAAAATACCTGCTTTAAACCCCAGTGCTGATTCCTGGGTAAATCACTGCGTTCAGCTCTAGAGGCCACCCCCAACAAACGAAAAATGTCATGTGGGTGGATAAGAAAAGCATACATTGATGTGGGCATTTTTTGTCCTTGCCTAACCCATTGGGCAAACTGATCCTTACAACTTTATCCCAAAACTGGAGACAGGAACATCTCCAGCGATGGCAGAACCTGTGGCTGACCTTCCCAGTTGCTTTTCCTGCGTGTCCAACAGCAGGGAGTACGTGCAATCCCCTCCGATGTTCATTCCCTTCTGATGAACAGGCACATGCTGCAAAAACCGAACACATGGACTGCTAAAAATGCCTTAAAAGCCTCCAAGCAAGCATCTTTTGGTCAGTCTCTGGGTCCATCCAAAACTTCACCCTGTGAAGCGCTGCCCATTATCAAGGCCCTCCAGATGTCAAGCAGGGTGGCCCTGCTTGCAGAGGGATGAACAGCATTCCACAGGGATAGCCCAGTGCCACGAGTGTCCTTGCAGGCACGCGGGGCCAACAACAGCAGCTCCCTCCCTGCGGCCGGGCAGGAGCTTTCCGCAGCGAAGGGCTGAGTTTCCCCGCCCCGTAGTGCCCGGGAGGGATGATCCCGTGGGAAGCCGTCCCGGCAGGACCGGCAGGCAGCAGTCAGCTCTGGCACCGGCTCCCGGCCAGGCAGCGGGAGGCAAATTTTGGGCGTTGCTGGCAGGGACAGCAGCACGTCCTTGGGAAGGCACGTGGAGGGGACCCACGTGCAGGGGCCGCAAGGCACCCGCGCCTCCCGCTCACTCCAAACCCAAATCAACCCCGTTTTTCTCTCCATGCATGAAACGAGGAGGATCTCGAGGGCCCGCCGTCCCCTTTGCAGAGGGATGCTCTCCCCAGCACCGCTCACACAGGGATGCGGACGGGCACAGGGTCAAGCACAGACTGCGGGAATTTCGGCGTTCCGACCACCCTGCTCGCCGGCTGGGCTCACTGCAGAGCTGCGTGGCACTCCTCGATTTCCTGAAGGGATCCGGAAAAAGCCTCCCGGCCCCCATTCCCACCCCCCAGCAGCTGTCCCCACGCGAGCATCACCTCCGATGGCCCCGGGGATGTGCCCCCGCCCTGTGGCAGAGCCGGCACCGGGAGCGCTCCCGCTGCACGGGCAGCAGCACCGCTTGCTGGACACGGGAGAGCTCACAGCACGCCCTGCCCTTTTTGCACCTCTGGGCTGCAGCCAAACCCATGCTCGCTGGCTTTCTCCCCAGCGATGGGGCTGCGCACCAGCGTTTTGGTACCCATGACCCTAACAGGCATCATCACCGTCACAGCATCCCCAACTACTCACACAACTTATGCAAAGGCTCCGAAAAACAAGGGGCAATTCATGGCCGAGGTATTCACTGTGAAGTGGGAACCAATGGGGTGAAGGAGGGAGGGTCAGGAATGAAAGTCAGCGTGTGGGAGCTGCAATTTTCAGAGCTGACCTCATACAGAAGTAAAAAAAGGTTACACAGGGTGAAAATTAAAACATAATTTCCACTAAAACCAGGAGCTGTTCAGCTCCCAGCCTTCATGGTGGTAGAAAAAGGTTACTTATTAAAAGTGGTTCTGTCATAAGTAGTACAAAAATTATTTCTTTTCTGGTTTTTGAATTCACTATTGCCATGCCCAGCAATGCCACCTCTGATCCTGGGCAGCTCAAGGGCACCTACCCACTCACATTGGCCCCTTGGGTACTGTCCCTTGCAAGAGTCACAACTCCATGTTGTAAAACTGCACAGCTACATAACAGCCTCTGGCTTCACCTGTCAGCATCAATGCCCACATTGCACAGCTCATCATACACATGGGAACAAGGAGGAAGGGCCTGAGTGAGATTTTCACTAAAGAATGTGTTGTTTACTTGCTTGCTGGTAGCAGAAGAAAAAAAAAAAGGCACAGGATTACACCTTTTCCCTTCTCACTTGCATCTCTGCCACAAGGGACCTTTTACCAGGGACCACCGTGGGCACCCAGAGCCAGTGGGCTAGGAGAGCCCTTATGCCCTGGGACATCACCTTCCCAGCACTTCATGAAGAGCAGCACAACCCTTTCTCCCATTGCAACAGTGATGGCCAAGATATAGCAAACCCCTGGGCCCAGCTCTTTGGGGTCATTGGCCAGATTTTCCACCACACTGCGGGGTTGCCTAGGTGGCCTTTGAGTTGCCTGGAAAATACTGGGGTGGGAACACCCTCAGCCTTTGCTTTCCCCCTCACCCTTGCATGCTGTAGCTCCCCATTCAAGTAGCCTCCCCTCTGCCCCCTCCTCCCTCTAGTCCATCCCCAAATCACAGCACACAACTCCCTGGGGAGAGGAAAACAGCAACACCTCACACTACTGTGGAGTTTGGTGGTTTTAATGGTGATTAAAGAAATCAACAGGGTACATTTCAGCTTTGAAATACAAGTGCAAAAAAGGATACAATATAATGTTTTCTGTACATTTCTTACAAAATATTACATACATCCCATCCTGAAGTGGTACTTCACACCCTACTGTGCCCATGCACCACGTGTGCACACCAGCTGTAGCTTTTCCTTTTTATGTGCAGGGCACAGCGTTAATGGAAAGCTCCATCTGGAGCCTGGGCAGACAGATTTAGGGCAGTGGTAGGTAAAGACAAGGGGTGAACACAGGGCCTTTCTGCCCAGTATGCCAAACCACCACTGTTCCCTTGGGACAAGTGGGCAGCATCACCCTTCTGGCACTCACAGGTTGCAGCTGCTCTCCACTTTGATACAGAAAATGCCTTTTCTTGCTGTGGTTTGGTGTTTTCCTTGTGTCTGGCATCACCTACCACTTCAAACCCTGTGCAGCGTGCCCAGGTCTAGTCCTGGCGAACCCAACTCCATTTTAACCACAGCATCTTCTTGAGAAGAAGTCAACCAGGCTATATAGCAAATAAATTAAACCCCTCCTCCCCCCAGTCCCCCCCACACCAATGAGGCTGTGGGGCACACATCAGTACCCGTCCTGGCAGTCATTGTCATCATAGTCAGCAGCAGGTTTGCTGCGGAGGGCACCCAGCCGCCGCTTGCGGCTCCCGCTCTCCAGGCTCTGCAGCGAGCTGTCATCCCCATGGCTGCTGGACTCACGGGTGGCATCCTCCTGGGACTGGCTCTCCTCATCATCATCCTCCTGGGACTCACTGTTGTCGCTCTCTGGGGACCTGCTGTCCTCGCCTGTGTTGTCCTCTGGGCTGCTGTCATCCTCTGGGGATGCGCTCTGACTCTCAGCTGATGTGCTTGGCACAGAGTCAGAATCATTCTCGTCCTCCCGTGACTCCTCCACTGTGTCCTCTGTGGACTGGGTCTGGTCATCATCATCTTCCCTGGACTTGCTCTGGTTGCCCTCTTCTTCTCTGGACTCACTGTCAGACATGGATGGCACACTCCTGTCCTCAGCAGACTCCCAGTCCTCCTGCCCTTCCCAGGTCCGGCTGCTGCTGTGCTCATTCAGTGTGTTCACCACATCCGGGAACTCCCGTGGCTCTTCATCTGACTGCTCATCAGTGCCCTCCCTGGACTCGCTGTCCTCATCCTCCCTGGAGGGACTGTCCTCCCCATCCCCATCCTCCCTGGAGTGGCTGGAGCTTTTTTCCTCTGATTGACTGTCAACAGGCTCTTCTGACTGACTGTTGTCCTCCACAGATTGGCTGTCTTCTCCAGAGTCAGCATCCTCCACCTCTGGGGACCTACTGTCACCCTCCTCCCAGGGGTGGGAGTCAGCCCCCTGGACACTCTCTCGGCTGCTCCCCAGGGCACGGCGGCCAGCATAGCGCACCTTGTAGCTGCTGCCCCAGCTGTCGAAGGCAGAGGGGTCATCACCCTGCATGGCTTCATCCTCGAAGTCATAGCTCTCCTCCTCCTGGCTGCTGCTGCTGGCCCCTCCCTGCCTGTAGGTCCGCTCATACCAGCTGCCTGCATAGTTCCTGTAGCGCCGGTGGTCTGCCCCGATGCTCTCACTGCTGCTACTGCTGCTGCTGTCGCCGTGCCCTCTGCCAGCCCCGGCATCCCCACGACCAGCATCCTGGTCCTGTTCACCTGCCCCATTGGTGCCAGCTATGTAAGTAGGACCTTCGCCCCTCTCCTCTTCCCCGTTCTCATCAAAGGTGTCGTCCCCACTGTCATCCTCCTCATCCAGGAACCCGCCGGCGTGGGAGGGAAGCCCATTGACTGCCGTGCCGTAGTGGTCTCTGTTGTCACCATCATCAGCATCACGTGCATCCTCCTCCTGTGAAGGTGACAAACAGAGATGAATGCTAAGGCTTGCAGGTCACAGGCACTATCAGCACTGCTCACCACATGGGCCAAGCGCAGCCTTGACCAGTGCCAGATTTGGGGCCAAGGGAGCTTTCCCGGCAGAGCAGAACGTGCCTCTCCACTCACTCACCAGGAAACCAAGGTCATTCCCATTGTGGGCACTCTGATCCTCATGGTCCACCTGATTCACGTGCTGAGCCTGCCCAACTCGGTCTCCCTTGTCTCGGCCACTGTTCTCACCCAGCTCCTCATCCACGGCATTCCCACCCATCAGGTCCCTGGCAAAGGCATTGTCCCCTCTCTCCAAACCAGCAGGAGGATGTCTGCCATCTCCACCATCAAGGACGTTGCCCAGCTTGTTGACATAATCTTCGTTTTCTGTGTCCTGGGGGCAAAACATGTCATGGTGCTTTGGTTTATTAAACACCAACCACAGCACATTTTTACTGCTGCTGCTGCTGCTGCAGGACATTGTTCCTAAGCCATGAAAGTGCTCAAGCCTTTTTCATTGCTTGGACCTCAGCCCCTCAGGTATTTCTGCTGATACAAAAAAGAAAAAAAGGTAGCCACCACCAAAAGGGCAACTCAGAAAAGCCCAAACTGTGACAGTTCAGAGCACAGAAACTCCTTTTCCAGGGCCAACACAGCAGAAGGCATCAGGTAAACTGAGAACATGCTCCGGGAGTCAGGTCAAAACAAGGTGAAACTAGCCCAGCTTGAAAAGACCAAGTAGATGGGCAAAACTCAAAGATTTGCAGAAGCAGCAGCTCCCCTCCCAGATCCCTGGTCTAAGGATGCCTGCCCAGGGCTGGCTCCCTATCCCAGACTTGCTCCGTGATTGACTGCAACCTGTGGGACTGGGGCACCCCTGACTTACCTCCTGCTGGGCGCTGGGGCGGGCAGGCTCAGGGCCAGGCACCTAAACACATCCAGGAGACATCTGATTAGTGATCACTGCACTTTGGCTGCATGAAACCGATGGGGTTTGGGATGGGAGTATCAGTCCAGTGTGTACTTACGGGGTGAGCGCCAGCCAGGGCCCAGAGGAGCAGCACCAGGAACGCAGCCACCCTCATGTCACTTGTGGTCCCTGTGCCTGCAACCAGGAATAAGGGATTTGCACACTGCAGCAAAGCATTTGCATGTGCCTCTGGATGCAACTTGATCCCACAAAGTCCTTCCAGCTGATACAGCCTTGTCATCCTGGCATACGGAGCTCAGCCTGGCATGTCATCAAACAAGCCAAGGATTTGTCCTTGTGTCACCTCCTGGCATCTCCTCTGCAGAAACCTCTCTGTAGTTTGGGATTTGAAATACCTTGCCATGCTCTGGCAGGTTTTTCATCTAAGCATCATGAAAGAGCAGGAAAGCTCTCCTGAATGTCCTGTTCCCACAGTGATGTCACCCACCACCCAGCTGAGCTCAGTGTCTGTGACAGGAACCAGCACCACAGATGGGCAGCACTGTGAGACTGGGCTGCAGAGCTGCACCTCCCACCTGGAGTGGTCCCCACAGCCCCTTAACATTGCCCACCACCCCAAAGGGAAGCATCCTGGTAAGATAACTCCATGGAGAGCTGTGTCCCCACATGCCGGGTTGGCATCCCAGCAGTGCTGCTGCCTGGGAGGCAGGTAAAGCAGTGAGGGCTTTCCTCCCACTCTGCTCTCATTTTCCTTAAGCAGCCTAGCACTGCATCCCACAGGGCACACTCACTGTACTGTGCATCACCCTGCACACCAAACCAGGCATGCTCCTGACTTCTTCCCTTACAAACCAGCACCTACACCCCAGCTTGCAAGTATCCTGCTTTCTACCAAAAGTTGTGAGGAAACCTACAACCTGTTCCTGAACGTTGCCATCTTCACTCCAGGCAATGCCAAATCAACCCAAAGAAACCCAAATTTTTACCTTAAGTTGTGGTGAAAGTCCACGTCTCCTCCAGTGCTGGGGATGGGATGAGCTGGCTGTCTGTGTTGGGATGCTCCGGGCTGTGTGCCCCAGCGTGGCCACACAGGCATTTAACCGCTGGCCAGTGCCAGCCCCGGGCAGGGGGCAGCCAATGGCACCGGTGGGCAGCGCTGCCACGCGTGGAGCTGTCACCGGGAACTGGCCTCCCACGCTTCCTCTGGCCTCCGCCAGGACGTCGGCCCCAAAAAAGCTCCCTGTGGTTGCAGGATGACGAGATGGGCTGGCAGTTAATGACTGACTGCACTGGCCCTGTGTTTTGACTGCTAAGTTTATTCCATTCACACACTTCCCGCCATGACACACACAAACAACTACGGTGTCACCCACGCCAAGCCCTGGACCCTGTCCCAGGGATGGCATCCTCCTAACCCGTGCACTTGGAAGCGGCAATCCCTGTGCCATGGGCCAGGGTGCTGAAATCCACATGGGACCATTGTCCTGCCAGGTCTCAGCCTTTCCCTGTACC
This sequence comes from Acropternis orthonyx, assembly GCA_035583155.1. Lineage (NCBI taxonomy): Eukaryota > Metazoa > Chordata > Aves > Passeriformes > Rhinocryptidae > Acropternis > Acropternis orthonyx. The sequence goes on along the minus strand of JAWWEU010000125.1, from coordinate 12,262,797 downwards.
TTGGGGCAGGAGTGCAAAACTACGCTAGGAGAGAGCTTGTCTGTTCTCGTGCCCACAGAGGCACTTCTGCAAGGGAGAAGGGAAGTGCTAAATGGAGGTGTACAGGGAGCATCCCCACCCCTGCATGGAGGGAGTGTCGCACCCCAGCTCTCCTTACAGCTGCTGGACAGGGAGGGGATGAAAACTTTGCTCCAGAAAACACAGGCAACAACATGTGCACCTGTGTATGGGCATGTATATGCAATTATATATATGAACACATATACACACACCACATGTACCCCAGGGTTTCCTGGTGGTAGCATGGACCACCTACTCCAAACAGCACCATGAGACAGCAGTGCAGATGGATCCTCCCCACTCACAGGTACTACAAGAGGGAGTTTGCAAACCTCCATGGGTGACAGTGTGACCACAGCATTCTGCCTGGCAGTATAGGACAAGACCAGCACACCCCAGCCATATGCTTGGTTTTCCCTCTGCTCCAGCATAGGCAGAAAGAAGGCAACTTCCTTGAATGTGTTTGGCCATTGCTAAATCCTCTGTGCCCGCAACACCCGCCTCTGCTAATAGAAACACACCACATGTGCAAGCAGGTTGCTTTGGAGCAGACTCCAGGTTTACAGGGATCCAGAGGAGGTGCTGGCACCACAAAGTAAGTGACAGAAGGAAACTTAAGCAAGGTAAGGATGAAGTCAGGGCTCTATAAAGTGCTGGTTATCTGAATTTGCCTGGGAGGTACCATCTGTAGACAACAGCATCCAGAAAGCATGCCTTGTGCTGTGACACCACCATAGCTGGACAGAGCATCTTGTGACACCACACATGTCAGTCTGCTGTTGTGGGTGCCTGCTTAAATTCATGCTCCAAAATCTCCTGCCTTCTCCCCCCACCATTACCAGCCAGCAGACCATGTGTGTCTGCCCTGTGAGGACTGCAAGATGCCCTGTGTGATGAGCATCTTCCTCCTGCTCTCCATGCAGGGAGGCCCCACTGCTTTCCCCACGGACCCCCAGTCTCGAGATGGTCACCATCAAGCTGCTCACTCTCACTCACAGGCACACCCTTGCAGATGTTATCCCTCTTCTTCCCTACCTTACCCCTGCTGCAGATACCGTGGGATGTATTTTCCTTTTGACCTGCGACAAAATTATACCCCTGTCCCCAGCCAGATATGAGTTCATGTTGCCAACCTTTTTTAGGCACCTCCAACAATTACCATGTTTTGTTGTATTTTTTTTCGTAACGTCAAACCTGCATTTAACTCAGCCCCCAAAGACCTGGTGCTGCCTCACATCCAGATGCTGTGGTGCAAGAAGGAGATAAACATCAAGCTGTGCATACCTGGCTCTTTTCTAACACAGGTCACCCACTGCCCCATCAGCCACAACCGCAAGGTCACCTCTCTCCCCTCCTGAAACACCCACAGCACCAGCACACCCAACAGTGCTCACTGCCAGCACCCCAATTGAACCCCAGGTCCCTGCAGTCTCCATTAGCCCTCGCTCAAAAGACCAAGGTCTGTCCCTCAGATCCCTTCCAGAGATCATCCCACAGCATCAGCTAGACTGCCCAAGCCTGTGTTTTGCAAGGAAGGGAAACCCCAGCCCATGTATTGTAACTTTCCAATTAACCTAAAAAAAATCCCTCCAAACCAAAAAACCCAGTAATATTAAGGATTATTGTTGTTACAGAGGTGAGAAATGGACTGAGGGTGGGGGAAGCAGCTGTCTGATGGGTGTTTTAAATGCCATGGGGTATTTCTTCAAGTCCTACTCTCCTGAGACAGCAGGTCCCTGGAAATGGCTGTTATGGGAAACAGTGGGGCAAGAAAGATGCAGGAAACTTAGCCAGGTTTAAGCTGGCACCCTCAGGCTACCAGGGATGAGGTGGCCTGGAAGAGCTGGTAAAAAGATGCAGGAATACCACTTTTCTGTTTGAGAAGCTGAACTGTGCAGTGTTCACAAGGATAGAGAAAAGAAATGAGTGCAGACAGCAGGAGGGATTAGAGATGCCAAAGCCAAGAGAGAAGTTGGCACTGCAGAGAGCCAGCTGACAGAGGAGGCACATAATAGCTGCTCTCCTCCACTGATTAAGACATCTCAGCATCAAAAACTCAATAAATTAATATTGTCCCAAAAACCCCCACCATTCCCTCTATTTTTTCCCACTCCAGGGTATTTTCATAGTACTGATGTTTGCTGGTGCACTTCTCTCCTGAATAGATTTAGAGGTTTTGACAGTAGCATCAAATGGAAAAGGATCAGTGAATCAACTGGAGCAGGAGAGACTAGGATGAGAGCAGGACTCAAGGCACATATCTTCAGCCCTCTCCCAAACACTCAACACCATCTCCCACCTTATGGTCAGACCCAAATCCAAAACCCTTTGCCAAGTGTTTTCTGGTGATGCTACAATGCAGCCCTGAGGTTTTTACTGGGAGCAGGTGGAAAAAAACCTACCTCCTAAATATTTGTTTCCCCCATAAGTGTCATGCTAGCACCAGGAATCATCTAGCACCCAATCCCAAGGGATTCATTCCCAGAGTGCTCCTCTAAACAAGGGTGTTCAGCCTTGCGAACCAGCCAGGTTCCTGAGTCACTGCCTGCTTTGCAGGAGGACAGAGCACAGCTGGTGGCTGCGTGTGCAGGGGGGAGCAGCCTCCTTTGTCTCCTCTGCACTCAAGGGCTCTGAGCAAAGGCATCATTCCTGTTACATGAAGCCTGAGTAAACATGGTCTGCGTTTCACAGCATTAACGTGACACATAAAGCAGTAGCTAATGATAATGTTTTAAGTGTTTGAAGAACAGCACTGATATTCCAACTCTCCCTGGGAGCAAACCTCAAAGCTGCAAATGCTGTGATATGCAGCAGATGGAAGTTACCAGCGTGGTTGTCAGTGTGGAGGTGTGCACAAGATTGGTTTATGCTAGGCCTTTAAAATTTGCTACTTCTCCTCACTGGAAAAAACACATCATAGGAGGCTGTGTCCTGGAGCCCTGAATTACAGACATGCACAGGGCCCACCCTCATACTAGCCCTCTGCACCAGACCAACATCCCTCTCCCCTGGCCTCCTGATAGCACAGGGGGTAGGATTGTTAACCCACCCTTCTGTGTCTACCACTGAGTTTCCTCTACAGTCAGAGAAAACAAGCACTTTTAAGGAACTAACCATTTGTCCTATTTCAGGTGCCAATTTCAGGATTAAATGTATCACAGACTGTTTGAAGTGAAGTCTCTGTGACACTGCTGAAGGAAGGTGATCACCATGCTGATCTTGTCCTACCAACAAGATGCACCATTGCCCTTTGCCAAAAGACATGCAAGGCGAGCTCCTGAAATCCCCCCTCTCTCCCCACCTCCTGTACCAGCTGCACACTCCTTCACTTCTATTTCTAGCATTTTTGTACTGCCCTCCTCTGAGCAACAGGCTCCAGCAAAACCAGCACATCGCCTTGACAGTCTGTGGGGGTGACGGTTCACAGATGTTGTACCTGTTCTGAGCTACTTGGCAGTTTGTGCTGCGTCTTGTTTCTGAGTCAAAATTCAACGAGCAGTAATTTGCTATTCACGCTGTGCCCACTGCAGCTGGAACTTGTGGCTGGACAGGCACCTTGGGCCATCTCTACCAAATGTGCGTGACCAGGTTATCAGGTCCTACAAATCCATATTTATCAGTCAGCTTGGCTGAATTCGCTAATTCGAGGCTGTGACTTCCTCAACTGTGAAAAGAGTGCACAGTTTCTGCCTGGCCACTGTCAGATCTAACACGTCTTTCTGCACACAAGGGCTGCCACAGCTTGCTGCCCTCGGTCAAAATAAGGGCAGGGACAGACCCCTGGCTCTGCCTCACATCAGAGACCAGTTTTGACATTGTTGGCAGAAGCACCAGGCATCTCCAGTGCCACTGGGCTGCCAAGAGCTCAGCACTGACAGCAGTAATCATAGAGACAGTAATGGGTAGTTTCAGCTCCTAAAATCTCATTTAGTGTACAGTGTCTTTTACAATCACTCCCTGATTAGAATTCAGTCCCTTGGGAGGTGGGAGCAATATGTATTTGTTAATCACGAGCTGGAAATAGAATAATAACAGAGCTTTAGTGTGGAAAGCTCTCTCCAGCCATCTCCCCGTGCCCACCCCCACTCCAACTGGAATTGCAGAGATCCGTGCCAGACACCAGCAAAGCAGGGTGATGTCAGTGCTCTCAGGAAGGAAAACACAGCCATGATCTGGGGCCAGCTTTGTCCTTCCATCAGCTGGCAGCTTGGGGTCACCTGCTGCAAGCTGCACACTGGACATATGGGCGGCTGCGCTGTGTGTGCCCATCAGATGTGCGTATGTCTGGTGAGTCACAGAACCCTGATTTCTCTCCTCTTCAGAAGGAAATGACTGATGGAAATGATTGCATGAAACAGGCACTGCACGAATGCAAACAGGTAATGCGGAGGCACAGGCTGCCCAGAGTGGGCAGAGAGGTCAGGACAGGGTTGGCGGCTCGAGGGATGAAGACATCTGTACGGAGTGCCAGACCCTCCTCCTGGAGAGCAGTCAGCAGTCCTCTGAGTCCTGCGCTGTCATTATGGCTCACTTGGTCTAAATTTATTGCTGCTTGGTGTAGCTGGACAGGAAGCATTACCACAGTCCCTTGGGAGCCTAGAAAAGCTGGATAGACACCAGCAATGCAGCTCTGACCAAGAGACCAGCAGTAATTCGGCTCATACCTCTGAAGGAGAGAAGGCAGCTTCCAGTGTTTTCTCCACTATGAGCTTCATCCTGTAAAGATGCTGAGCAGCTGTGACCTGGGGCAGCCCAGCCTTCTGGGTGGACAGAGTGCACAGCTCCATCAGAGAATCCCCACCACTGTCTAACCCTGTGAGTGGAGAGCTGGCCCCATAATCAAAGCATCATCTGTCATGACAAGGTTTTACCGCTTCTTGCAGATGTGTCATGCACCAGGCCCCATTGGAAAGATGGCTATCAGACCCTTAGTCTGGCTTAGAGTGATAAATCCTATCTCCAAGTTCGTTCAGTTTGCAATGACTTAAATTCCTGGAGTGCTTGAACTGAGATGTTCTCCCCTAATGCTGTCAACATGCTTTTCCTTAGCCTTACTCATAATTTGTTTTTAATCTTCAAAATGTTAATAACTTTTTAAAAATACCAATAAAGAATTAACCCACCCCCCCAAAAAAAACCCCAAAATAAAAACAAACAAAACCCGACTACCAATACCCAAGCAACCCAAAGCCCCCACAAAGCCAGAGAAGTCTCAACCAATGCTAGAACAGAATATAAAAGCAAGACAGAAGATAGTAAAATCTCTGGTACAGTAGAAGCACTTTTCAATAATCAAGCAGATGTATTCCTTTATATGCAAATTTCTTTTAATAATTACAAAGTAATTGAGCCCTCATTATTCAAAACCAATCCAAACCCACCTGTAGGACCACATCACACACTGGGTGACTTTCCCTTGGAGCTGAGCTTGTTCAGCACAGCACCAGCACTGTGCACAGCTGAACTGCTGGTCCCACAGCATGGAAGGGAGTGAAACCTTCCAGGAAAAGATGGTCAGGGCAGAAGAGGCAGGAGAAAAGGAAGTCCAAAATTGCCTGTTTCCTTAGAGTGTGAAGGACTGAGGAGGAGGAAAGAGGAATCCAGATGTGTCCTTGCTTACCCACAAACACCCTAGGCAGGCATAAAGCATACAGTCTTTCTGTATCAAAGGAGCCTCATCCCTGCCCTTCTGCCCTTGTCAGACAGAAAGGCACTGTGGTTCTCCTATTTATCAGGAACAGCCTCATTTCTATTGCCAAAATGCTTAGCAAACCCTAAAGGCATTTCGTGGGTGTTTTGGCAAATCCTCTTCATTTAGGAGGATTCTTTATTATTACATGCATGCTGTACCCACATCTTTTACAATATTCCATATTGCAAAAGGGTCTATAGAATCAAAATCCCATAGAAGCTATTCAATTTTCTACAGGAATCTACATGCTTACACTAAACTGCTTTCAGTAAGAAGCAAGTATTAAATGCAATGAGATGTTTCTTGGTTTTCCTTAGGACCTAAAAGGGTGTATAAATTCTGGGGGGAGAGGTGGGCCAAGGTTAAGCAGTATATTGATATATATTTGAATACCAGAGGGACAAAGGAAAACCTGGAATTACTGACTGAAAGTACTTTTCCTGAAAATAGTACATGGGATTGTAGGTGACTAAGCTGTACAAGCGCTCAGCCAGCAGCCACAGCTCTGGTGTGCATTTCCCAGGGAGGCTGCACACAGCGGGCTGCCAGTGTGCTAAAAGGCAGCTCAGGAACATCACCCCAGGCCCTGACAGCAGCCACCCCCAATCCTGAGGCAGGAATCTGCATTTCTGCTCCACTTTCACTGCAACAGGAATTGAAGCTTACTTCCTTTAAGACCTAGGTTTAATAGATCTTCTACTTATTCCCCCAGTGATCAGTTTACTGAATCCAGATACCAGTTACAGAGCTGGATCAACTCTTCACTCTCAACACCATGGTGACTTTAACACTCTTCCTTGTTTGATCTATTAATTAATAAAGATTTCTTTCCCCTACTTGTTCTTAGTACTTTTGTACCAATCAATTTAAATGAGCAGCCGTAAATTATAAATGACAGACTGAAGTCTTACACAACAGACTAATTCTGCTGGACAAGTATATTCACACTCTGTTAAACTTCCAGCTGAATTCAGTGGTACACCTCAAAGGAGTTACAAACGTGTGATTGCACATGTTAATCTCAACCTTTTGACTCAGGCTAGTTCCTCTTCAGTATTCTCTCTGGAAATACCTCTTGTCACTCCATGCTTTTTTTCTGCATGCTGAATGCCTAGAAGAATCCTGCACGGGAGATAATGAGCAGAAATCTTTAAAAAATGCTTGTAGGAAATGAATACTGGATAAGCATTGACACTTGTGCACAGAATTCAGTTTTGCATAACCAGTCACAAAGAAAAAGATGTGAAAATATGCTTGATAGGCAAGCAGGAAAAACTGATGCAAAGAAATGCAAGCAAGGTGCTGTCTGTGGAAGCAGGGTCAAGAACTGCTGCCAGTTCCCAACCTGCATGGTCCCACGGTTGGAGCAGGAACACAACACTCCCTTCCAACTTCTTTTAGTAACTTCAGGGCTCAAGTTATTGACAAAAGCTTTCCTGAGGGTTTCCAATATTTGTGACTCTTGAAATGTGTGAAAGCTCCAGCACTGCCTGCCTGCTCAAGTCACGTATGTAACAGCAAGGAGCCTGTGCTGTGGGAGCAGCCCTGCTCTGCCCACATGTAATTACACGGTACATGCTGTGGCTTTCTATGAGGAAGTGGCATCACCACCTCTGTCTTCCGCCAGGCACGTCTCCAGAAGCAGCAAAGCCATGAAAGGACTTCCTTCGTCTGCCTAACCGTGTGGGAGCAGGAGGATCCCTGGAAGTGTTACCCCAGCTTATGTGCCAGGGCATCCTTTGCCTTCAGAAGGGTCTTGGCACTCCTTGTTGAAGAAATCAGGCCAGAATCACAAAAATTCATCCATCTCACCCATATTCCTCTCAGCATTGTGGGCTTAAGTACTTCACTACCCAACCCACGTTTAAATCTCACCCATACCCACAACCATCATCTCTTCATATGACTAATGTGCTCCAGCAGGTAAGCTCAAATATTTCCATTCCCTCCAGCTGAAAATAAATGGAATAAAGGGAGGTTTTGGGTTGATTCACTTCCCCCTTTTTTTTATTTTCAGTGAAAACAAAACTCAAAATAAAGCTAATGAGAGGTGGCTGGGCATTAAGACAAATGTTGCACTCAAAGAGGCATCATCAAAACCCTCTGAGTTTCGTGCTCTTTTCAGGGAAAGCCATTTCCCATTAGCAAACCCAGCCCATGCTGGCTGAGTGCTGTACCAGGGCAGCCCCGCAGCGCGGCATCGCCATTCCCAGCCCTGGCCATGAGCTTTCTGCTGAGCTGGGCTGGGGACTGAGCCCAGCCAGGAATTACTCTGTCTGAGCTTTCCCTGCCCAGGGTGTGCTGTACAGGGTTTGTGTGTGATGACCATTTATTTAGCCAACCAGGTGCTAATGGCCACGATTCCAACACAGTGGCGCAGCACAGGGAAATGGCATGATGGAAGTGTGGGATGCAGCACAGAGGGGCACAAGCAGGGCAGGAAGAGATGGGCATGTGCTGGGCACATCAGACCCCTGACTGATGCTCAGCCCACCAGCACTTGAGCTGGAGCTTCTGGCTTTAGGGGTAACAAAGAAACTAGCAAATATATAGTGTTATTGAGAATTGCACATGCAGAAATATTCCAAACCATTATTCTTTCTTTCCTTTTCTGTAGCTATTAGATCCTGGTGTAATGGCCATGGAGATCTTGCCCTACAATGTGTGGTGGTGCTGACAGGCTGTTTTTTAATGGCTGTGCACCTCAGGAAATGAATTCCTGGGGTGAGGCTGGCAACAGATCTCTGCAAGGTGGTGCTTATGCACAGTGTTCAGTTTGCTCCCGGTTTGGGTCCTGCTTCCCTCTGAGCACAGGAAGACAGGCACTCGTGCCCACACAGGGAGAAGGTACATCATCCTTCTCCTTCCCACCACCTCATCCTATGGCAAAACTATAATTTGATTCCTCTCCCCTCAGCTATTTTTGGATTTTCAGCACTGAAATTAGTATAACTCATTCAGGCAGGAAGTTGTTGCTACAGCACTAGAAAAGGGTATTTGGAAATGAATACCAGTCTTTGATTGAAAGATTGATGTCAAACCCTGTTTTAATAAAGCACACAAAAAACAGACATAAAAAAAGGCCTATCAAAAGAATGCGCTACTCCCTTACTCTCACTTCATTTAGGCAAAAGACAATGGAAACACTTTTATAACTGCACTGTGTAATTTACCAGGAGTTTCTGCAATGGCAAGGAAATAACCAAACAAAGTTCTTTAAATAAAAGTAAATAGCAAGAAAATTAAATAAATAGAAATCAAAGTTTTAGCACTTAAGAATATCCGGAATTTATCAAGACACAACCATTTGGACTCATCCAGGAACCCTTCAGTCAGAAAGTAATTTGGCACCCATACAAAAGAGGTGAAAAGGAGCTGTATAAAAAAATCCAAGGAATTGACTGGGGACCAGACATACACCTCAAACCAGCTCAGCTACATCAAGCCTTCTCTAAACCCAAATCTTTGACTTAAGGGGAAATGAGCCACTGGAAATGCCTTCTGTGTGTCTGTCTGGTGCTGGGAAGCAAGAGAGGACATCTTATGGCGAGAGTGTTTCTCTCTCCTCACTCCTTCCTTCCCAACAGAAGGGCCCTGAAAAGCAAACTGCCTGCTTATTTCCCCTCCCAGCTCACCAGTCTCATTGTCCCTTTGCTCCCCTCTCCCCAGCACAAATCCAGTGACCTGAGCCACCCTAAACAGGCACTGGGACTGCAGTGAAGACCGCCAGCCACTCCAACACTGATGCTGGCCCAGTCCACAAGATATTTATCTCCCCTCAGTGTACTGTTCCCTTCTTGTTTAGTAAATCTTGTTTTGAAATAAACATCTCTTCAAATACCTTTTCCACCAGAAAACTAAAATGTGCTGGGCGTGGATGGCCTTCTAAAACTGCTCCCATCAGGTAATTCACAAGAGAGTATTTTTAAACTCCTTCCTCGCTGAACAACAGACATTCCACCCACCCACCCACCCACAGACACGTCTTTGTCCTGGGAGAGGCTGTGAGCAGCGAGACATCACACACGCAGATGGCAGATTTGATAGGAGCCTGACCTTCATGCTGTCACCAAAACACAGGTTCCTCAGTATTTATTTCTATTTGAGGAACAGGCACGAAGCTGAGGATGCACACAGCAAGGGAAAAACCTGAGGGAAGAGAGGAGCAGTCGCCCAGAGCAGAAGCTGGGGGCACAATGCAACAGGGTGGGTCCCAAACCCTCCTTGCCCTGCAGACCCCTGAGAGCAGCTGCCTGCTGCAGGACGATGCCTAGCTGCCCTTAGCCAAGACAAAATGCCCTGAGAGCTGCTGTCCACAAGCTCCCAGCAGCAAGGGAATCTCCCTGAAATGCTGACTTGGAGGCAGGGTAAGATGAACCCAGGAGCACAGCAGGGCTGGCTTAGCTGTACAAAGCCACAGCTGGGTTTTACCGATTTCCAAGCAGGAGGGAGCCAGCATTAGAGCTGAAACAAGTCACTTACAGGATATACGGAATAACAGCAGCAGAACTAGGACCAGATGGCAGGATGATACTCCGTGTAAAGACTGTGCTGTTCCTGAATCAACAAGGAACAGATTAATTGCAATATTGCACAGTTTTTATGTCTCCTTATGGACAAAAGCTTTGCTGCTGGTCACGGAACCACAGAATCAATTAGGTTGGAAAAGATCTCTGAGACCATCAAGCCCAGTCTATCACCTAACACCACCTTTCCAACTAGACCATGGCACATCCAGCCTTTCTTTAAACATCTTGAGGGATGGTAGCTCCACCACCTCCCTGGACAGCCCTCACCCTTTGTGTGATGAAATTCTTCCTAATGTCCAACCTAAACCTCCCCTGGCGCAGCTTAAGACTGTATCCTCTCATCCTACCACTTGTTGCCTGAGAGAAGAGGTCAACGTCCACTTGGCTACAATTCGGGTAGTTGTAGAGAGTGCTAAGGTCACCACTGAGCCTCCTCTTCTCCAGGTTAGACAACCCCAGCTCCCTCAGCCACTCCTGGTAAGAGCAGTGCACCAGATCCTTCACCAATTTCATTGTCTTTCTGTCATCAACAAAGATCACAGTGCTTATTAAAAAACGGTCTTGATAAACTCCTTTGTGAGTCTTGACATGCCTTTTACATCAGGTTCCTCATCACAAGTGGATATGGCTTTTTTCTCCAGTTACATTTGCTTCATGGTGTTCCCAAACAGCTGCAGAGCTGCTTAACGTAGCAGTCACGTTCAAAACCTAATGAAATGGCACCCATCCATGGTATGAAACATTTTACCCCCTGCCCTGAGACTTAAATCCATCTACACAGCCAGAGAACTTACGGCAAGTACTCAGCGGAATATGAGAAACAAGGACAATGAGCCACAACATCCGACGCTATTCCGACAGCAGACTCCACTGCATAACTGTTTGCTGCTGTATTTATGCTTCCCTAAAGCCTCTGGCTGTGCTGCGTGTCTGAAATGATTAAGTGAAATAATGACCTCCTCTTGAGCCACAGGTGGAGATTGCACAGCTTGTGCACCACGAGTGCTTTCAGCAGAATTGCTCTTAAAATGCTGGCACTGAACCTCCATTTTTATGTCTCTCTGTTAAAGCAAATGCACACTTGAATAATACGGCAAGACAAAGCACATCTCCACAGCTCCAACTGATAGAAGGGTTCAGGTATAGATAAGATCTTTCCAGGTTTGAGCCATATCTACCTCTTGCTGGCGTAAGGACTCTTCCTGCTCTTTTTACCTTCCTCTTTTTAAGAATTTGGTCTACAAAATGGTTTGAGCAATATAGACCATTAGCTGAGTCTGTCTGGCTGAAGGGCAAAAATAGCCATCCCTCAGTCTGAGCTTTAAAATAGCTACTCCCCAACGGGACTCAAATGTTCCCCGGCTGGGAAAGATGTTTGTTTCTCGCCCTCTTTTTCAAACATTTAATTTCAACTTATGTAGGCACTGTGGTCAAACACGACACAGCCCAGCAGAGCAGCTCACAGGAGACAGGATGAGAGTCTCTAATACACTACCTGCATCACGCCTAGGAAGACAAAGCCTGATATAGCAGCAGCACACAGGCAGCCTTGTCGGAGCCTTGGCCCGTTTTGGAGTCACTTCCCAAACATCCTAAGTGCTAGCTGTGTCCATACATTCAGGTGACAAGAGTCCTGGCTGACACTTGTTCTCTTCTCATGGAAATCATAGACAGAAATTCATTCCATACAGCATTTAATACAGATAGAACAAGAAATCAAGAGCTGTGATATTAAAAAAACAACAACAAAAAAAAGCCATATAGGGTTTTGACAAACAGATTGCTGAAGGATTGGAAAATGCCATGTAATAAAATAAAGGAATCGTGTTGTGCAAGTAGACAGAACTACTGCTATGTGGAATAAAACACTGATGATGGAATAAAACACTGATGGGGGGCTCCTGGATTAGTGTAAAAGATAAACTGTGAAACCACGTAGCCTGTATGGTTCTTGAACCTGTTTTTAGATGCAGAACTGACCAAGGAACAGGCTAAAAAGAACACATAGGAGGACCTTTAACTTAGTGTCTCTGTGATTTTTTTTTAAAATGTTTTTAATGATAAGCCACATCTTGTTAAGATTTTTCACTAAAAAAAAAACCTTGTAGGAGATAACTCAGTTTCTAAATATTCATCAGCAGCTCACATGCATTTATTATTATTATTATACCTCCAGAGATGTTTGCTAATCTCAAAAGGACTCAGAGCATTGCTGGTATCTAATTGAGAAGGGCAGCCTTTAGACCCAAAAAAGCTGTGCCAAAATTTAGTAGTAAAATTTCAGTCCAGATTCAGTACAAGGAGCCTCCAGAAGGCACTTGAGTCTTCTTTCTTTTGAGGTAAAACAGAAGAAAGGAGTAATTTGCTAACATTACTTAGTCCAGAGGGTGTAATACATATTCATATATGTAAACACATATGTACTATGTATGCTATAATTATCAGTGATTTATTATAAGTACATAAATTAATTTAGAAACAAATGTATGCAAAAATACTTGGGCAAACTTCCTTATCAGAACCTCTATCAGAAGACACCTAAAGAGCCACAAATAGGCCACACACTGATATTCTCCTGCCTCCCCAGGAATAAGGCACAGAAAACCCCTCACAGCATTCCCTTGGTATGGCACAACTGAACAGAGCCGGTCCGAGGCACCAGCTCCCTCCTACCCCCAGCAGTGTCTCCAACCAGTTTTTCCACCTGGCTAACTCTTAAGAAAATTAAACTCCCCATGAAATGCCTCTACGGTCCACATGAACCCTATCAATTATTCCCAACAGGGAAGGACAAGCAGTACTTGCCAACATTTCCAGTGGCAGTTGCTACAGGCTGTGAACTTCTGAGAATCTAAATTATTTATACAGTTATCTAAATGAAGGCCAGGTGTTAGAAAGACAAATTACTTGTTGGTAGAATTGCCTTGTTGAGGTTTAGGGCTGGACTTGCTCCCAAGATCTCAGCCCAGGGGGAGGTGAGCAGAGCTTGGGAAGAAGGATGTACCGCTGACAGTGGACACAAAGAGTGCAGAATTGATGGGGCACAAGGACATTTGGCAGAACTCCCAAGATAAGGAAGAAAGTAATAAAACCAACTCAGCAACTGTGCTGGAATCAGCTCCGACTGGTAAAAGGTAATTCCGCCTGGGGGAGACTGTGACCACTGACTCAAGAAACCCACCAACGCAAAAGAAGAGAAGTCTGAGCATGCAGACTAATTAGCATAAGAGTCAGGGAATAATTAACCAATAGAGGATAGAATACTAACTAACAAGAGATCCAGGTAACTTGTAGCCCATGAACATTAATGCCTTCATTTACTAAAACACATAAATAGTGAAAGGTTTTGGTAGTCACCTGCTCGCTTTATGGATTTGCCATCCAGCCCCCATTTCTGTGCAGGACGGTAAATAAATCAAATTCTTTGACTCGGTGTGGAGATTGTCCTCCTGCACATTGGGTGAAAGAACCTATTTCAAGATAATAATTTCACAGGCTCATGAGAGGCTTCAGACATACCTTTTTTTTAAGGAAGTTACCCAGAGACTTCCCTAAATTTCCTGATCAGCTGTTAATTAATAACTAACATGCCAGCAGAGATATTCTTAGAGCCCTCTCAACACCACATGGTAGGCTGTGATCTGCAACAACCTTGGTCGGCCAGGCACATCAGTGCTGCATGGCCAGCCCTGGTTTCAATCAGACCCAAACTGTTTCATGTCTGTTGTTTTATGGTTCTTTTTTTTTTCCCCTGTCTAGTAAAAAGAGAAAAAGTATGCACACATGAGCTAGGTACTATGTCATTGATATAATAGCCAGTGTACACACACAGTTTTTTTATCTACTCTAAAATACCCACTTGAATTCCAACTTGCTTACATTTTTTGCATTTGGGGTAAAGCATACTTGATGGAAAAGTCAAACTTTATTTGTGAATCAGAACTGGCACCGAGGTTAAAATGTACTTTATGTTCTATAAACCTGCAAATTGAACCCTGGTACGTGGTCTGGAAGTGGATGGCTCAACACCACTCTCTTGTGGGCAGAGACCTGAAGGCTTCTGGCTGGACTGAGTGTGCAGGTGTGCAGACAGCTCCAATAAAAACAAACATCTTTTCAGTCTAACTCCGTCTGCCCCACAGTCAGTCATACCCACAGATCTTTTCTGCCAGAGAACACGAGACAGGCATATTAATAAATACAATGCAAAAATTTCTGAGCTTTTCCTCTTCTTCCTTTTTTTAAACTGTCTGTTCAGCAGCTGTCAGTGAGACACAGAAAAGAACAAACTTTTTCACCTCCTTGTGCTCCTCTGTCTTCTTTCTTCTGTGTTTAATATTTTTTTACTATTTGTTTCATATTCTCCCTTTAACTTTCCTCTACATGTAGGTTTTTTCCTTCCAGCAGCCATACTCCTCCTCACTGCAGGTTAGACTTACTGAAGACCAGCATGTAATTTTCACCAGTGAGCACTCATTTTGTCAAAAATCCTCTTATGGAGAACCCCACATGTCCAGTTTTCCCACCATGCTGCTGGATAATGCATGACTTCACCATAATAGTGTGGGCTGTAATTAAAGAGCCAAAGTCCAAAATGAAACTGGGCCTTTCATGTGAGGTACATCAACAATTACACAGCACAGCAAACAACCAAAAGGGGACCTGCTGATGATCCAGCTGCAGTGATCCATCAGTGCTTCTCAAGCACATGTTGATGGAGACTGTCATGTTCACTGCTGTCTTAGGGCCATGCACAGATCGGGCAATTTGGGAAATATCTCACCTTAACTAATTAACTCAGGCTTTAGTCCAAAGTCTGTGGAAATGAGAATGTGTCTCTCCACTGATGTGGCTGCTGAGACATGTCCTACATTTCTGTATCCAGCACACAGGCTATGAGCACAGCACTGAAATACAAGTGGAAACCAAAGCAAAGATCGAGCCAGAACACGAGGAATAATGCTGGCATAATACTGGTATTAAAAGAAATCATGCCCTTCTCTTGTTGAGCTCAAATTGATGCAGCCATATACTTCACTGAAAGGTCACCTGGCTGTCAGGCATGCTCATGCTCAAGTCCTTTTTCCCAAGTAAAAGAGAGATGGGGACAGGACACAAATTATCCTGTTTCCAAATGAAATCCTCTAAGGAGTCACAACAATAATTTCTAGGCTGCGGCTTTGCAGCACAGCGACTACTTGGCTTTCCCCTTGCCCCCATCCTTTACCATGACGGTACAGCACCTCTTTCTGGTGAGAGAACCACTAATCCTTCAGTGAAAGGGTTTCCAAAAAGCACCCTGCCTGACACAGCGGGACTAGCTAAGGACTGTAGCACTGGTACTGATGAATCCTAGACAAGCTCAAGTCTCTTGGAAGACACTCAGAAAACAACCAGAGATCTTTTCTCAGCCAAAGCATTTTGTCATCAAATGCAAAAACAGAGAATTTGATTTAATGACGTAATGTATTTTGCAAATACATAACAGCTCTGGTAAACCAGGTATAATCTTTCAGCATCCTCCAGATGAAACCATTTCCCTCCCATCACCCTGTAAGTCCCAAGAAAGCTGTTTAAACACAGAAACAAGCAAAGCCTACAAATCACATATAGTTTTCCAATAATAACCTTCAAACTCCTACAAATTGCAGCTTCAGATTTCTGCACAGTTCGTCACAGCCTGGCACTTTTTTATTAATCAACAGTTTCAAGGCAATGTTAATAGCCATTATCTGAAAATCTTATGAGAAAAAGAATTTATACTTAGCTAGTGTAAGATCAACATTGGTGTGTTTGTCCTAATTTCTGAGAAGCCACATGGATAACTGCTATTAGCTGAGGGTCCATCCTTATCTGGAATATTTAAAAATCACTTATCTTTGATCCCCCAATAAAGATAATCTGATAGTACAACACAGCACAGAACAAAGTTTTGAATGGATAAAACCAACCATCTTTTCAGCATGCACAACAAAAGAAAAAACAAACGTGAAGTTCTGAAATATCCCCGCTTCTTTCAGACACTGCCTGGCTGACAGACCAGCGGAATTTCAACTTCAATAGGCATGAATTAGTTTCCAGGCAAAGAAGCAGAGATAAAAGGGGAAGGGATTTAAAGAATTTCTCATGGGGTTTTGTCAAAGGTTTTTTTTTCTGCTTGGTCTACAGAGAGAGGGCTCAGCTGTGATTTCAGCCTCATTTTTTTTTTAAATTAACTATAAACTTCATAGTTGGCCACATAAAACATGGTCAGTTTTTGTATATTTCTCACTGTATCTTAACTAATCACCTCCCCAATGTCTATTACCTTTTTGGATAAACAGAGCAGAAGCCAAACTGTAACCTAAAAAAACCATATGTTAAAACTTTATCTAAAGTGACTGAATTTTCATCATTTTCATTACAGTTCTTACCATTAACATGCTTTATTTCATTTTACTTCCATCTCTCTTGCAATCACATCAACAGTGAAAGTGTCCTCCTTAGTAAGACATGATACTGGCAGAATGGGAAATCTGAGGCCGGATCTGCTGGCTTTACTCCACTGGAAGGGTCTCTGTTCTTACACTGATGCATCTGCTTCACTATTTCTGATCTGACACTCTCCCAGAAAGTACTTCAGTTCAGGTGGCACATTTTATGGAATATTGTAATGAGAAAACAAAAAAACCCCAAAAAACAAACAAACAAAACCCCCAAACAAAAATAAAAAAAGGAAGAAAGATTAAGCTCATTAATGCCTGCAAAACCAAAAGCCACAAAGCATCTGCTTGCAGGCAGGCACCACTTGCTGAGGTTTTCACACTTTTCAGCAGCTTGCTCTGTACGGTGGCTATGGCAGACAGGCAGCGCAGCCATGGGAACAGCTTCAAAACAGCAAAATCCTACCGAGAGTTACGCAAGGGTCTCCAACAGATGCTGGTTTTTACATTTTTAATTTAGGGATTTTTCCTTTTCACAGGCTTGCATGCACCACCTACGGCTTTCTGAAACAACACTGAGAAGTTTAACGGGGACTGGCATTCCCTGTGCTTCCCTGTCCCCCAGGCCCACAGGGAGAGTGCCCCAGATGATCCCTTAGTGCAGCTCTCGTGGTGCCAGCTGATGTGGCAGAAACTGTCCCACCCGCTCCCCGTGGCTCCCCTCCCCGCAAAGACTGAGTATGTCATTCTCACGCAATGGCTGAGCTCTGCTGGCCCAGAGCCTGTGAACATGAATGGTCTTTCTGATTCAATTAATTCAGCAGAATTACACCAGTCCATTACCCCCCTGCCTCATCCCATGGAAGCGTAGGATTCCCTGTTTCACCAAGACCCACAGAGTATCATCTTCCTTCACTGGAGCTTTACAGCACAACACACTCGCTGAGAGGGGACGTTTCAGACACCAAAATACTTCTCAGGAAAAGCAGCAACATTTTGCAAGGCTCAAGGATTTCCAGTTCATCAGTGGCTAACCAAGAAGGAGCACCTCTTCTACTGCTATGGTACTGTTTCTTCTTTATTTTTAGCTAAAACTTTAGAATGCTTATATCCAACCCTCTGCAATTTTTTCTCACTTACTGCGAAGTACCTGAAGCTTTCATACAGTATCATCTGTTAAGGATAACACTTTTTCAGACTGTCTAGAACAGAAATTAATGTTCTTTGTAAGTGAAAACACTGTACAGTTACTGTGTTGAGGAAGATGACCTTTATCTTACTGCTGAAATAATTATTTTTCCAGTGATCCTGCAAAGCAATAAAGCATTATGCAATGGCCAACAAGAGTCAAGCAAAGTACATACCTCTTTCAGAAGTATACAGTCATCCAGCTGAAAGCTAAGGTGTGACCTGATTTCCCAACATTTGTCATAATCTCCTGAGATACCAGTTTAGGAGCCTTAATCAAATAGACAAGGCCAAAAAATGAGGTTCAGCCTTCTTTTCTCTTATTGGAGAGGAGAGAGAGAAACTGTGGCTGGCCTTGAAGCAACTTCGAAAAAATGTGTTGATAGAACTATTGAAAACTTGTAACAAACAGGGAGCCCATGAAAGAAAGGCACATTCTGGGAGATGACAAAAACTACCAACTGATATCATAATTGTTCTGGCTACTAAATAAATCTCATTTTGGCCCTTCTCAAATTAAATCAAAGCAGCTCATTTTGACTTGATCTGGTCTTAAACTTAGAGTGCTGAAAACCCCCCAAAACTCTAAAAACCTAGATCTCAACAAGTAGAAAGTAAAATCAAACAGAAGGAAAATGTAAGAGATGAAGCAATTGTGTTAAGTTAATGTGAATGGTTTATCTAAAAATTGTTTTAACATGTCCTGAAACGCTGTTATTTTGGGTTAGGTTTGTTTTTTTTTTCATTCAGCCATCAAGGATTTATGTCCAATGGCTTTTGCATCAGAGGGATCAATTCTCATTAGCAGCCATTTACTGGTATAGAATGAGTAGAATAATTCTATGCTTTTGTATTTATTTTCTTATTACAATCTCTTCTTTTACTCAGACCAGACATCTACCTCAAATTCTGCCTTTTAATTTTAAATGTCTACACACATGAACCAGCTTGTACACATATATAATGTGTATATGCACACGCTCTCGTGAGAGCTTTTGAAACAGACCTAGACATAGGAATGTGCTGTACCAGTTGCAATTTAAGAGTATCACATGTACCTTTTTGTTATATAAAGCACAGACATTGCACAGAGAATTCTCCCTTTCCCCACTGGTGCACTTCCCCTCGTACACAGAACTCCATCCACTCAAACAATTAAAGCTATGATCATCACTTGGATACCAGGACCATATATTTATAGCATTTATCAGTGAGGATGTGGGCATCAGCATTTTGACAGAGCACCAAGCAGAGACTTTTTACAATAATAACACATCCAATTCTATTTCAGTCCAAAAAAATTTCAGTGTGATGAGTTATAAAAAAGAATATCATATTATATGCTTTCTCAATGATATGTTGGGCATATAACAATGAAGGCTCATATTTGAAACTTCTCTATGGTTTTAATAATGATGAAACACATAGTGTCTTGCGACATTTCATCTCACTCAAGGTTTCACAAAAGCTGATTACCCAAGTTTCATCCTCTTGAAATGAGTATTTGTATCCATTCTGCACACTGAGAAACTGAATTCCAAAGTTGAACCATTCTACTCCAGATCTCTCTTCGAATGCCAGACAAGATCCATGCTCATCAGCGATGGCAGCAGATTAGGCAACTTCACCTTCTGGGGTCAGGTCTAAAGACAAGAGCCTGTGCAGTTTTATGCCATTGCTAGACCTGGAAGTAGGTCCATCTTTATGATCTCTTTTGTTAAACATGAGGCATTTATCATCTCCAGCCACAGACTCTGCAGGTTAACCACTTTTGAGTAGCATTCCAAGAAGCAAGAAAACCTGCTAGGTTGCAGTCCCATGAGGTTTGCTCTTTCAGTGGCTGACAACAATGCTGAATCAGAAACAAAATACAGAGACAGAAGGAAAGATAGCACTTGGCATCTCATCTTTTCTTGAAATTCTTTCTAATCTTCCATCAAAGCAGCAGGCTTCCTGCTATGAGCACTGAGTAACAGCGAACCCTGGTACAATTCCTGGGTGACTGGGCTGTTACTGATGGTACAGTATAGCTGTATGCACTTTTCTTAAGGATGATATTTAACTTGTGATTCATTTTTCCAGCTCTCCTTAGTTGAAGGAGAAAAATAGTTACTGTTTGCAAGTTCAGCAAATCAAGCAGACAGATAACCATTCCAGCTTTTAAATGCTACCAATGTATCAGAGGTTTCCTCATACCCTTCTGTAACTCTGACCACAGGCTGAGACTGATGATGAAAATGCAGGGCTGTTGTGTGCAGCCCATATGTCTGGGTTTTTTCTACTTTAAGCTGAGCTATGTGTATCCTTCTGGGAATCAGCTGTGAGGGGAATGACTCAGAGCTTTTGCCTTGTTCAAGTTTCAGGAAAAATATATTCTTTCTGAGCCTGAAAAATGGGGGTGTGTCCTCATGTGGTGGGTTGACCCTGCGTGGACACCAGCTGTTCACCAAAGCCACTCTATCACACTCCTCTGGACAGGGGAGAGAAAATATAAAGAAAAGCCTGCAGGTCAATGTAAGGACAGGGAGAGATCCTTCACCAGTTACCATCACAGGTAAAACTGACTTGACTCGAGGAAATCAGTTTAATTTATTACTAATCAAATCAATGAGAAATAAAACCAAATCTTAAAAATCTTCCCCCCACCCTCCCTCCTTCCTGGACTTCACTTTATTCCCAGTTCCCCAGTGGCACAGGGAGATGGGGAATGGGAGTTCCAGTCAGTTCATTACATGTTGTTTCTGCTGCTTCTTCCTCCTCAGAGGGAGGAATCCTCACACTCTTCCCCTGCTCAAGCATGGGGTCCCTCCCACAAGAGGCAGTCCAACACATACTTGTCCAACGTGAGTCCTTCCCCACAGGCTGCAGTTCTGCATGAACTGCTCCAGTGTGGGTCCCTTCTGTGGGGTCACAAGTCCTGCCAGAAAACCTGCTCCAGTGCAGGCTCCTCTCTTTAGGTCCTGCCAGGAGCCTGCTCCAGCAGGGTATCTGCTGTGGGCATCTGCTCTGGCATGGGTCTCCTCCTGGTGGATGTCTCCTCCCCTGTGGTCCTCCCTGGGCTGCAGGAGAACAGCCTGCCTGTCCAAAGGCTGCACCACGGGCTGCAGGGGAACCTCTGCTCCAGTGCCGGGAGCACCTCTTGCCCCTCCTTCTGCACTGACCTTGGTGTCTGCAGGGCTGTTTCTCTCACCTATTCTCACTCCTCTCTCCAGCTAAAGTTGCCACGTGTTTTATTCCCTCCCTTGTTAAATACATTACCCCAGAGGTGCAACCACTGTCACTGATGGGCTCAGCCTTGGCCAGCGGTGGGTCTACCTTGGAGTGCTGGCTCTGTTGGATATGGGGCTTCTCACAGAAGACACCCATGTAGCCACTGCTACCAAAACCTTGCCATGCAAGCCCAGTACACCTAGTTAGCATTGTTTATTCAATATCCCAAACTGAAATATTTCTAAATTCCTCATTTCTTGGTCAAAAAACCCCCATCATACACAAGAAATTTCATATTCACCTTTTGGCTAAGTTTTCCTACAGATTCTTCTGCAGACTGACTTCTCTGAATAACGACTTCAGTTCTCCAGGGAGATGTCTCCTTGCCTTTAAAAATAGCTTCTTGTGTAATCGTTCTTTACTGACAGTTCTACAAAACTTATATGTTACAAAAGCTTGTTTCCAGAAATTCTCTTTGGTAGGAAAAATTTTGAAATTAAAGCAAGATTTAAGTGTCTTCCCACTTAGATTTCAGTGTAAAAAAAAAAAGTCACAATACAGACCCTTGCATCATATGACAATTAGCTCATATTTAATTTCTTTCATCACCGTCACCTCAATTACCTTATATTACACACCACCTACAAGACCTTTCCCACTTCTGCAGCTGCTCAAACCGGTTATTCTATTACTTCAGCAAAAATTACTTTTCCTTTCTAACACTGAAAGATTAAATGAGCAATTATAAAAATCCCACTGCTCTGAGTCACAGCCTTGGGCTGTAGGCTTGCAGGAAAAGCACTTTATGGGTTTTCTTCAATCAGGTCCACTATTAAGCACCCTAAACCCCAAAACTCGTTGCTCTGAAAACAATGGGAGGAGTCACTTATTGCACAGGAATTGATATTGCTGCCATATTCAAACAGGAAAATCCCAGGAATTAACACTGGTAATGCTATTTAATGTTTGGAACAGATTATCCTAGTGAAGGAAGTATTATAAGTCCTTGCAACTCATTTGGACTATTGTGACTATTAAAAAAAAAGATACTCAACTAGACTGTGATCCCACTCCATTCAGTGTGGTCAGGCTTCCCTAAAAATTCAAGACTTGCATTTATGACTTTCCTTTCCCCCACTGTGGGCTCATTACCAAGAGGAAAAAAATGCAAAATCCCTGTCCTGATACCTCAACTCAGATTTATTCCAACTACTTTTTCATTATTTGGACAAAGGTGGTAAAGGCAACTCTTACAGAAAAGCCAACTCTTACACAAGTCAAATTAGAAAACTGCAATTATAAATAAAATTCCACATGCAAAGTTTTTGTTTATATCTCTCAAACTACTTTACCAAAACAAATATGACAAATCAGGAAAGTGACATGCCCAGAGATGTATTGCTCACCAGGAACAGAAAGAAACCGGAATCAAGCCTACCTGACAGTCAAATACTTCTTTCCTCAGTCACTTGCCAGGCCTTCAAACAAGCACAGCATGCAGTTTTTAGGGCTATACATGAAATTGGATTATTTCCCTGTGTTTCTGGCAAGTTGCCTGCATAACCCTCAGCCTAACAATGCTTGCCTTGATCTGAAGTGACTGGCCATACACAGCCCAGTGAGGCATTTTGCATATGCTCATTAATGGTTTTTGCTGTATTCTGCCTGTCCCTCTGAAAACATCTTAAACAACTAACTGTGAATGCCAAAGAGATAATAGATAATTAGTTGAGGCAGTTTGAAGACTAAATGCACTAACTCAAGAAAAATGGTTTGCCCAGTAGAGATGCCCCATTAATGAATATTTTGATCTCCATTAACTAAAAAATATTGACACTGAATAATTTATAACACAGAGGTCTTCCAAAGTGTACATTTCAGAAGACAATTACCAAGAAAGGACAGCAGAATGAAAGCAGAAACAGAAGCAGAGTAAAAATTCCACGGATTTTTAAATCACAAAAAAAGAACACAAGGAAATTAAAAGGAACAAGAAAGCAGCACAGTAAAAAAAAAAAAAAGGGGGGGGGGGGCAGAGGGGACAGGAGGAAGAGAAATAATATGAATTGTTGATTATTTTATTTTCCCAGTGATACAGCCACAGCCACAGACACTTCCAGCTCGTGTGCACTGCAAAAGTGAGAAAATTTGCTGGTGACATGTGAGATAAAAATGAGTTCCCCATCTTTCACTCACACGAGAATATTAGCACAGACTGAAGGAATTCCTAATGCACTGCATGTTCTTCCAGCCACCTGTTTCACACACCACTGCACAGCAGAGTTGGGCTTGTTGCATCCAAAGCAGGGCTGCACCCATTTGTCAAACAGCCTGGACAGCACTTCTGAGCTTTGAGACCTGCTGAGCAGAACTTCACCAGTTAATTCTTCCCACTATGGACACAGAGGGGAGCAGCCAGGAGACACCTTGGCCAGAGAGATGCCACAAAACAGGCACTGTCTCAGAATCACATTAAAAAAGAGACATATTTCACAAAGCAGTGTCTCAGAGGAGTGGATAAATACTGGCAGGGCTGAACCTATGTGCATTCATAACCCTGCCTTTCAGTAACACTACCAGAGTTTGTGAACACAGCTACAGCTTAAGTCCTGTGAAAGAACTAAGACCAAATTGTCCTGTAGTTAAGCTGGTCTAACACCTGAGTTTTACAGGACAGCAGTCACTACATCACTTAATTTCTAGATCATTATACCCAAATGCTAACTTTTTTTTCTTTTCATGTTGCTTGCAGAAAGGAAACCTCTAAACCCAACCACTGTACCATTACCTATTGTCCTCTAAAAGACCTGAAAAGCATGAAGGCTGTAGCTCTCTTCATTTGTCTTGTAGGATCAGCTTTTGCTATTCCAGTAAGTCCTCATCATGATATTATTACTGGGTACTTAATTTCCCATTCTGTGAATACTCTATGTTACCTATACAAGATTTGTATTGACACGCAGAAATTAATATATTTGTCTATTTTAGACCCATCCTGTAAACCACAAGCTCAGAACTCATGGATGGAAAACTCCTGAAAAGGTACTCTTCTTGTTCTTTAAACATTAAGAGGTAACTTACATTATTCATCTCAAATATAAAAAAAAAAAACATTAGCACATATGTAGCAGTTGAAAAATTGATTTAGGTTAAAAAATTTTAGAGCCCTCGCTCCAAGAATTAGTACCAAGCATCTCATGCCTTACATATTAAACAATTAGAACAGGACAAAATGAAAAGCTGAAAATGGAAGTTTCCCTTATTTGAAAAAAATTACCTTATATGAATCCCCACGTATAATCATCACCCGTATTTGTACAAGCAATAAGATCCACTGACAGCTGAAACTGTGGTTTTCACAGCTCCAGTACACAAAGAGGAAGCAATCCTCAATTTATCACACCAAGGGATCATATGCAATCTCAAATGTAAGAATTTTAGCCCCCATATGCTTCATTATTCACAATGCAGAGCTTTGGATACAGCTCATCCTGGCAAAGTAGACTGTGGCTGAGAAGCCACATGCACAGCCCTGCTGGTAATGAGACAGATAATTTCAGCAGCCACATATGTACACTAATGTCAGAGTCCACAGTTTTGCATTCATGGCTGGCCCAAATTAAAATTCCTTTTTATTGCACCGTTCTGGTGACCCTTTGTGGTTCAGACACAATCAGCTTTGGCTCCAAGTCACTGGATATTTTAGAACCACTAAGTTCAGAGCATGCTCTATAGTAAGAAATCCAAAATCCCAACTCTCATGCTAACCTGTTTTTTAATTTTATTTTATATTTTATAAATTATATCCCACTCTATACAAATTTCCAGATGCATTTTATTATGTATCCAAATGGTGCTCTGCATTGTGAAAAACAAAACATTAATTTTTCCTAAAGAAGTATCCAGCAGAAGAGATTACGGTATAAACACTAGTTTGTAGCCTGCAGCTATGTCCAGGAAACAATTCCTACAGAAGACACTTGCAGCAAAATAAAACATTGCAACAGCCAGTGAATCATCAGTTCCAAGTGTATGTAACATCTAGCAAAGGCCAGTTGTCCTCCAACAGTAGCTAATCACAGCTACAGTGACTGAAATTTGCCCAAGTGCCTTCTCGAGCAACCAAGTTCCAAGAGTTGATTTATCCAGGGGGCAAAAGTATAACAAAAAGCAGCATCTGAAAGCCACATCAGGCACAGCTGCACAAGGAGGTTGTGGTGCACAGCAAGGCTTCCTCTCAAGACATGAGCCAAATCCTTCTCAAACTTCTGCTGCAAATACAGGCACCCACAACAGACAATCTTAATGACTGTTTGGCTTTGTATTTTCTAAATCTGTAGAACTGATAGCCCTTCACAGAAGACTGCTTTTTGCTAAAACTTAAAGACATTAAATATGTTGTAACACAGCAGTGCTCAAAATCACATCAAAAAAACCCCATGTTCTCAAAACTCAATCTTCAGATGTTTTAGTATCAGCTTGAGATGTTTGGTTACACATAGATCACTTCAAGAATAGTGCATTTAATGTGGAAAATCTCAACACTAAATTTCTGTTAGATTTGAGTAAACAGGCAGTTTTTCCCTGAAAAAAGTTACAGTTGGAACTGACATATTGACTATATTGTCCACTACTTTTTCCACATCAGCAAATACACCAGGCAAAAGACAAAACTGTAAAACATTCAGATGTCACCTTGACATGAGGAAATAGGATACAGCTGATCTGCCAAGAGCCAAATTAATGTTTTTAATCCTTTTTTCAAATTTGTATAAATACTTGATAGTGGAGTGTTTGTTTCCAAGCAGTGATGAGACTGCCCAAACTAAAGGAAATACTATTCCAGCAACTTAGACACTGAGAAGGACTCATCTTCATAAATAACACCCCCAAAAGCTTTAAGAAAAGTCAGCATCAGGTGCTAGACTGTTGTAAGCAACAACCAACTCTGAACATCTGTAGGTATTGTTTAGAAATACACCAGACATTGCTGCTACTGAAAGTGCCTGCACTCACCCAGCAGCAGAAAGATAATTGCTGCAGTAAAACATAAAAGTAATTTTAGTACCTGCTTTCTGCTTGAGCATTTGAACCTTCTCCACTGAAGGTACTAGTTTTCCTATTGGCTTGACAGCATGAAAAAACCCCACTCAAACACCTGTGACTCCTGATAGTGATCTTATGATACAGTAATTGTCACCAAATACAACAGTTCCTGATGAATTCAGCTAGGAATCAATGATGTGTCAGACCCAGAGCAGACAAATGCATTGATTATGAAATAGTTAAGATGCAGTGCTCTCCTCAGGAATTACTGTCATGACACCTTGCAAAAGGTGATCTCTCTTCCCCTGCTTTTCCCAGGACTCCCACTTTCCTGTGCAGGAAGTTGAGTATCACATCCTCCTTCTCTGATGTAAGTGACAGTTACTGCAGCCTACAAGTGCCTGGGGTTATGACACTAAATTGCTAATCAAGCATTTTGAGATTTCACAAGACACCCTATGCATTTCGTGCAGTAGCCTAGCTTAAGAGGAACATATACAAAGAAAACAAAACCAGAGTCAAGGCAAAAATAACACTGCGTTGATTTCAAACAAATCCTAAGACTTATTAATCTAGTTGTTGATTGTTCTTCATTTTTCTTTAAGACTGAAGACATTCATCCTGAAGCCTCAAAGGAAAAGAACACAGGATATGTAGACAAGGGTGATGTGCTGCCCAGTCACCGAAACTTCAAACCAGAGGTATCAGTGCCAGGCGCTGAGCACAGGGATGAGCCCCAGAGCATTAGGAAACACGGAAGAACTGGTAGTGAGCATCATGTGAAAAATAGCCTAAAAAGCATCAATTTCCTTGCACTGCACAATAAACCAGGTTTGGATTCTGATAATCAGGACAGTGACTCTGGGAGCAGCGGCAGAGAACAGTCCAGCTCTGAGCATTACCTGCTCAGGCATGAGAAACATGGCAACACGGCCAACCAACACCTTACGGGCAATGCAGAACATCCACTGGGTGCTCTCAGTCTGGGTCGTGAGCATAACATGTGGAAATACAACAAAAATACAGTTGGCCTGTCTGACAAAAACAGTGAAAGCAAAGAAGAAGAAAACGTGGAAGAAGAAGATGAGGAATGGGGTGAAGAAACAGATGACAGAGAGATGAAGCACAAAGGTCACCAAAGAAAGCAAGGCGACCGATACAAAAGACAGCAGAATGAAAACAGTATGCAGTCTGATGAAGTCCTGAGAGATTCCAGCCAACCAATCCAGATAACCAAGAGACACAGAGACAAATTTGACCTAGAAGAAGAATTGAGGGAGAAGAGCCAAAAGAAGCCCTATAAAGAAGAAATCCTTCTCTCTCAAAAAAACCATAATGAAGATCAGGATGACAAACAGCAAAGTCAGGAGATGAAAGACAATATTCAAGTAAACTACCAGAGTGATCATGACACAGTTGTGAAAATAGAAGATACAGAGGACAGTAATGATGATGATGGTCACGACAGTGGTGATATTGATGGTGAGGAATATCTCAGCAATACCTGGAAAGAAGCAGCCTATGAAGAAGAGGAAAGAATCCAGAGTAATGACCAGGAGAGTACCAGTACTGAGCATGACGGGGAAGGAATGATTCAAGATGATGCTGCAGTTCCTAGAGAGACCGAGGACTACCAAAATGTCAAGATTAAAGACCTTATTCACACTGAACAAGATGATTATGGTCCTGAGCCACCTAATTCTGACAGCAAGCAACAACTGAAAATGAGTAGCTCTGTTCAGAGCATGAATTCCATGAAAAGTGAAGATAAGGTAAATTATCTTTAAAATAGAATTGAAATACTACAAAAAGGGAGAGAGGGTCCACTTTGAAAATTAAATTCCTCATGATTGAAATGATACTTTAGAGAAAAGCAGGTGTAGTAGCTTATTAATATGCAGAAGTCTTATCTCCCCTTTTATTCACGATTCATCTGGTTCATGCTGTGTCATTGCACATAGAGCATTTAGATGAATTGTACCAGAAAGGAAGTGAACACAATTCGTGTAAGAACTCCAGACCTGATGGGCTATATAATGAAACATGCAAATAAATATGGATAAAGAGATACAAAACCTGAAACCCAGTCTTAAGCTTACTAGGACAGCATGTTCAGTCCTCTCTCACAGAGATTTTAAACACTACTACACAAAAGTGAACAGCTTGGAAAGGCAGGGCTAGAGTCCACAAAATAATTATGAGAAACTCAGGCCTTAATAAGTTCCTGTTTCTCCCTCTCCAACTCCTATTTTATTATTTCCCCCAAATAACAAGAGCACATTAATACTACCAGAGGCTTTAAGCTCTTATCACACATCTTGCATAGGAACCTCTCTCTGCTGCAAGCAGAGCAAGCTGTGCCTCAGTCAGCTCTGTATTTTGACCTGAGAAAATTTTGTCGAAGTATTTTTTTTCTTCCCAAGATTTACCACAGCTTCTGCTTGTGCCTCTGTGACTATACAGGTTAAGACTACGGGCAGCTCCTATGGTGAGGTGGAAAGTGTCAACAACAGGAGTGAGAAGGCTCTCCTGGGTAAGCCTCAAGCAAAGCCATTCTGCAACTCCTAACTCTCTGCAGCTGGGGAATCTGCTGGTCTGCATTTCTTTTCTGCCTTTTGCAGCACAAAATTCCACATGACTGAACTGTGCTTGGGCCTAATCCTGCATCACAGTTACATTCCCACAGTATCCCTTCCATACACCCTTGGATTTAGTCATTTGTTTGTGAAAAACATTTGTAGACAGCGTGCAAATTTTTGGGTCATACAGAAATGGGAATCCTCTTGCATTGAAAGCTTTCAGTTTCAGAACAGTAGCTTGAATTCAGCTGGGAGTGGGACAAATGCCAGTGCTTGATTCAGCAAAGACAGATGGGGTATGTTTCATCACAGGAAGCTGGAAGTGAATGTCAGTCCTTAGAGAAGAAATAGCTTCTTCTGAGAAAATTATTTCCCCTTCCAATTCAAGCCCGGAACTGCTAGAATTTAAAGTTTGGCTTGATTTATACAACATGAGATCCAGCTTCATTTTAATAAACTTAAAAATGCACTTCTTGATGAATATTGGGCTATATTTTGCTTTGACTGCCAGTATCTGCCAAACACTTGGCTTCATCCCATCACCTCTAACAGTCCCTCCTTCTTGCTGTGATCGCTAGACCTGTGTTGGAACTTCCACTGCAAAAGAGGTAAAGTCTGCCATGTGGACAAACAAGGGAAACCCCACTGTATTTGCCAAGATCCTGCTGCTTGCCCTTCCACCAAAGACTATGAGCATGTAAGTATTTCATATTGTGCACAGCACTGGGGAAAGCCAAATAAAGTGTTTGCAACACATTCCCCCTGCTATTATTTGGAATAATTCTACCCTAAAAAGCATGCAAATGAGTTTGAATGATTCCAGGAATTGCAAAAGTAAGTATAAAGTAGCCAAACTCAATGACTACGGCTTGAGAGTGTGAACACATATAACTACACAGTAACTGATTTGCTTCACTTGGCCTCTCAGGGATTGTACCTTTTCCCTGTCACTAAAAAGTTCAGTTTATCCATTTGATGTTTTAGAGCACATGCTGAGTACTCATACATATCAAGTGAAATAATCCTTTACCATCTCAAACTATACTACTAATGCACAAAAATAAATTCAAGTGTTTCAAAATTGGGTGGGTAAGTACAGACAACTAATCCTTATGTAGGCATACAACAACTGCCATTTCCAATACTTTCTGATCACATGTATTCCCTGTGCATATTCACAACTGTTACATCTTATATTAATGATATTTTTATTATATATGCCCATACGAGTGCAATAATTTTTCTCAGCACAGTGTTTTTGCTTCTCACTTGTCCTCTAGGTTTGTGGCACGGATAACAAGACTTATGATGGCACATGTCAGCTCTTTGGCACCAAATGTCAACTGGAAGGGACAAAAATGGGACGCCAGCTGCACCTAGACTATATGGGCTCCTGCAAATGTAAGGCTTGTTTTTCTATGAAGAATTCACCTAGGTATAAAGAGCCAGTAGCCTTCACCATCAGCCAGGCCTAAATTACCTTTCTCCCTGTGCTCTGCCATTTTTGCATCAGTAATCTGCTAATTAAGACATTCAAACACCCTAAATGTGTCCAGAAAGTCACTTCTTCTGCACTTGAGGGTATTAAGTATCTGAAACCTAAAGACATCTCTCCTGTGCTTACACCAATTTGTTGTCAACCTTATCTTCACCCTGCACTATCTTATATGTTCCCAGTGCTACAGTCTCTGAGGATTTTTTTAACAACTTGACCAGCAAAACAGTATTTACAGATTTAGTAAATGAAAATGTCCAGCCCAAATTCCCATGCAGAAGTCAGGATCTAAATGCCAGAACTTATTTCCGAGCTCATTAATTGCTGTATGCGGTAGGAGGGAAGTGCCCTCCCTGCCAGCATATTCCTTTGCTGTCAAAAACTCTGCTTTCATGCAACTGACTGGTAACAGTTTTACTGCACAACTATGCTCAGAAGCTGCACCTATATCTAAAGGTTGTGTCTTCCACAACTGGTTAAGTATGTGTACCAAAGAATTGTATATTTATATTTGAACTCCTCAGCTGCATTCAGCATTTTATGTATTAACAGCTCCATCAATTTTAAGTTTAACTTGAAGTTTGGAAGTGAGAATCAAATATAATTGGGCTCAGAAATGCTCGAATGGGGACTTAACAGGTCACCTGTTAACAAAAGCTTTCCTGTTTGGCACAGACATCCCTCCCTGTACTGATTATGAAGTGGATCAGTTTCCTCTCCGGATGCGAGACTGGCTCAAAAACATCCTTATGCAATATTATGAACGTGACCTGAACACTTCTGGAATTCTAACTGAAAAGCAAAGGAGTAAGGTCAGAAAAATCCTTTTCAAATAAGACCATGAAGTTACACTGTTAGAACTGGACTAACCATGTGAAAAAAAGTGATTCACATCTCCTGAGTTCTCCCATTTCCTACAAGCATTTCCTTTCTGGGTAAGGTAATTTAGACTCAATTAGATTCACAAGTTGCAAAACACACAAGTCCCCCCGCACTCATTTAAGCTGAGACACACTTCTGCTATGAATGTCCCTCTTGTTCAAAAAATGCAAGTCAAGTGTATAACTTCAAAGTCAGTCTCTCCAGACAAGAGTCAGACAAGTCAGAATTAGGGCACACTTAGATAAGTATCATTTGCTTGAGAAGACATGAAACAGCTTCTGTTTATGGAAACACTGTCGCAAAGCTCTTGGAAAGATCAACTAATACATAGATAAGGATGTCCCAGTTCATGAAGTCAATGCCATGTCCCAAAGGACTTGAGGAAACTAAGCAGCCATAAACGGAAGATCTGGTTATGGAAAACGAACCAGTTAAGAGACAGAAAACGACAGAACAGCCAGGCTCACGTGTGGAGTTCCACAAATTGAAAGTCTGACATTCAGTTTTAAGAGAAAAGAGTTGCTTTCTACCACCCAGTAGACCTGCAGCATCACACTATATTGGCTTACAATGGAGTGAGCACCTATTGCCATTGGGCCTATTTTTTCAGGGAAGGATTTATGCCAGGTGAAATGGTGACAGCAGTTTGTTTTTAAAGATAGAGACGCCATAACTGCCTAAAACCCCATAGTTTAAATTAAACCAAGACCTGGGTTGCTCTGAAGTAGGAAATACATGCAGTACATCACAGCATGTTTATACAAAATACACCTGAGCAACACGAAAGACTAATTACGCACTTACCAAGAGGGACATGAACCTGCCCAGAATATCTCATACTAAGTGGTATGAATTAGGTGACTTCTGAGATTGTTTGTTTCACACCTAAACCTGAGTTGCTCACCACAGGACAGAATATGTGATAAAACTGGTTTAAACTCCTACCAACCTGAGGCTACTGCCCTCGTTAGCTGAGTCTGACAACTGAGCCTCAGGAATTTCACTTCCTTTTTAGTTACTACCAAAGTTGACAGGAACAGCAACAAAAATCACCTGGACTACCTGAAGCAAGCTTTTCATGCTGTGTATGGTTACAAACACTAAAACCCATTTCCCCAGTGGTATTTTATCAAGTTTCTCCCAAACACCCCCTTGCTGGATAGTTCTCTTCAGGACAGATTTTCATCCCTTAGCCAAAAAAAAAAAAAAAAAAAAAAAAAAAAAAAAAAAAATCACTTTCTGCATTGTGTTCAGGTCAAAAAAATCTACCAGAATGAGAAGCGCCTTGTGGCTGGTGACCACACAGTTGAGCTGCTCCTGCACGACTTCGAGAAAAATTATCACATGTATGTGTATCCTGTGCACTGGCAGTTTCATCAGCTTGATCAGCACCCTGTTGACAGGTAAAAAAACCTAAAATCTTTGTGGGTTCTGTTCTGGTTTGCTCGGGCTGTTTCAATTTTCTAAACCACTCCAAGAATTCTGTAAATGTAGAATCAGTCCCTCAGCCTTCCCCACCAGAGAACCTTTCCTCATTATTTTCCTGGAATAACGTCTTAGGTCAGAATGTGCTGTCCTCTTGCCTTGCATAATCATGTATTACACTGTAAGCTCTATAGTGTCTTAATAACGACTAATGCCATCAATCAGGAAGAAATCCTGTTCCTACTGAAGCTAAGAGCAACAGGCTAAGCACAAAGGACAGACACCTGTCAGTACTGATTCACTATTGATGTATCCATAGTTTTCAACAGTTTAAGACGCAGATATAATAAGACAGCACCAGTGTCACAGTTCAGAAGAAGCCCCCAGCTGCTGAGAACATGACCCAGATTTCAGGCTTTTGGACATATCACTCAGTGATGGAATCCATATTTCAAAGCTCCAGGCCCTCAATACCTCACAACAATCACACCTAGCATCTTAGAATGCAGCTAAGCACCTTTGCAAGCTTGATCTCGTGAGGATTAACATCAAAACTCCACAGGCAATGAGTTGTGAGCAAGTCACTACTTGTAACACTTGTAATTACTACACAAGTATTGCTTCAGTTGTTCTAGGAAAAAAAAATCTCAGCAAACAAATAGCAGCAACAACATTTTAGTCTATCGGATATATATCACCATAACAACGTGGGACAGATTCACTGCAGAAGCACGACAATGGAATTCACTGGGGCATCTCTGATAAAGCCACCATTGTGGTCTTCTAGCAGCTTAGATCATCTTTGATAATCCTGATGATTTATGAATGAAATACAGCTCTACAAACCCACTCTTCCTTTCAGATTATTAATACACTCGGAGCTCGCGCCTTTGAGAGCCTCCCTCGTTCCCATGGAACACTGCATAACCCGCTTCTTCCAAGAGTGTGATGGAGACCATGACAAACTCATTGCTCTGAAGGAATGGTGCCACTGCTTTGGGATTAAAGAAGGTAAATGTAAAAGAACAGGCAGATGTACCTGACAAAATGTTCCTATCAAAACCAGGCGCATTCTCAGACCACAAATTAAGGCAAAGAAATTGTAACCAGATGCTACTGTGCTGAGAGACAAATGGAACAGTAATGACCAAGACTGCAAAAGGTGCAAAGTTCTAAATATTTTTCATAAAGATAAGAAAAAAGTCTGCATTTCAAGAAACACTCTAGTTTATCCTTCAGTGCTAAAGGAGAGGCAAAGTGAACTTGCACTTTTAAATCAGTGGTCAAAGCATATTGATTGAAAATAAATTTAAAGATCTCAAGCCAAGTAGGGAAAACAACCAAGATCTCTCACTGATCAACTGGAGATTGATCAGCCTCTAGATTACTATATACAACATAAATGCTCTCATCACACTGCAGTCTATTTCACCTAATCTGTTAGTTGCAACACATGCTCAGATGGTGCCCAACACACTGCATGCCACAGAAGGCTTAGGCAGGGGCAGGAACAGTTTCCAAATCCTAAATGGGACAGGCACATGTTTGGTTCAGCTCAATCCACATTGAGGCTTCTCTGGGATAGTGAAAAGTTTGGTACTAATGTGCTGGTGGTATCTCTAGAATTAGGCAGCAGCTGAACAGAAGTTGTCATGATAATACTTGCATGATTGCATTCAACATAGGGCATTCTTTCACATTCTACCTTCTTCTGATCTAGCCATGAGTGACAGCTCAACAATACTGCCAGCCACTAAGCAAGGATTAACAAGGTAGCACAGGTTAATCCCAGCAGAGTTATGTGACAGAAGGTATTTGCTAAACATCCAGACTGAATAAATGGGTTCAAAATCCTACTAGCAAGTCCCTAATTTTAAGTAGAGGCTGATTCTGGTCAGAGGTTACACACACACAGAGGTTTCAGTATTCCCAGGATTTTCCCATCTCTTCTGATGACAATTTACCAGTCACAAAACACAGGTAGAAGAAAGCTGCAAGCACTTATCTTGATGAACATGTACTGCTGCCAATGATTGCTCATTCATAGGGTCAGTCATTTGTGAAGAGAGGGACGGAAAAGATTCTTGACTCACAAACAGATCCAGGAGACCTAAGACTTGAAACAACAAAGCACCAATCAAGAAGGGTCTAAATTAACAGCTCCTGAGTATGACAGCAGCAACCATACTTGTGTTTTGTTAGGGCTAGCATGGCCCTGCATGGGTCCTCTGAAACCTTACTGTATCACTTTATTGATGGTAATACAGCATAAAAATGTCTTTTTGGCATAAAATGTTAATAACGTTTTCTTCCTCTGTTGCAGAAGACATAAATGAAAATCTCCTTTTCTGAACCTGGCTGAAAAGATGTTCTGCACTAAAACTGGTGAAAATATGTGAATCCTGTTTATTTCTGTGATTAACAGCTTCATAGCTTTCAAGACAAAGGTGGCATAGGGTTCACTGCATTCTTATCAAATAACACAAGTGCAGAAAATTTCTACATTCATTAACAGCAGAAAAATTTAACTACTGCAGCTGGTTCATAGCTAAACAACAGTGTTTTCCCCCACATATTTCCATGATCTCTCTGAACCAATATATAATACTAACCTAAAGACAGAGCTGTTTCACAAAATTCTTCAGTAGAATTATAGAATTTAGATTTTACCATACACTGAAATGGGACTTGTTTCCTTTATTTACTATATTGTCAGCTTAACATTCTGCATAGAAATCTCAAATAAAATAAAACTCTATCTAAATGCATGCTTTTTGTCAGAACTTTGTTAAAGAAAAGGTACCAAGGCAGTGGAAAGGTTAAATGAAAACTTCATTTCAGATTTAAAGGAGGAGGAGAAGATAGAGTGTAGATCATATACACCAATCCTGAAACCATAATTGCTAAAATACATGGAGGGGGGGGGGGAAATCAGTGCTTTTCACATACTTCTTTCCCCACCTCTTGAAGCACAACAGTAATAGCACCAATGCCACACAGCAGAACTCCTGCTGACAAACTCCATATGAGCAGGGTGAGTGTGTATGCCTACGAAGACTGCTTAGCAACAGGTCCACCATCACAAGGAACAGAGGATATCACAGCTCCTTATTCTCCTTAGCAGACACAGTCTTCCTTCATCCCACAGAGAAAAAAAAAAATCAATTTCTTTCACCATTTCCCATCTTTTGCTTGCCTCGAGAGAGGCACAAATTGAATCATAAACACCAGGACAGGATGAGATTATTCCTGAATCCCATTAACTTTGTGATTTTAGTTTTAAGCACTTCACTGAAAACACTCCAAGTACACTCTGCTTTAAGGAAGAGGCCAGAAACGCTATTCCTACAAAGGAAGATCAAGAAAACACATTTCACCTGAGTCATGTCACCTTTCCAATGAAAAAAATGTGGAATTCAGAAATGCTATTTTGGTAGCTTAAGTAGTGGAAGTCCCCTTGCCCCTTGCTAATTTTGTCTTGAACCAGCAAGGGCTGCTGATGGTAGTCCAACACCATTCTGATGCTCTGGGAGACAATCAAGCTATGAGTACATTCAACACAGGAACTTATTACACAAACCAAAGATTATTTCCCAGCAAAACCAGTTTCATTGACAGTTTTTCCCATGAGCCTGACTTGTTGCTCACTTCACATTCTTTAACATCACACAGCAGTGTATATAAATTAATCTGGATTGCAGGTACAAAAGCATATTCTCTGTGCTAATTCCATTTGGAAAAGATCCTTTCTCTGGGACATCAGATGTCTCAGGGAAAAAGTAATTTTGACAGCACTTTCTCTGCCTGACTCCAGCCTACTGCTTATTTTTTATATCTTTCTGCAGCCAAGACTCAGCCACCTTAAAACAATCAAATATAGTTCACTCAAGGGTAACTCACATGAGATTGACCTACTCCCCACGGAGGCCAATACTTACCACTGCTCTCCTCAAACCAAGTACTAGAAAAAGATACAGTGAAATTTAATTTAGCAGGGCAAACGAGGAATGTTTGTCCTTTAAACAGTCCAAGTTCTGCAGGGCAAATAATGACCATCACCAAGGTGTTTACACCTGTGGATATATGAAGTAGGTAACATATGAAGGAGCAGATCAGCATGCCACCTGATGAGCTGTTGATGTCAGTGGTCTCAGACTGATCCAACGTAATGCCAGCTTCTTCTGAACCACATCCTACAAGCTTTTTCCCATATACATATATTACACTAACTTACTAGTAAAATAATCACTAAACAGCAGGATCAAGCAAGCACCACAGTTGAAAACTTATTTTCAATAGCTAGTTTCAAGAGCTCTTTCACTAGCTTTTTGTTTAACCTGCATATAATTGGATGGCAGAAAGCACAGTTCTCAAACTGCAAGTACACTGCTGGTACTTGCTGACCTCAATTCACAAGCTCCCATTTCTCCTGGAAAAAGAAAGTATTTACACTGCCTCTCAGTTAGCAGCTTCAGTACTCTAGGTGCATCACCCAAGTACTCCTCCAGCATCACTAAAGTGCAAAACACTACAGTCAGAATATCTATATTGAAAAAACATACAACAAATACTCCTTTTATAACACACACACTTCCATAGTCGAGCCTTTCTTAAGAAAAGATTAAGACAACTAACAGCAATTTCTCATTGATTAAATGAGTAATTAAAACAGGGAGAAGTGTCAGCAACTGTTGTGCAGCTCCTCTTAGCAACATAAACACCACAGAAGGTCCACATCAGCCTCCTCACTGCAAGTTACTCATATTAACTAAATGGCAAAAATCTAGCACAATTTACAAGACTATACTTTAAGGCTGCTCGTTCCAATGATTCTGTTTATGGTACAGTTTCCCCAGCAGCTGTACTGCCATAAACAGTGGGAAGAGTGACTTCAAAATCCAGCTCCCCAAATCAGTCATCAAGTTTCATCCTCCAACAGCTATCTTTTAACACAGAGACACTGTCACATTCAGATGTGAATACCATCCATACTGTAAACTAAAGAGTAATTAAATGTAAAAACTAATCTCTCAGAAAATCACTGCAAAGACATGTTAAGTGAAATAACTCAGAAAAGAAACTTCACTTTATTATGTCATTATTCAGGTTATCCTACAAGTCTCACATCCCTTAAGGATTCGTTCCTGACAAGGAATCAGTGCAAAAATAGAGAGCTAAAGTGAACAGCCTCTGCTAGTCAGAATCCCAGCTGTGGCCATGCAGATCTGCAAATATTATCAAACAGCTGCAAATAATGAAGACAAGAAAGCAAAGCCAGGTCAGAGCTCCTCCGTCTCATTTCACACTAGCTAAGACATCAAAAGAAGCAATCTGAAGTCTTTGAAAAAGCCTCTATTTATCACTATTCAGTGTTTTTTCCAGCTGAATTTCATAGAATTTTCATGAATTTCCACTGAAAATGACAAAGTCATCTGTTTCAAGGCTGGAAAAACATATTCTCCTTTTGGTGTCTGTCAGTTCCTCGCTGATGTCACTCAGGGCACTCAGGTCCAGGATCCTCACTCCAGTGGCCTCCCAGTTTCTCAGTCACAAGCTTAATGAAGTAGCTATGACTTGCATACAGTTCAAGCTTCTCACTGATGTCAACCCACTTCACTGCTCCAGCATCATCACCGGCTTCCAGAGGCAAATTATCCATTGTCTCACCTGTTCACAAAACAAGAGTTAGGACATCCTATTGCATCTTTTTTTCCTGCATTTTCCTCTCACATCTAAATAGTTCCCCCTTTCCACAATGCTCTTTCACAGCAGCAACCTACAACTGCTTCTCAGAGAAAAACCAATTAAATTGCTCACTGATTCTGTGCCAGAAGTCTTTCTCATACTTGCACTATTTTAAGGCAGATCTGAGTGGCAGAGGTATTGTTAACTCCTTGTTATCCTATTGTCATCACTCCTAGAGTACCATTAGGAATACGAAAAGTGACTGGAAATCATCAGGACAACACGGACTCACTACCTTAAGTTTAGTCAATCCCTCTGCCTTGATTTTTGTTTGTTTCCCTAACATTTAATTGCTGATTTTCTCAGGTATTATTCTACAGGACAAAGTGAATTCTGAAACTTATATGCACTTGTGAAAAAACAGAATAATTAAAAATTTACTACAGGCCTCAAAATCATAAATACATTAAGAATCATGAAGAAAGGCTTCTGAATTGCTCTCTTTTTGAAGTCTTTATTTCTGAAAAATAATCCCAGGATTTCATAGACAACAACCAAGGAAATGCTTTAAAATTCTGTATTAAAAACAAAGACCAAAGATACAGTATCTCCCATATCTCTGAGGGCTGATAAATTAAGGACCAGTGATATGTGAAATAGCAGGTACCTACTACCCAAAATTCAGTGAAAATGTCAGTATATGAAGTCTCTGACTTAACAAGTCAGAAACAACTGACTAGACTGATTTATCTTACAGGTGATAAAATGAGAGTCCAAGATAACAGATCAAAGAATCTAGTCAAGTATTTCACATCTCACTTGTGTGGTCCCCCAATTTCATTGCCATTCTCAGCTCAACATAGGTCCCAATTTCAAACCAACATACGGAGTAAAAGGCAACTAAGAGCACACATGGAGATATTCACCTGTTTCATCATGATAGTTCACAGCCTCTGTCTCCATCCAAGCATTGTCAGTGTTACGAGGGTCATCCACATATCCTTGGTACACCTAAGGCCACAAACATACCAAAAAAAGCTCAGTGTCACAACAAACAAGGTGGAATCAGTAAGATTTCTTTCTTTCCCTCTGACATATTGGCCCTTAGAGAGTTTTCAACAGTCTCTTCCATTTCCTACACCACAAGAACCTGAGCATCACAACTTATTTTCATTTCAGCTACACTTTTCCAAGTCCCATACAGCTGTGATTTAAATGCACAGCTCAGGAGGCTATCACAAGAGACACAGAGCTCACCACAAAGTGTTCCTGGCTGAACAGCTTGTGGAGCTGCTTCTCCAATTTTGCTTTCTCCTCGGGCGATTTCTCCAAAGAGTTTAAGGCCTCCTCCTTAAATTCTCGCCTCAGCGTAGCGCTGATTTTCTCCCCTGGATCCACCATCCCCTTAGATGAAGGAAAAGAAAAAAGGTGACTTTTTCCAAACCCTCAGATTCCACTTGCTTTAACTTTCAGCTCTTAGTATATTACATCCACCTGCATCATACTCTGGACATGGGAGGAACTTCACACTTATCTGTAAAAATCAAGCACACACATGGAATAAACTGTGCCTGCATTAAGCAAGACATGGTCAGAAATAAACAAGAATATCACCTTGCAATGCAGAAAGAGCAGAAGGCATACCAGCTGATGCTTGGGCAAAGCTAGTCCAAGGAGCATTTCTCCTCACCTCTGCAACACAAGGTCATTCACCAAAAAGCACTCTTCTATCACACACATGCCAGCTATGGCCTCACCAGTGGGGAGATGTCAATGTCCCTTACCCCTGGAATGGCCCACTCCCCACAGTCTCTCCTCTTGATAGCTACGAACTGCAAGATGTTTTTGCCAGTAACTGGATGAGCAACTTTATTGCCACTTCCATCCCTTTTCCACCTGCAGCAAACGACAAACAAGAACATGTTTTGCTGCTTCTTGGCAGAAAAGGGCCTGAGAGAGGAACAGCAAGGGGCCCATGCTGCCACCTGTGCAGGGACAAACAAAGCAGCGGATAAACAATTGGGGGGGGAGGGGGGGGACACCAATGGATGCCATCCATCAGGATCATAACCAAGGGCAAAATACTGAGGGCACACCTCTGCCATCTGTGTTTTCTTCAGCCAAAAGGGGCATAACTACTCAAGAGCCACATTCCTGTGGCCATGCTGACAGCAGCAGCTCCTCAGAAAGCCACACCTGGCACATCAGGACAAGCGTGTTTCTGCTGGAACAGATTGGTCATGCAGCTGCAGTGCCTCCGCACCTCTCACCCAGTGCCAGCACATGGGCACAAATACCCACCACTGCCTTCAGTAAAGGACTAAGAACTACCAATAGTTAAAACAAAAAGCTGTCTAAACAACAAATAAAACAAAACCAGCATGTCTTTTACATTGAAGGAAGCAACTCAGTAGCATCAGCAATCCTTCCGAAAAGGGGAAGAACTAAAATGCACCAGGATGATTTTTCACAATGGCTCTACCTTCAGCATGGCACTTTCTAGCTTGCACCTTTGTTAACTACAGTCTTTTCTGAATGCTTTGTGTAAAATAGTTAGCATGTACACACAGATCCTGCTGGCAAAAGCACATTAAAACAAAGCACACACTGACGGAAAGGGGATCTTAACCCTACCTCCTCCTATAACATATGAAGTCAAGTTAGTGTTTCCTACATAACAAAGGCAGGCACACAGCTTTTATTTTATTTTATTTTTTGCAATTGAGTCATTATGGAAAAAAAAAATTCTTGCATTTTAATTTTATATGCCTCATCTAAGGCCTTTTGGTGGTATAGTATCAAAGTATCACATAATCCTTTAAATTCTTATATTTGTTATTGAAAATTCTTTGTAGAATGTATTTCTATTGAATTATGCCTTTCTGGGTTGTTTGGCTATTTTTAATCTGCTTCCTCAGCATTTCAGAAGCAACTGCTTGTTATTAGAAGTGAGTCCCTACTCTTTGTCATGTGTTCCCCATGTCTGTGTATCTCTCTTTTCAGATACCCATATCAGAATGGGCTTACATATAGAGAACATGAACAAAAGGGCCATGAAGAGTAATAGCCTGTCCAGAGGTGCACAGAAGAAACAAATGCATTTTTTCTGTACTGCAGGGCATCTTCCAGTCACCTTACCTAGTTACAATAGGATCAGCAGCATGGTTTGGTCCCCAGCGCCCTAACAATCCTCTGCCTGTGAGGCCAGTCCTTCCCACTGGATTTCTGAAATAAATGTCACAGTACATGATTTATAATCCTGAACTGGTTCTGATCAGAAATTAAGCCCAGTCACACCCAGCCCCTCTGATCTCTGAGGGCCAGAGATCACCCTTTACACAACAATACACTAAACACATTTACTTCTTTGCATTCAAAATATGCTCCAAGTATTCTAAAAACCACCAAGTTTAAGGAAGATTTAGTAACAAAAAAGGAAAGGATAGCAACACACATTCAGTGTCACCATGAGCTTTAAAGGGCAAGAGAGACACAGCATGGTTTTCTCCTTCATCAACCTCTTTTTGTCTTCAACAGCATAGGCAAAGGAAATAGAGAGAATAGCTTTGTTATTTTCCAGCCCTTGTGTCCCGAGATGCTCCTGATCAAGCATTACTCTCATTATGCACACAACCGTGTCTGAAAATGGAATCTAGTTTCCAAGACTATAGATGCACAGAGTATTCCATTACGTACAATAGGCAGAAATAAGAGAAATTATTTTTAGGTGAGATTACCCACATGCACTATGCCAGAATTTGTCAGTGGAATGAAATACTCTACCCCTCCACCTTAGCACACAAGTGGAACAAAAGCTTCAGAGCCCCACACCTGGTCAAACTGTGGAAACAATTAATCCACTGAATCCAGTGCCACCACCACCCTATGTTGTGACAGTAGTACTGGCTAACCATTTTGTGCCTCTCTGCCACAACCTTCTTCCAGAAAGAACTCTGGTTCCAAGGTATGAGTTCTTCTGTCTCTAGGGAAAGCTATCTCGGCTTTGTTCTAGCATGTACCACGTATTAAAACTGACAGACCCTTAAAAGCACTGAAACTACATTACTGAAATGAATATGCAAATGAAAAACCACACTCACCGGGGTCTCCCATTTTCAACCACGTACAAGCCATTCAGACTCTTCCTTTCCACTTCTCCATCTCTCTCATTGAATTTGGGAAAGAAACCTTTATCACTGTGTGGAAAAGAATAATTTTATAGGGATAACTTATAAAAGGCAAAACATCCAAAAAGCTTGTGTGCCAACCAGCAACACCCATTTGACCAACGAGCAGTTTTTACCAGAACTTAAGCTGCAAGCCTTTTCTACAGGAGGCTGTGGTTGATGACAGTCCCCCTGTATTTAATTCTGCTGGCAAAAGTACAGAACTATAGTATTTAATATCATACGTCTCTAAATTTTCATTTAAACAAAATTGTTTCAAAGGTATTCTTGTTAAAGTTAGAATCATAGAATCACAGAATTGTTACAGTTGGAAAAGACCTTGAAAATCACTGAGTCAAACCATTAACCCACCACTAAACCATGTCTCTAAGTGTCACATCTACACATCTTTTAAATACCTACAGGGATGGTGACTCACCCACTCCCCTGGGCAGCCTGTGCGAATGCTCGATAAACCTTTAGTTGAAGACATTTTCCCTAATATCCAAGCTAAGCCTTCCCTGACACAACATGAGGCCACTTGCTCCTGTCCTATCCCTTGTTACTTGGGAAAAGAGACTGACACCCTCCTTGTTACAAACCTCCTCTCAGGTAGTTGTAGAGAGCAATAAGGTTCCCCCTGAACCTCCTTTTCTCCAGGCTAAACAGCCTCAGCTCACTCAGACCTGTGCTCCAAACCCTTCTCCAGCTCTGCTGCCCTTCTCTGGACACACTCCAGCACCTCACTGTCCTTCTTGCAGTGAGGGGCCCAAGCTGAACACAGAATCTGGAGCACAGCCTCACCAGTGCTGAGTACAGAGAGACAATCACTGCCATGGTCCCACTGGCCACACTCTTCCTGATACAGGCCAGGATGCCACTGGCCTTCTTGACCACCTGGGCACACTGCTGGCCCATGCTGAGCTGCTGTCAACCAGCACTCCCAGGTCCTTTTCCACTGAGCAGCTTTCCAAGTTTTCCCCCAGCCTGTAGTGCTGCATGGGGTTGTTGTGACACAAAGGCAGTACTCAGCACTTCACCTTACTGAACCTCTTCCATTTGGCTTCAGCCCATTGATCCAGCCTGCCCAGATCCCTCTGCAGAGCCTTCCTACCCTCCAACAGGTCAACACTTCCACTCAACTTGGTGTTACCCACAAACTCACAGATCATTGATAAAGATACTATACAGAACTGGCCCCAGCCCTGAGCCCTGGGAACACGGCTGGTGACTGGCCACCATCTGGATGTGACTTCACTCACCACCACTCTGGGCCTGGCCATACTGCCAGTTCTTAACCCAGCAAAGAGTACAGCCACCCAAACCATAAGCAGTCAGTTTCTCCAGGAGAATGCTGTAGGAAATAGTGCCAAAGGCCTTACTGAAGTCCAGGTAAACAACATCTATAGCTTTTCCCTCACTCACAAACCAAACAGGTCACCTTGTAACAAAAGGAGACCAGGATAGCCAAGCAGGACCTGCCTTTCATAAACCCATGTTTGCTGGGTCTGATCATCTTGTTGTCCTGCACATTTTTGCATACTGCAAGATGATCTGCTCCATGACTTTCTCCACCACCAAGGTCAGATAGGCAGATATCTGTCAATACAAAGGAATTTTATTTCCTTTCCCAAAAGCAATTCCTTT
Source organism: Acropternis orthonyx (assembly GCA_035583155.1). Classification (NCBI taxonomy): domain Eukaryota; kingdom Metazoa; phylum Chordata; class Aves; order Passeriformes; family Rhinocryptidae; genus Acropternis; species Acropternis orthonyx. Next base: position 12,218,771 of record JAWWEU010000125.1, on the reverse strand, counting down.
CAAACTGTCACAAGTTTCAAACTCCTGTTTAGCTTCCTCCACACACAATTCGCTTGAAAATTATGCTAATACCTAAATAACGACTCTACATTTTAAAGTATTACTAACACCTACTAAAAGATTACCTGACAGTTTCACAACTCTGCCTTGGCAGAACATCAGCACACCTCAGAGTCTGAGGATTGCCTTGCAATCAACAAAACATTAAACCCAACTAAGAGTAAATAGAAACACATGCTCACACAGCAATGGGGAACAAGGAAGGTAAGGGTGAAACTTCAAGTGGCTACACTGACGTACATACACAGGAATCACCATTTCACATTATCACAAGTTACACCAGATGCATGCAACTAACTTTCTAACTAAGAAACATACAGCATTTCTTGAGAGGAGAAAATAACACACAGGGTCACAAAACACCCCAAGGATAGTCATGCATTCAACCTGTCACGTTTCCTGAGTCAGAGCACTCAACTAAAGAACTACAATTCTACTTTATTTTCTCATATTGCATTCAATCCATGAAAAAACCAAGTATATTATGAAAATGTTCTCCCAAATTCCCAAGGAGTAACATAAGAGAAACACTGCACAGCATCAACAGCTATCTGCTATTCCAATCTGAATCACCAGCTCAGTAAGTCATGTGTCAAAGACCTTCACAGCTAACCCAAATGATTCAGTTCTCTAACCATCACTTTTCTTAGTCTCGACTTTCACACATCATTGCAGAATCACACATCATTGCAGAATCACACATCACTTAAGCTGACACTCTTGTAAACTCAGGTCGTTGCTATTTCCCGCTTTCATGTTCACAGAAGAAAAGAGTCACCACTTCCACTCACTTGATTTGGGGATCTGCCCAGCTGGGTCCAGACAAAACAGACTTTGCAGTGTACTCCACAGGATTATAATCTTCCCACTCAGTCAGCCAGTCCACTTTATCTTCAGGAACTTGGCTACGCTCCGTGTGTGATCCTGGATATGGGGAGGTGAGAGCTTTGCTGTGGTAGAACTTAACACTGTAACTGTTGAACATGTTCACAGGATGAAGATGGGACCAATAGTTTGCAGATGAGCTACTGAAAATTAAAAAATAAAAAAAGAAATATAGCATCTCATTCATTAGACTTTGACCTGTTACCTAATCCCAGATCTGAAGAGTATATGACAGCAAGTGGAATAGACTCAGTTCTTTCCAGAAGACAACTCTCAGTAATATATCAATGCTTCTTTCAGGCACCATGCAAATGTATGCAGGATCAACAAGTTTGAATTGTACCATCAGCTACTTGAAGCAGAAGACTACTGTACTACTCTACTAGATACACATGAAGATTTCATAGTATGAGGAGAAGCTGAAAACTAGAATTTCCATTCCAGAATGTGTGGAACAATGACTAGTTAGCAATCATATGCAAGGAACACCTCACGGACATTTATCATAAATGCAGCAAGAAGGTCTGCTTGAGCATTAAATCTCTATGTGGACATTCCATCAATAAAACAACACAGTCCTGCTCTTGCATCCAGTGGCAGACCAGGTAAGACCAAGAATGAAGATATCCAAGAGCCTGAGCAACGCAGCTCAATAAGCTGCAGGGTGCACCAAAAGACCATTTTGTGCAGTACTGAGTGGGATAACACACACCTTGCTTTTCAGTTTCAAAGAAGGCTAAACCTATCAAACAAGGTGAAAAGACAAAATACTTGAGGCCTCTAGTTATTTGATTTTGCCATGGGTTTTCAGAAGCTGAAAGACCAGTCAACAGTAAAACACATGGATTGGGCTATGGTGCCTGTTCATAAACACTTAAAAACCCTACACAGATTTCCTTCAACATACAAAGCAGCCTTCCTGAACTAATTATTTTTTTTATTTGCTACAAAAATAAGGACGATTACTCTAGATAAGAGGCTTAAAGCTCAGCAAGGGATTCTAACCTACAAGAGTACCCTAAAACCAAGATATTCATAAATTCTTAGTAAAACATTGTGGGAGGTTATCAATAAAGAATTCACTATAAAAGAAAATATATCACTTCTGCAAAAGAATGTTCAGATTTTAACAGCTTAACATCTGAGCAAGGTGATGATGGGACTAACGAGTTTCAGGAAAAAGAAAACCAAAAAACAAGTCATACATTATTTACCCTGGTATTTGAACACAGATGTGACTATTGCATTACAACTAGCAAAACAGGCCATGCTTTTTCAAAAACAGCAGTTTCAGTTCCAAACACCTCAGATGCCGTGAAATCTTCAGGTGCATCTTGGGAGAGCAGGTTCTGCTTCTCGCTGAAGTTCAGAGAGTTCACTGGTCAAAATTACAGCACCTGTCACTGCCTCAACAGCGTAATTCTCAAAATCCCTTTAACAGAGACGCGGGAAAGGGCAGCGCCGGGATCTGTGCCCGGCCCTGAGGGGGCTGCTCCCCGCCCAGCAGGGCAGCCACACGGGCCGCGGCCCCGGGGCCCAGCCCGGCCCCACACACAGCCCGCGGTACCTGCGGGCCGGGCAGCGCCGGGCAGCGCCCCGGGCGGACAACACCACGGACAGGGAGAGCACGGCGACGGCCCGCGGCAGGGGCCCGCCCGGGAACGGCATGGGCGGCGGAGAGGGAGCGGGAGCCGGAGCCAGCCCCACCTCAGGCCCGGGGCCAGCCTTGCCTCAGCCCCGCCTCAGGCCCAGGGCGGGCGGGCACACAGCCGCGCCAGCTGACACACAGGGGCCAAACGGATTGCTCCGTGCCACAGGACGCCGCTCAGACACGAAAGCTGAGAGAGGCGGAAAAAGGGGCGGGCATTTGTTATTTACTACGTTCGGCTTCCGGAGCGGCCGCTGCGTGTGCGGAACCCCCGCCTCCCAGGATGTGCGCGGGCACCTCCGGATGGTGGGAGGAAGAGTAATTCGGTTTTGGTCTTTGCGCAAACCTTCGATTTTGCTTCGGCGAACTGCCTTGTCCCGACCTCCGGGCCGCTTTCCACGCTGCTGTCTCTACCCTGCCCGGAAGGGGGAATGGCAGAGCGGGCCGGCGTGTGGCTTGGCCCCGCCCCAGGACCCACCCCCCGCGCCGATACGCGCTCTGATTGGCCGGGACTCGCCAGGCAGGGGCGGGGCGGGCACCCCTGGGAGCCCGGGCATGCCGCGGGCATCGGGAGCGCCATGAACCTGCTCCTGGAGCTGCTCCGCTTCCTCGCCACGCTCCTCTTTTCCTACCTGGAGGCGTTCGTGAAGCTGTTTGTGCCCGTGAGGAGAAAGTCCGTCAGCGGGGAGCTTGTGCTCATCACGGGTGCCGGCCATGGCGTCGGCAGAGCCACCGCCCTCGAGTTCGCCAAGCGCCAGAGCAGGCTGGTCCTGTGGGACATCAGCAAGGTAATGGCACAGCTCGTCCCTCGCCGCTCAGCCTCCGAGCCCGCTGGGGTTTCAGAGCGTAACAAGGGCAGGGCCACCCGCAGCCCCTGCAGCCCCTTCCCCTCCGCTGCCAGGGGCTCCCGGGCAGGGTCTGGCCCCGTTCGCACCGGGGCGTGTCGGGCTCCGGGGGCCGCAGTTCCCCGGCGCTGCTCGGCCAGGGAGCGGCACCGCCTGGCAC
>JAWWEU010000125.1:12170905-12201005 GCA_035583155.1 Acropternis orthonyx | reverse complement strand
CTGCCTCCTCTGCCTTGGCCAGCACTGACTGGAGCCCTGTGCCAGGAAAATGACAGCACTGCTGAGCTGTGCAATTAGGGTCTGGCCCAAATGCTGATGTGTTCATTAAGCAGAGAAGTTCCAAGAGAAAAAGAGGAAGTGCCTAGTTTGGAATCTCTCTCCTGGAGCCCACTCAGTCTCTCACAGACAAGGTGAGCAACAGTTCAGCTAAAAGCACCATGATGTTGGCTAGATGTCTGTGGAGCTCCTTCCCCAGCTCTTCCAAATGTTCCACTTTCAGAAAGCACTAGAGAGTATGTACCCCACAGGGATCTTTTGTGCCAGGTGCACTAAGTACTCCCTGAGCTGCTGCACCCAGTGTGCAGATGCCTCTGCTGGGACTGCCCTGCTGGCTGACTCTGTTCCCCAGTGCAGGAGGCATGAAGGTGAACTAATGGTATCATTAATCCTACAGCTGTGTTTGTAAGATCTATGGCCAGGCACCATGCTCATGCACTGTTCTGCAGTTGTCCATGCTGCTGAAGTGCTAGCATGCTTCCTGGCACAGCACCAGTCCATAACCATGTCTGGCAGCACGTGCTCCAGCATATTGTGGGGGCAGTGTATCCCTAGATACAGGGCTGCTGGGCACACAGTGTGGGTGAGACCATATGCTTTAGAAGAGGAGTGGAAGTTTGTGGACACAGAAGCCTTTTGAGGACACCATCCAAATCAAAACTGAGTAAAACAAAGGAGCAGCTGTGATAGTTTCCCTTTGTCCACTGTAAATGAAGGCCTGACTGGTCTGTCACTTGAGCGACTTATTATTAGGGAAAAGAACAACATATAACAACAATATTTAACACTTGTAATTACAGTCTTCATCTTGTTAGGTAAAATTTTCAAGAGACTCTTAAGGGGCTTCAGTTCATCTTGGCCACATTGAGTCTTACAGAATTTCTAATGGCACGGACTAAAACTCCCCACAGCACTGCCACCTGATCTGTCTCTTTAGCAAAGTCTGAGAGTTCTTCTTCAAAGACTGGCTCTGCTGCATTTTTCCAAAGTATTTGAATCCTACTCAGAATGTTAAGAGAATCATCCCAACCTGTGTTTCTTGATACAAACCTAGCCCACTTACAAGTGAAAATCATGGCTGTATATCTTATTGCCACTGTCTGCTAGCACTGAGGCCCCGGCTTCGTAATTGGTAGCTGATCATTTTCAAAAACATCACAAAATGCTTTTCAAGAAACAACAGCACACTAATTAAGAGAGGCTGTTACCACTAACACAGCTATGCTACTGGTGAGATTCAAGTGAATATCTCTACAGAGGACTATGCACATACTCTGTAAAGGAGACTCCTTTTTTATATGTCAATTATAATGGTTATGACATGAGGAATGAGTGACTGACAATCATTAAAAAGGCAACATGGTTTACACTCACTGTTCACATGTTCATGCTTCAGTTAAAGAATTCCTGACTCACAGGACTCAACAATTTAGGGGCAGGAGAGCCTTAGCTCACTTCATGCTCTCTCTCCTCAGTAGCAAGGAGCAAATGAAAGGGAAGAAAGGTGCCAAACAGAAGTGTATTCTCCTTCAGCAGGATGATGTAAGTCCATGTATACCCCAGGCCTATTGTTAAGAAAGCAGCAGCACAGATTTTTCAGCTGGTTATTTTTCAAGCCACGGACTGTTTCAATTTTGCCGTGTCACACACAAACACTGTTTTTACATCTGCAGCCTCAGAAGTCATGAAACTTGGGATGCTCTGTATACAGTTACTTTAAGCACAGATCCTCTCAAGTGCTTAAAAACATAATATGGATCACAGGCAGACAAATCCTAAAGCATGATCCTCAAAAATCTAAAGCCAATTTGAGATAATGCCTGTGCTGTGCAGTGCTGAGCTACCTCAGTGCTAGCTCAAAGGCACTGAGAAGGAGATGTTTTGCATATATAGATAGCCCCATGATTATCTGCTGCCTTGAAGCCTGGCAGTGGTACAGCCCTGTTAGTGCTGTTCTGTAGTAACGTTTGGGAAAGGGGTTGTTCTTCATTCATCTGCTAACCCAGGATCTCTGGAGGATGCCAAGTGACATGGTACAAACCTCTACTCAGTGCATGATGCCTTCTTGGCAAGGCACAATTACCTGGCATTCAGTCTCTGTTCAAAGCCTCCTCAAGACACCTGTTTATGTTCCTGTGTGTTCTCACCTTGTAGGCATATCTGACAAATACTGATTTAGCTGAGCTTAGCACACAAAGCCACAGTCACTGAACACTCAAAGATCCTTTTCAAGCAGGCTTATGTCCTCTCTCTGAGCTGCCAGGTCATGATTTGTCTTTTGGACTAAGTGAACTTCTTTTTTAAACTCTGAAACAGGTGAAAAAACCCCACAAGCCCAAAAACACACCACAAAAAAATACCCATCTATCTGAGTTTCTAAGTTTTCATAGTTGGATCTTTTTTTTTTTTTCTTCCAGAATTTTTATCATCAGGGAATAGGAATATTTTTAAATTAATTGCCTTTACAGCAGGGAGATGAAGTATCAAAGTCTTACAAATCTGTTAAAGCCAACAAACCAACAAAGTAGCTTAGCAACCATCCAGGCTTTATTCTTTTGTGGTAGATTATTTCAAATGATCACTAACCCTGCTACCAAGCTTCTAATTCCATAGGTTCTACATTGCCTACCTTCAGATACAGTCCAAATCTTTGGAGCCTGAGATCCGTTTCACTACTCATATGCTTCATGCAGCATAGCACACACACTCCTGTATTCTTATGTTATTGTTGCAGAGCTGAGAAGATGGCTAAACAAACTTAATTAAATACATTAGGGGATTAAACAGATTTCCACTTCCTAAAATGTAATTCTCAACCACTGCGACCTTTAACTGCATTTTCTAGAAGTTATTTTCTGATTCTACACTTGCTAGTCTAACAAGCCACTATAGTTTTAGACTGAAGTCTTTAACAGAACCCATTCAAATAGATATTTTACATTTACTAATAGAACAGAGGAAAAGCATTTGCCAGCACAGTCACAATAGATCACTGAGAATCCAGCCTCAGTCTCCCCACATTCAGGAAAAGGTAACCTCTTTCTGTCATCAGAGATTATACCTCACCTATGTGAATCACTACATGCAAGGACTTAGTCGACATAAGTATCTGAGGGCAGGAGCCAGCACTTTGCCAAACCCAATGGCAGCAAAACTACACAATGGCATCTTTGTGGGTTGAAGGCCTGACCAAACTATTGCTGAAGTCAATGGGAGCCTTTTTGGAGGTGTCCAGGGGCGTTGGATGAGAGCCACAATACATTACAAGCAGTATCACTGATTCTCAAAGCCAGAAACAAGAGCACAAAGACATTAGTTTCCCATTTGGAACAGCAGTCTGCCCACTGACTCCTCCTACCTTTCCAAGAGCGACAACTTTCCCCCATTCCCAGCACTCTTCTCAGGAAGCTGGGAGGTAAGATTTCCTCCCCGGACACTTCTTAAGTGTCAAGCTTTCACCCTGCAGAGAACCAATGCGGAGAAGGAAAGCAGCTGCCAGGCTGGACATTGTGGACATATCATGTAGAAACTCACTCTCTACAATGCCAATAGAGAATAAAAGCATGCATTGTGATAGAAAGGGAGGAGAAATCTGCAAAGCACAAGTCTGTACGGGTCACTTTGTCAGATCACGGCCTTCTGTAAACTGCTTGTGCACAGCAGCCTCTCTGCCAGACACATACAGGTTAGTACCTTCCAAATACATGGATGAATTTGGGGAGGATTGCTTGGGTTTTGGTGTTCAGAAAAACAGCCACTAAAACATTGCTGAGCAGGAATTTTCTGAGATGTATTTATGCAAAAACTAAAATGTGTTGATCAGAACTAGTGCAGTTTTGATAAGCACATCATATTATCAATTCAGCTGTTTGCCACTGAACTTTCACCACCTCTGATCTCTACGAAATAAATTGCACAAGGGTGTGGAATAACAATCCAAGCCCATTAAACAGATAGATTTTAAATAATGATCCTCATATTTTTATGGATAATGTTCTGGCTCTTTCTCAAACAGCCGAGCCCAAACAGCAGTGCTATTAACTTGGACATTTTTGCCTTTAAAGGCTCCAAAATAAATGTGCACGTCCCCCTTCTCTGTGGAATTTTAAACCTCCAGCCATTCAGTCTCAGATAAGCATGGATTTAGAAAACACCTTCCTGCTTTTCAGCAGTATTGTGTTGGATTCAGGAAAAAAGGAAATCCTAGAATTATTATGGACATCTGTAGAGGTGAACTTGGCATGGAGTGCGAGTCCAGCTTTCAACACTGCAGTGTGGAACTGGAAAATCTATGGAGCTATTTAGCTGTGGGGCTGGGAGGAGGAAGGCATTTTCAGTTGGCAAGCCGTGCTTGCTTTTGTGCAAGGAGAGCTCCGTACTGCCCAGGGCATGTATTTCTTTAATAAGGTCTTTGTTTGATTCTATCAAGCTGTAAAACATTCTTGACCAACTCTTTTCAACTTCTCAAGTCAGGCTTTAAGCAAAACAGGACCGAGACTTACCATTATGGCTCCATAAGCCGAGAGGGGCACTACAAACAAAGACAGTGAATAAAACCAGGGGGAAAGTGTGTAATGAGGAAATGTATTTCGGCACTGCAGGGGGTGTATGTGCCTCTGTATGAGACACTGTAGAGACCAGAGGTGGTGGACAAACAGGGGGGAAGGCGCTGGTACAGCCGTTCCCTCTCCCTATTAAATCCTTCTCTCTCTGAACTCATGGAGAACAGTTCCTGGAAGATCTGAAGCAGAATCACTCTGATCTGTATTACAGAATCACAGAATATTCTGAGTTGGAAGGGACCCACAAGGACCGTCGGGTCCAACTCCTGGCCCTGCACAGGACCATCCCCAAGCATCCCACATGTGCCTGAGAGCATTGTCCAAACTTTTCTTGAGCTCTGTCAGGCTTGGTGCTGTGCCCACTGCCCTGGGGAGCCTGTTCAGTGCCCAACCACCCTCTGGGTGAAAAATCTTGCTCTAATATCCAACCAAAAGCTTCCCTGACACAACTTCAGGCGATTCCCTGTCACTGCTCACCACATAGATCAGTGCCTGTCCCTCCTCTCCCCTCATGATAAAGCTGTACCTGCAGTGAGGCCTCCCCTCAGCCTCCTCTTCTCCAGCTGAACACACCAAGCGATCCCAGCAGCTCCCGGTATGGCTTCCCCTCCAGAAGGGGAAGCTTATTCCCGAGGAGATTGCACTAGATGTGGGGGGGGGACGGGGCGGGGACAGGGCGATTTTACTTCTCGGGAGTTGCTCTGCCTGTTTCTACTTCCCACTCAAGGGCAGCTTTCCAAAAAGAAAGGATATAAGCATTGAACCAGAAAAGGGAAACGCGGCTGTGACAGAGCCGCAAGCCAAGAGGATCATTTTCACTGCGGACACCGTCCCGGCCTGGGCTTTCCCACACCCAGCACTGAGTTCGCACAGGGCACCCTGCATTCCCCCCGCGGCGGGCCGGCAGGGCGGGAAGCGGTCGCTCCCTCCCCGGCGCATGCGCAGGGCGCGCCCCCTGGCGGCGAGCCCGCCGCGGCGGCAGCGGCAGCGGCAGCGCAGGTAAGCAGGGCGGGCACTGCGCGGGCACCGCGCCGGCCGCGCCGCGGCTCCGCATCCCACATCCCGCATCCCGCATCCCGCATCCCTCCTCTCAACCTCCCTCTTCACCTTCCCCCGCGGCGGGAGAGCTGCAGCCCGCTGCCGGGCCCTCCCACCCCCCCCCGCCGCCCCTCAGCGCGCCCGCCGCCATGGCGGCTCCCCCACCCTTATGTAACGCGCCCCCCGCCCTCAGGCTCCCCTCAGGTGTGCCCGGCTCCCTCTCTCTCTCCCTCCGGGAGCCCGAACCGAGCGCGGGGGCGGCGGCGGCAGTTCACCAGGGCGCTGCCAGGGCTGGGCGATGCCCGCGGTGGGCTCTGCTCGGCCTCAGGGGCGCTTGTGCTGCCGCGGGGACCCGAGCGCCGCACGGCTCGGGGAGGACAGAAATGAATTAAAAACTAACGCAGCCGGGATGCCACGCATTTCACGATGCTCTGCGTGGAGCCCACTGCCCGAGGAACTAGCGCCCTGGCTAGCGCGCTGTTGACATCTTGTAAGGAATAGCGGGTAGAGTCACTTAGCTTACTCCAAAACAAGTATTTTTTATGTTAAAACCAGCAAGAAATCGCCGGTTGCTATTGGGGAGAGCCTCGGGAGTTCTCAGCCTCTTCTTCCCTCTCAAATGAGAATTTCAGATGTCACAGCTCCCAACTCTTGATAATGCCTGCTTGGGTTTTCTTCCTGCTGTGGTAGGTTCCACCTTCCCATATCCGCTCAAGCCATTTGCTTACCGGCTGCCGGGAAGTATCACTTAATCAAATTCTTGTCCATAAGGGGTGTGGAGGTAGTTCACATACTTAATAGGGCCTCTTAGTTCATGTGATCTGGATGAGTCAGTTGGTTAGAGCTGTGGGTTTGATTAGGGGTCATTCACTTACAAGTTGGACTCGATGATCCTTGTGGGTCCTTTCCAAATCAGAATATTCTGTGATCTGTGTTACCTTCTTTGCCTAAGTTATTCCTATATAGCCTGCAGTAGTAAAAGTTAAAAGACTCAGAGACACCTGGCTTTCTGTGCCTGTGGCAAAGGCTTCTGGAAGTATAATCAAGACACAAATCACACGTGTAGGACTACAGAAAAGTACCACAACAGGTAAAATAGCTTATCAAATGTTAAGATGAAACCACAATAGGCCTGTTACATGTGGCTTTTATTGCGTGTAATGGAGGTTATGCTGCAAAAGGTTCAGCCACCTTCTCTAAGCACCGGGTCTAAGGTTTTTGAGTCAGTTTGGGCTGATTCCCGTATAATTTCTGTGTGAATACTTGTGCTGTGAAAGATGTGTGTCCACAGTGTTACATGGCAAGACTGTGCCTGAGGTTTCTGTGCAGTGTACTCATGACCTCGTTTATTTTATAAATCATTAGGAGGATGTCAGTAGCCTGGCATCCAGTTTTCTATTTGGCCATTTATTTGTAACAGCAGATTTAATCAGTGTGTTTGTTCACACGAAGGCATGGCCATTGTATAATGACTGCCAGTAATTTGGTGCAGGGCAGCATAGCACCACGTTAGCCAGTGCTAATCATATAATAATTTCCTGCATCAATAGTTGTAGCATTTTGAGTTGTGAAGCCTTTTGTCTTGTATTATCTCTGCCCTCTCTTGCTTCCAAACAGATTTTGAAGAGCCTTACAGCTCTGGGACAAAAAGACGACGATACTGCTTTATAGTTTGAGCTGTTTGACTTGTGAGTGTGACATGCGGCTGCAGCCTCAGTGAATCTCAGCTCTAGATGAGAGAATATGATGATGGTTGGCAGCTAAGGAAGGAAGGGGCTGGTGGGTGTATGGCAAACACTGGCTACAGCTCTGCAGTGCTCTGGTGGGTACCATTCCTTAATTTACACGTTCAGGATAAAGGGCAGCTGGCAAATGACTTACAAATAATTTTGCTCTCTGTTAATACTTCCCAGGAATGGCTGGACAAAACACTGCCGTGGAGACCATTAAACTATTGTTATTTTTAATCAGGTCCATCAGAGAAGACAACAGTGCCTCTCGTTGGTAAGGGTCTGTTTTGTGTTCTTATGAATGTAATATGCTAACTGAATTTTTTTATGTATACATCAAATGCTCCCATTGCAATGATTTGCAGTGTTTTTTGTGTTCTACTTTTTAGGTATTGCCAAGGTTGCATTGCATAAATAAATCACTTCTTAGTTGCACCTGTATCTGCAAAGCAGAGTCCTTTGCTGTTTTGTGGCTTCTGAGGGATTTTGCTGGTTGTTCTGAAGAAAAAATAAATGAAGCATAAATAAATCGTGGCATATTAGATTGATTGTTTTTCATAACTGAAAATTCAACAAAGTTGTCAGCCTGTCATTCCATAAACACCAGATGATGGATAGCCTTTTTGATGGTTGATGGAAAGTGGCATTAAACCTCACCAGAACTTCACTGAGCATTGGATTGAAGGGAGTAGGAAAAAAGCTGTCTCAAAACAGCATTAAGGGACTGCTAGGCAGAATTATTTCCACAATGAGATTTTATCTGGCTATGCTTTTCATGCACTACAAAACACCTCTTCATTTGTGAATGCACCTCTGTTGCATTTTTTCAAGAAAGAACAGTTCTCGTTCACTGTGTGTCTGCAGCACTGATGGGGTTTTGGTTAAAGAGGCAGATGTAAGATGGTGCCAGCTGTGCCCATTTCAGTGTTTGCTAAACTACCTGTGTGACAAAACAGTAATGTCAGTTTTTGCTACAATGAACCTCTGAAATGCTGAAAGGATTTAGATACTGTATATTAGTGTTGTCCAATAAACTTTTTTATTAATTTCTACAAAAAGAAACTGGTGGTTTTAAACAAGCTAAACCAGTTAGATGTGTAGTTTCTATTTTCCTTTCTTTCTAGAAAATAACTTTCTGCTGAAAAGTAGACTTAGGTTTGTAATACAGTATGTCACTTGAACTTTCCCATGTTTCCAGCCTTGTCTGATTTGACCTAATTAGCATGGGCATCTGAACAACTTTGCATAAAGTTTGTACATCATCTTTGACAGAATTGGTGAATGGAAAAGGGCAGAGAGCACTGAGGATTTTCTACAGTGTTTAGTCTATCTTTTTTTGCCCCATGTTACTTCTTGATGATGCAGCTGTGGCCAGACTGAACAGCGAACAGCTGCTTATGCGGGCCCTGCCAAAGCTGCTGCTTGTCTGCAGTTTGCACTGCAGCTGCCTCCTGCTCTTCCCACTTCTCTCCAGTCCCTTCCTTAGGTCTGCTAGCTGCCCATTTTCCAAATGTTCAAGTTTTCTTAGTGCAACCTAAGACAACAGCCCGACTTGTTCTGCTAGCTGGATCAAACTGGAGAAGATCCTGTCACAGCCTCTGCTTAGCTAACCTTGTGGTCAGCAGTGCTAGCAGTTCGTTACCCACAGAGACTCATCAGACTCTGCATTAGACAAGGTAGTTTTGCACGGCCACAGGTACAAACTTGTATGTATTTATATGCATGCATTCTGTTTGTACTTGAGTCACTTCCAAAGCCTCCCTGCTCACAGAGCTGCAAAAACTCTGCATTTGCAAAAGGCAAATTTCTCGTCTCCTTCAATTAAAAGGCCTTTCAGTTTTCTGCGTGAAGATAATTGCCCTGCTCTGTGCTGATCATGATGTGATATTAGTTTGTCTTGTGGGTGGGTAACCAAAACTACATACAGGACAGTTGGTGAAACTTCATCTATATCTTGATCTTCATCTATTTCTCCTGGACTTCGGACACCTTTTTTTCCAGCTTCAGCACCACTGATCATAAAGGGCATTGGATTTACTGGTATGATAATACCTCTCATCTGAACATTGCCTAGTTTTGGTTATAGTGGGAGTCTTGGTTTTGTTCATTTTGTATCACTGAAGTGTCCTCTTTTCATGTGTCAGAGAAAGAATAAGGATGATCCATCCTTTCTAGGGCACTTATCTCTCAAGGTACCTGACAGGAGAATGAGGCCATGTACTCCAACATCTAGGTTGGCTTGTTAGGCAGGATTCCTGGGGTTTAATTTCACAATAGGGGAAAACAGAGTGATGCTATTCATGTCCTGCCACTGTCTAATGTCTACAATTTCTTTTTACTTCAAAATTTAGGTATTTTACCTCTATTGAACATAAATACTTTATGTGACTTGAATAATGTTATGCTTGATTCAGTTTCAGATTGAACTAGAATGTCTGAATCAAAATCACTTCACTTGAGGATGTTATTGTTACCTGAATTGCAGCAGTTATAAGATAATGTGTTTGTGCTCTGACCTTCCATCCTACTTACTTTTTTAAGTTTGACGAATAAGCAGGAAAGGATCCTCAGTCCCTTGCCTGGGGACCAGCACTGACAACCAGAACATGAATTCTGGGGAACAGCTGCACTCTTGAGAACAGCAGACATCATCAATATGTCTAAATATTGAACTTGAACAAGAAAATTGCTGACTTGCTCTCAGCAAACAATGGTGAGCTGTAAAGGTGTGGTTTGCATTTTTTTATTCAGACAGTTACTCCTTTGTGGAAAGTGTCAAGCAGCTGTTTACAAGCAATAACAGATGATTATATGACTGAGTCACTTCCTTTAGTTTCCTTAGAGTCAGTCACTTCCTGTGATGGTCACTTACACTCTTAATGTTGTCAAAATACAAGACTGTATGGAGGCTGGAAGACTTAATTGCCAAGATGAAAAAGGGAACAGGTTACTGAATTCTGAATGGCCATGGCAGCATTTTGTTCTAGAGAGGAGAGACTCTTGTGTGTATGGCATTCACCCAGTACTAAACTAACCTCAAGTAGCTGGATGTTATTGTTGAATTACTGATGACTGGGGGAGCAGATCTGTAAATGGCTCTTTTCTCTTTGTGGAGCTAAAATACAATGACCTCCATGATCTCAGAGTGACCTTCAAATTTCCAGTATCTCGCTTCAAGTGCTACTGAAATTAATTTCTTTTTCATTTAAAATTTCAGAACAGAAAAGGGCTAAACAGCTAAACATGCAGAGGAGCCCAAGCTAGTATTTTCTGCAGATGAAACATGGCTACTGCTGGTACTTTCCATAGCAGATGATAATTTGTTTGAAGACCTCAAACTGTAAGATGCTGTAATTAAGACCAGTGAAGGATTTGGGGATAGGTACCTAAAAAGATATGCATAACTGAGATATATCACGGAAGCAGGATGCTCCTGAATTGGTGACTTGGAAGAATGAAAATGTTAGATATCTAAGATATTGTCTGTCACAAAGTCTCATCAAAAGAAAATTGAAGTGTGTCAGACTATTGCTATCTGTATATCTCCTTAAAGTTGTGTGACACATGTTAATTTTCAACATGTTACAGAAATGTCTTTTTACCTGAGGAGCAGTAATTGACTTGTTCTCATGTTCCCATACACATATTTGATATTGCAGTACTGGGGGCTCCCTCATATATGTAATTCTCCTGTCTGTGGCTGTGTGTCTGAGTAATGGCATTGGTTTCCTCTGGTGTGATTTCTAGTTTCTTCCCTTACAGTACCAAGTGTGTACTTACTATGTATGAAATATATAAATCCAAGTATATACTCAACTTCTTTTCTTACAAGTGAGAGCTCAGAGCATCTCCAAGAGCTTTATTTGCTATAAGCATCAAATATGGATAAAAAGCATTGCTTAAAATCAGTTACGTTTGGATTTTGTGTTATTGCTTAGTTCATTTTATAGTGTAAAAAGATTCACCCCAACACCACTGATTTATCTGAAGACTCAGGGGTTTTTTTGGTGTTTACAATGGCATACCCAGAATAGATAAAATGTACACCATCAGCCTTTTTTACAGTGAGACACAGAATAATTGAAGAAAGTGTATGTACAGTTGGAGTTAAAGCATGAGGATAAATGTAGCATATGTGTCAGATGGAAAAGCCTCATGACTTGGGAGCTGTGAACTATAATTTAGTTGTCAGTGGCAGTTCAGTCTGAAAGCAGAGTTTCTACTTGCTGTAAAAATTGTTAGGTGTGAGTAATCAGGGAGTGCTGAAGTGAGAGTGTCAGTCAAAGACCAAAATAAGCATGAGCCCCCTAGAAGTGTAGGCTAGAGATGAAGGAAGGACACATGATGCTTTTCAACACCCTTTCAATGTCTCCGTTTTCTTCTGCTTGGTTGTCCATGTTAATTTTTATAACTTCAGGAGGTTATGTCTGAAGCTTCATATCTCAGTGCTAGTAGTGACTTCTTTGGAGGGCATGTTACACAAAGCAAAGGTGGTGAGTACCAGTAGTGGAGAATTACTTTAAGGATCAAAATAGCCGAACAATAATACAGTAATTTGCCAAATCTAGCATAATGGAAGCTAAGTTTTCAGCAGAAAAAGATATTTATTGCTATAAACTCTATAAATATCCCATGCCCCATAATATCTTTGAGCTATTTGGGGGTTTGGAAGAAGTAAGATCTTTCTCTTAGATAACTTTTAAAGGAGGAATACTTACCTTGCTTAAAGCACCACAGGCAAATATTCTAGGCATGTTTGATCTGGCTTTAACCTGCCTGGCCCAGTGCAGCCAACAGCCCTGTCACCACACAGGACACGGAGCTGGCAACAACTCTGTGACCCACAGATGGAATGAGTACACTCGCCTCAGGTCACTTCCTGCTTTTTCTCTGGTACTGATGCATGAAGAGTTGTAGATTTAGTAATAGGCATGGACACTTTCAAAATAACCCAGAGGAAAATCAGTTCTGCTCCCAGACATATGACCTAAATTTTTATTGCAGAAGAATTTTTTGTTCCTTTGGTCAGTCCACTTTCTGCAACACCAGAGACCATGAGGAGAAACCACTGAACTACAGCAAACATCAACTCTTAGCATAGATTGAATAGTAGCCAGTGTAAGAGAGGAACGTGTTACTGAAGATACTCTTGAGCACCTTCCAGTATTTAAAGGAGGCTTATAAAAAAGAGAAAGTGTGACGTTTTACATGGGCAGATAGTAATAAGACAAAGAGGAACTTTTTAAATAAAAAGAGGAGAGATTTAGATTAGATGTTATGAAGAAATTCTTTACTGTGAGGGTGGGTAGTGAGGCACTGACACAGGTTTCCCAGGAAAGCTATGGGTGCCCCATCCCTGGAAGTGTCCAAGGCCAGGTTGGATGGGGCTTGGAGCAACCTGGTCTAGTGGGAGGTGTCCCTGCCCACGGCAGGGGGTTGGAACTGGGTGATCTTTCAGGTCCCTTCCAACCCAAACCATTGTATGATTCTATGGTATATCTTTGCCTTTTCTTTTTCATGTCTTTTTCAAGAAGTGTGGGCAAAGTTAACAAACAGTGGCTTTTCCTATGGGTACCTACGTAGGATTCTTGACTGTGGGTTGAGGTTTTTTGCCCCTGCTCTTCTCACCTTCCCCAAGTAAGATCATAGGCAGTATTTATAATATGTTATCAAAGTGTTAATATACTGGCATTACCTAATGTCTCATATTATTTTTTTTTTTTAAACAGAAAGATAGACAGAACTGCATTTTAGGACTTAACTTCTGATGGGCTGGATTTTTCTTGGCAGGAGTTTTTGAAGATTCATGCAGTGAAAGAAGAAACAGCCAATGGCTTCAGAATCCATGGTCCCTGAGCAGGCAAAACAACATCTGATAAAGGGGAAAAGGCGGCAGCAACAGCAGCAGCAAACCAGGCCTCCTAACAGTGATGCTGAAGATGATGTCTTTGTATTTGAGGCAAATGAGGCTTGGAAGGATTTTCACAGCTCTCTTCTTCACTTTTTTGAAGCTGGAGAGCTCTGCGATGTTACACTGAAGGTGATACTTGTCACACATCCATTGCATTTAACAGTCTGCAGATTAAGCTCCAAATAAGTGTGCTTGGAGGTGGCTGTGAATTTGGGCAGGAATATGGAAGCTACAGAATTCCTGTTGGATATGAGGCATCTCTAGATATGCTCATGGGTGTTTTTTTCTTATTTACAACTGAAATTTAAACATTTAAGGTGAAGTACATGGCTTTGACCTCATCCAACTTGCCTTCTAAGGAAGTTCCCACAGTTGGTCAGTATATTACGGTACAATTTCAGCTCCTTGTAGCCTTTATGGTCTCAACACACTCTCATCTCCAATTCTGTCTCTTATTTCTGCATTCTGTATTGTTTTGCTACATCTTTCTCAGCAAACAGGATTTCTGGAACAAATGTAGCTTCCAGCATTCTCAAAGAAACAAAGGAAAAAACCCCGAACAGTTATGTTCTAATGATGAAAAAGTAAAGGATGAGGAGGAGGAAGAAGGTTAATACAAATCAACATTATTATTGGTAATTTAAGAATATTAGATTGCCTGACTCAGCTTCCCAGTGAAGGCCAAAGCAGCCCATTTACGTCTTACTGTATGGCTTCCTAAACCAGTGATTTTCAAGTAACTGGTAACTATTATCTTCAATTAAAATTTTCTGGAGGGCTTAATTTTAATTCATGTAGTGCTCAGGCATTTCTCATGTTTCAAGAATAATTACAGCTCTGTTGAACTTTCTGCTTTTGTGTGTGATCTGTGATAGTGACCAATTCTGGTCAGACCAATTGCTGGCTCTTAAAATATGACAGTTAACTGAAGGGGAACTCTGATTTCAACATACCAAGATTAGGCTAGATATTTAATATTAACCAGATTTGGGTAACATAATAAAGCCACTTAATTCAAAATAAAATTTTAATTAGAGTGGTCTGATGGGCAGAATAAAAACCTCTGAAGGTGAGAATAGCTTGGGAGCTTTTCCTCATACAGCACACCAGCTGGTGGCATCTTTTTGCATCGGTATTGTAGTTATTTGGAGTGATGCTGTAACAGTGATAAGCTGTGGGAGTACACAGGGAGACTTCCTCTGCTCCTAAAAGCTAAATTCTGGAATTTCACCTCCTGTACTGCTGCTGTCATATGAACAGCATTTGAAGGCTGTTAGAAAGCAGAGAGTGTCAGATGCATACCATCTGCTTTTCTCCTGCTGGTTTGCTTTTTGTTCATTTGGTAGGTCTGAGTTGTTCCTTCTGGGGTGATCTAGTTTGATCACACTGAACTGTCTATCTTTACCTCATTTTTAATCTGTGTACTCTTTCACGTGTGATTGCTTTATGTACTCAGCTCACTGCTTACCAGGTAGGTTATGCTTGTGTTGATCGTACACACTTTTTAAAAAGGTAGAGCAATTGTGTATTGAATCAGAGCTAGAAAAAACTCCAAATTATCCTTTATAATTTAGTAATTTTTTTTTTAATTTCAAGACAGGTTACTGTAATAAAATCTGAAAATGAAAATGAGTCTGTCAGGAAAACTGGTCATTTGACTCAGCCATCTCTTTATATTAGTGCAGACTGCAGAATGACAAAGGCTGTAAGAAGGCACTCCTGTTACACAAATAAGTAGTGAATTGTTTATTTACCTTTAATATTTACATTGGTTTTTAATGTAATTGAATTCTAGAATTCTGTACCTGAAAAGCTTACTTTCTGCTTTCTGATCAGAATTTTGAAAAATACCTTGTCTTTATGGAGAATACACTGTCTTTTGTGGCTAAACAGATTCTAGAAATATTGAAGTGATTGGTAATTTTTAATAATCCCTGTAGTAGCTATTACTGTGGTTTTATGTAAATTTGCTTCTGTAAACATCATTGTCAATTCCTTGAGGGTAGTAAAAGTCCAGAAGTTTAAATTAAGTAATCTAAAAACGTCACTTTACAATTTCTCCCCCTTAAAGTCTCTGAATACACATAAAAGAGGTGCCTGGAAGTCTCCTC
Organism: Acropternis orthonyx; assembly: GCA_035583155.1. Classification (NCBI taxonomy): domain Eukaryota; kingdom Metazoa; phylum Chordata; class Aves; order Passeriformes; family Rhinocryptidae; genus Acropternis; species Acropternis orthonyx. The sequence continues at coordinate 12,185,596 of JAWWEU010000125.1, read as the reverse complement.
CTGTCTCCAAGATGCATCTAGAATGCTCCTAAGGATGCTTCTTATGGCTTTTAAGGAAAGGCAAGCTCAGCGCATCAGTGCTATTGCTTCCTTGTTTTATGGCTTTGCTCTATTCTGGTGGCCAAGTGACAACTTGGATCCACCTGGGATACACAGAGGTGATTTCAGAAGTACAAGGCAAATGGAGTGCATTTGTTTGAACCAAATACAGTAGCTTAATGCCCACTGAGCCCAGAATTCTTATTTCAGGCTTACTGTTCATCCTTTCACAGCCGAAACTGACATTCTAGTAAAACATTGGGGAATTTTTTTTGGTTTTTTGTTTCCAGGTTGGTTCGAAGCTTATTTCTTGCCACAAGCTGGTGCTGGCTTGCGTTATCCCTTACTTCAGAGCCATGTTTCTTTCAGAAATGGCCGAAGCCAAGCAGAAGCTGATCGAGATCAGGGACTTTGACGGCGATGCAATAGAAGACCTGGTGAAGTTCGCGTACTCCTCGCGGCTGACGCTGACGGTGGATAACGTGCAGCCTCTCCTGTACGCCGCTTGCATTCTGCAGGTGGAACTGGTGGCAAAGGCCTGCTGTGAATACATGAAGCTGCATTTCCACCCCTCCAACTGCCTGGCAGTCAGGGCGTTTGCGGAGAGCCACAACCGCATTGACTTGATGGACATGGCCGATCAGTACGCTTGTGAGCATTTCACAGAGGTGATGGAGTGTGAGGACTTTGTGAGTGTGTCACCACAGCACCTCCATAAACTCCTGTCCTCCGGTGACCTGAATATTGAAAATGAAAAGCAAGTTTACAATGCTGCTATCAAGTGGCTGCTGGCCAATCCACAGCATCACGCCACGTGGCTGGATGAAATACTTGGACAGGTAGGGCAGACTGAGGCACCAAGTACCTGTCTCATCAGTGGTTTAGTTGTATAATCAACTGTTTGTAGTTAGGTAGATCTCAAGACAAAAATTGTTCTTAGCTGTTGGTGCCTCATCTGGTATTCACAGTTGTGAGCTAACAGTGGAAGCAGGTTAGAGCTCTTGAATATCAGGTAGAAGTTGTATTCTCCCGTTTCTTTAGAGACAGTACTCACTTTATGCTGGTGGCTGGGGGGTGGGGAGCCAACAAAGAGCTACAACTGTGCTAGGGCAGAAACTTCTTAGATTTACATGAAACGAGAAAATAAAGCCATCGCCTCGCTTGGTTTGACACGCCTACAGCCTGAACTACTCCCCTTGCTGGCATGTATTTGTCCTTAAGAAAGGAGGCAAAACTACTGTGTTTTTTTTTATATGGCTAGGAAAGTTAAACTGTAACGGAGACATGTCACATCAAGTCATGCTACTTCTAGAATATTTCATGTGTTTCATTAATAAAAGACCAAGTTGTGCAGCCCTACAAGTAGTCCAGGAAACATGATAGACCTTTTAATGCTCACTAGGCTACCACTGCTGGTTATGTGTACGAGTCAAAAGGAGTTTGCGTTTCAGTTGTCTAGATTTGATGCAAGTTCACTGCTTCTGAAAGAAACACAGGTATCAAAAGGTCATTGAGCTGAGCTTATCTGAACACCCATCAGACCTCCTTCTGTCAAAGCATGAAGTCCTTCAGTTATTCAAGCTCCACATGAGCAGGTTATGGGAGTTTAAAATATAATATTTGAGACAGGTATGGGGACCCTGTGTTGGGGGAGGAGTGGGGTGCATGCCATGTGCTGCAAAACACCTCGTGTCTTAGCAGGAAGGGTCAGCTGTGCAGTTTCAGTTGTCACTGAACTCCACCTTGAATATTTTGCATTTGGCTGAATTGCTAATATTGGTGTTAAGCGAGTAAGGAGAGGCCCACTCAGATGCTGCTGTTACTGTCTTTGTGTATCATTTTTCCCATTTCCTAATGAAAGATGGTCTTCCAAAAACATGTAGTTTCATCTAGATTAGCAAGAGGTTTTTGGTACAAAAAGCCCTTCTCTAGTACATTCTAATTAAATTTACAGGCAATATTAAAAAAAAAAAAGTTTTATTGTCCAGTTGTGCTATCAGATGATATTAAAAGTATCAGTTATATACTAATATTGAAACCAGAGTCTGTATTGAAGCAATGAAAAAGTAAATCTCTTCCTGTAAATATTTGCCTGAGTATATGGAGCCCTCAGTTGACTTGGACATTATTGCTAGCAGAAAATGTGACTGGGCTTAACAGTTATTATCCACCTCATAATCAGCCATATGGGTTTTGCTGTTATAATCAGATTCTGAATCTGTCAACCTGGAGTTCTTACCACATCACTAACCTTAGAAGCCTGTCAGCAGGGCTACGATGGTGCTTTAAAGCAGCCTAAAATAAGCCATGTAAAGGAAGAAGTAGGACTGAAAGCAAGTAGGTAAGGAAGAACTGGTAGAGACACATGCTTACTTGAAGATAGGAACACTTGTCAGTGATAAAAAAGCACCATCCTGCTGCTCTGAGAAGCACTGGAGATACTGGACTTCACCACTGAGCTAACTGAGAGCTGCTTGACAGCACTGACTCCAAACCTTAAGAAATCAGGTGGAGGTTTACCTCAGTTCCCCCCAATAACACCTGTCCCACCTGTGCCCCGATTGTACTTCATATTTTTCACTGTTTCTCTCACAAGGAAAAATGAAAGGTTAGCTGAAATAAATGACAGGAAGCATTTAGGGAAGGAAACAATTGGCTCTCAACAACTTTTTTTTTTAACCTTGAAGTCTGTCAAGTCTGCATCAGAGAAAGGTGTTACTGCACTAGCAATACTTCCTTCATAGGCACTTAGTTCACACTGACAGTGTTTCCTTTTTGACTTGCCACCCAAAGAAAATGAACCATTCTAGCACAATCCCTCCTTACACGCTGGCACATCAGTGACCTGAAAATTCATACCCTCAGCAGACTAACCTGACACAGGCTGCCCTGATGAAGTCACAGGTGCTGCTTGCATTACACCCAGCAGGTGCAGCTGCAGCACAGACAGCTGCACTTCTCCTTCTCCCACACAGTCTGGGCCAAGGGACAGTTCTGTGCTGTTGCTTAAATGCAGATGGTTGTAGCAAACATTTGTCACTAGCAAAAGCTGTTCATATCGCTGTTATCTGGGAAAAACCATGAAAGCCACTCTCTTTAGGGAGGAGCGTGGGGCTGCCAGCTGGCTCAGGAGCTGCCATCTGTTACATGTGCATCACTCTGAACGGTGAGACTCAGCCAGTTCAGCCAGTTTCTCCAACTGTGTTCATTCCTGTCAGGTACGGCTGCCTCTCTTGCCCATTTGTTTCCTTATGGGTGTTGTGGCAAAGGAAGAGATTGTCAAGCAGAATCTAAAATGTAGGGATTTGCTGGATGAAGCAAGAAACTACCACCTTCACCTGAGCAGCAGGGCAGTGCCTGACTTTGAGTACTCCATTCGCACAACACCAAGGAAGCAGACTGCTGGTAATTAAATGTGTGTCTGGTTATCCAGTAGGGAGCGGTGTGGAGGAAAGGCAGCACATCTGTGGAGGTATATTGATACCAAGCAGGCATAGCTTGGTATCCAGTATTGTTAATGACTTAATGCAAAATTTGGAAAGACCTTATGTACCTCTCTTGTGTTTAGATAATGAGCTGCATTTTCCTAGCAGATCTTTAGCAGTCGTTTTCTTTCTTTAAAGCATTATTTATCCCAGTTGGCTCTATGTTTATTAAAGCTAGAGCTGTTAAGTGTTATGACCAGGCAATCTGTTCAAAGCTGCACCAAAAACAGTGGATAGTTATCTTTTGGGGTAAGAAGGCTGAGCTAACTTTTAAAGTCTTTGACTAACCTACACCAAAAGTGAGTGATGAGTATTAGACTGCAAATCCTAATTTTTACGTTGTTATATTTAACAAACAATGCATTTTTGTCCTCAAGCAAAATCACAAAAAAGTATGGTTAAATTAAGCATTGTTTTTGCCAGAGCACAGATAGCCAATTGCCATAGCAGCATGCCAAAATCCAGTATCCAGTTATGCAGGGCAATGACCGTGCCCCTTGAAGTGAAATACGACTTCTCTTGAACCATGTAGTTCTCAGTTTGGTCTGCTATGCAACTGTTTTTCCCCATCCTCCTGCTAGTCCTCTGGAAACCTGTTTTATTTTCCTCAGGTGTGCTGTTCTGTGTCGGTGGCAGAGGTGGATCAGGTGACCCCTTTCGCAGCATTGAGTGCTACTCTATCAGGAAGAACAACTGGTTCTTTGGCCCTGAAATGAACAGCAGGAGGAGGCACGTGGGTGTGATCTCTGTGGGAGGTCAGTAACCCTGCCCAAGCAACCCCATTCCAAAGGCACTTGCTTTTGCTCCTTTTGCTGGAATTGGTACTTCTGCTAGTTGCACAAGTAGTAAACTACTTTACTTGCTTCATTGTTGGATATTCTTCACTTTAGTAAAGCTTCTTCCCCATGAAGGAGTGTTTGGTTCTGAACCAATCTGAGGCCATACTTACTGAAAAGACGTTACTATGAACTGACAGTGTTGGGGCTGTTCAGCTGTGAGAAGGGAAGGCTCCATGGAGACCTTATTGTGGCCTTTTAGTACTTAAAGGGAGCTTACAAGAAACATGGTGACAGACTTTTTAGTAGGATCTTTTGCAATAGGACAAGAGGTAATGGTTTTAAACTAAAAGAGGGCAGATTTATGAAGAAGATATTCTTCACAGCAGGGTGGGAAAACGAACAGTGGTAAATGCCCAGTCTCTGGAAACATCCAAGGTCAGACTGGACAGGGCTCTGAGCAACCTGATCTAGTTGAAAATGTCCTTGTTCATTGCAGAGGGGCTGGACTAGATGACCTATAAAGGTTCCTTCCATCCCAAACCATTCTATGATTCTGTGAACTGTATATAGCCTCTTGCCTTAACAGAGGATTTACTTTTTTTAAATCCACTTACAAAGAAATGGCCTTACACAGCAGTCATCCAGTCCATATATGAACAGATTCCTGGTTGAATACAGCTTATAAAAATACACAGGCCATACTTAATTAAATTCTGATATTGAAAACATTTTAAAACTTTATTTGAGCTCTGTGTCTCCACATAGGCAGGGATATTATATAAATGAAAACTGAAATGTTGCCAAACAATCTCTGTATCAAAAGATGTGTATGTGTTCAGGTAAAGTCTACGCAGTTGGTGGACATGATGGAAATGAACACTTAGGAAGCATGGAAGTATTTGACCCTCTCACAAACAAGTGGATGATGAAGGCATCAATGAACACAAAGAGGTATACGTGTCCCATGATCCAAGATTTAAGTCCTAGTCTGTGATACATCATTTCTTGCTGATGCTGAAATTGTCTGTCCTGGCTTTATTTGGGTTTTCAAACTGCTGTTTCTAGGAATTTCTCTCCCTATTTTGGAGCTTTGTGGTATAACGGTATTACCCTTTTCCTTTTTCTCTTTTTGGGGGAGCTGGCTTCTGGAACAAAGACCTGCTCTGCTCCAGCTCTGCATACATTCTGATGTCAAGGGCCTTTCTGCTTTGCCCAATAAATTGAAACTGATGAACTGGTTCTATGGGTTCTTTGCTGTTTTTAGAATGAGCAAGATAACTGCCACCATAACATGAAAAGTGAAATACTTTGTGCCCAGAAAACAAATAGCTGACTGTGTTTTTGCCACAAAAGGCCAGAAGTACTAAAACACTGAAAGTGCAATTGAGGAGTTTTCTTGCCTTTTGACATTTAACATTCTTTTAAGGAGTTACTGGACTCACAGATCTGTAATTTTTTGTTTCTGCTGTTACTTAAACCAATGTCCTTAATTCCACATTCCATTTTGTTACTTGTTGTTTTTAAAAACATCACATACAAGTAGGAGTAAAATACTGATCATGGCTAAGTCTTAAAGCTATTTGTACCTGTGACCTAATCAAAATAGAAGACCCAGACTGCTAGAAGTGGCTTGCTCCTCTTTTTGCCTCTTGCCACCAGCCCAGAAGATAACCTTGGCAACCATCAGCCCTAGATTTCTATGACATTTATTACTCAGTACACAGGTAAATGAGGAGGGCTGCTGTGCCTTGGCTACACTCCACTCTTCCTACTCATGGAGGTGTTGGAACACTTAATGGAGAAAAAGCTGCCACCGTTAATGATGTCTGTTTTATCTGCTGAGGCAATTTAAGTTAAGCCCAGGATATTGCCACAATGTTTGTTTTGTAGAAGGATTGTGCCTCCCTTGCTCCTGCCAGGTATCTGAAACCTGCCCTTTGTGTAATGAGACAAGAATGTTCTCAGTAACATGGTAAAACATCTCTCTTGGCAGTTAAAGCAGAAACTTAATGCTCATATTCTAGACCATACTTTTTAATTTTGTAGTACCAGTTGTACTCTCGTATTGGTAAATTCAGTAGAAACAAATGAGACAACCATTTTAACAATTACAAAAATCAGAATGGAAGAAATTGTGGTGACATCTTGCTAGAGTTCAGTCATCTAATATCTAGCACAGGTTTGCCTTTTAACATGTATTAATACCCCCCTCAATCATTCCCAAATTGTAGAAGCCAGCTATACCAACAAAACTAAAACCAGCAGGTTTTGGTTCATCATGAGTTTCAGTAAAATAGGAGGCATGAAATTCAGTACTGAGTTAGAGAAATCAAATATGTAAGACAATGTCGTATCTGAGCATGTAAGTAGAGGACTTGGGCCTTAGGTGACGTTCAGTCAAAACAGTATTCCATGCCCCTCTGGCACAGCTATGTTATTTACTATAATCTTCATTTTTTAAATTCTCATTAGTTTTTTCACAGCAGTTTGAAACAGGTACCAGTCATGTAGCATTGATGTGTCATTCCCTTTCCTGAAGGATTTGTGCTGAGGTGTTGATCCTGTCGTTTTCTCAGGAGAGGAATCGCTCTGGCTTCCCTTGGTGGCCCCATTTATGCCATAGGAGGTTTGGATGACAACACCTGCTTCAGCGATGTGGAAAGGTATGACATCGACTCCGATCGGTGGAGCACAGTGGCCCCCATGAACACTCCTCGGGGAGGAGTTGGCTCCGTAGCCCTGGTGGTAAGTGACTCTTTACTCCCAAGTCAGACCCAACTGAGGGACCAACCTGCTTTTCAAATCTGCTTCTGCAAGGCAGAACACGAGATCTTAAAGTGCAGCTGGCGGGTCTGAGCACCTCTGGTCATCAAAATCCTGTGGAACTGTGCAAAAGGTGAGGATGTTTAGGATAATACTCGTATCAAATGGAACTGTTTCAACAGTATTTGAGGTATTGAGAGCCAAGTCCTAGGACCCTTCCAGCAATTTGGCTAGTGCTTCCTGTCTCACACAGAAGTGTGGTTTGCCATGAGCAGTGTATTTAAAGGTACCAAATGCATTTGCACTTCAGTTCCCCTGTTGCCATGTGTGCTCTGCAAAATACCTGCAATGAGCATAATCTTTTCTTTAACTGGAAGATAGTGTTTATGTTAGATAATTAATTCTATTGTTGGAGTTCTTAAATAACAGTGAATAATTAGGACTGTGTGGATATACCAAGTTTTTTCCTGTAAATTTTAACATTGCTTATGAAAAGCTGAGTAAAGACAGCTACATTACAAATAATAAAGAGAATTACATTAAAAATAATGCTTCTCTGTACAACTCTTTACAGAACCATGTTTACGCTGTGGGTGGAAATGATGGCGTAGCATCTCTTTCCAGTGTGGAGAAATATGATCCCCATCTGGATAAGTGGATAGAAGTGAAAGAGATGGGTCAGCGAAGAGCTGGGAACGGTGTCAGCGAGCTCCATGGCTGCCTGTATGTTGTTGGTGAGTAGGGATGTGTGCCATTTTGTAGTGCTGGTGCTGCCAAGTACTGGCCTTTGGAAGAAGCTGTTGTTGCTAGAGGAACTGGGGAACAGATAAACCTGACCTGTGCTTGGCGTTCTTGGGCAGGAGAAGAAAGCAAGCACAACCAGGACACACTTAAACAAAGGTATGTTAGGAAATAAAAAGCAGTTCCTAACCCACATTTCAGGAGGGCTGTACTGTTGAGGACAATTTGTCTGTATCAAAAAATCCTCTCAAAACTCACTAATCTTGAGTTTCCTTTTAGGAGATGATTTTTAAGTTCACACGCTTTCAAAGCTTTCTAGTTGTGTTCTGAGCGTAGACAACAGTAGCTTTTTCACGCCTATTCGACAGCCTGTTGTCCTGTGCGCTACCTTTTACCTGCTTTCCTGAGGGAGGAAGATGCCAGGTAGGTATGCCATAGTGATAGTTGCAGAGCTCTGGCCTGTGTGTTATCTTAAATGCTTAAAAAGGTTTTGAGCAAAATGCTCCTCTGACAGCTTTCCCAGCAAGGGGAATGCATCCCTGAAGTCTTACATGAGGTGTTTTTTTTCCTACTCAAGTATTCGTCAATGCTGTAATTTTGAAAACACTGCAAGAGTGTGTTTTGCATAAACTAAACTACGTTTAAGATTGGGACCATCTTTTTACTGGTCTTTGGGGTTTTTTTCTGTTACAAATGGGAAGCTGTATCATTCTAAGTATGATGAATTCAAGGAGAAAAATAATAGAACTAGAATCCTTGCAACTTGTGCAGAAGAAAAGTGTCGCTCTTGACAATGCTTGGCAGGAGCCGGAGCTGTTAGATTAATTTTTAGGAGCTTGTAAAGTTCTGGTAAAGAGGGAGCTGGACAGTACCCCCTGAACACTGAGAATAGCCTGATAATGGCAGTGCTGAGTACCACCTGCACCAGAAGGGGCTAAAAACTGATCATGTGATGGTTCTTTGCAGGTGGCTTTGACGACAACTCCCCACTGAGCTCGGTGGAGCGGTTTGACCCACGCAGTAACAAATGGGAATATGTGGCAGAGCTCACAACTCCAAGGGGTGGTGTTGGCATAGCAACACTGATGGGAAAGATTTTTGCAGTTGGAGGTCATAATGGCAACGTGTACCTGAATACAGTGGAAGCATTTGATCCCATAGTGAATAGGTAATCTTAAATATTTTTATTTGGCTTAATAAGACAATGAAATCTGCCTGTATGAAAACACAACATAATAGTGTGCACCAGGAGTCTAGCTGTTGTTTCCTGGTAGTAATGGAGTAATATTGATGATTGTCAATGTAGGATTGCTGCTTAGGCCACTAGGTTGCTCTTGTAAATGTTTAGGCACCTCCTCTCTCCTCTGCATCCCTTGTCCTCTCTGCTTCATTCACTAAGAATCCAGATTCTTCTGGTTGTTTCAGTCTGATTTTACACTGAATTTACCAGCGAAATAATAATCTACCAGGGTGCATTTTTTGTGCAGAGTAAACAGCCAGACACAGAAAATAAATACTTTCAGATTGCTCAGAAAAGACAAGAACTTACTTTCCTTTTTCCCCTCTGCCACATTCCGTAGGTGGGAGCTCGTGGGCTCGGTGTCACACTGCAGGGCAGGGGCAGGTGTGGCCGTGTGCTCCTGTCTCAGCAGCCAGATCCGGGACGTGGGCCAAGGATCCAGCAACGTTGTTGACTGCATGTGAGCTCTGCTGCTTCCTCCAAATTCCAAAGGAACGATTCTGGGGAGGCACTGCAGAGCTTTTAAACACTGTGTTTTGTATGGTAGGTTAAAAAATCAGTCCAGTACATTTTCTTTGTGAAAATGTTACCTTCTGCAGCTGTAAAGCTTTTGGTGGCTTTTTATCAATAGTGATACAGAAAAGCCTGTGAAAACATGGAATAAAAGTGTGACTCACAGGAAAAACACCTGCCAAGAGCTGCAATCATCCCATTTTTGAGAAGCTGTAATTTCAGAATCATTTGAGGCAGCTGTTGCAGGGACTCATTATTGAACTGTAAACCAGGCACGGGGTGAGGGCAGAGAGGGCAGCAGCTGTTACTGCTGAGCTTTACCCAACGGCCCTGCTATGTGTTTCCTGGAGGACTCGAGTGCCATTTAATGTAACTTATTTTCTGGAATGGAGTCTTAAACATTTCCTAATTGTACATGAGCTTTGTAACACAAGACATCTCAAGTTTTAGAAGGTAATGACATTCCTGGTGCACACTAAGATAAATGAGGCAGAGAAGTTCACTGCCCACCTCCCAAGGGACTGCTGGCAGCAGTGGAAATTGCAGGGACTCAGTCTGAGAACTGTCTTTCAAGGTACTTTCTCAAGCTAATACTCTTGTTAGAAAGCTGAAGAGATTCTTGACCTGATTTTAGCCACTGGAATACTGGAGCTCTCTAGTCTGATAAAATTTTTATTTACTACCCCTCTTCTCAAAAGGCGAGTTTTTGTTGAGAGGTCATTCCTGAAGTAACAAGTTTAATTTGTCCTGCTATGAGATGACAGTGTGTAAAAATGTAGACTTTGGTGATATTTGAGTCACGATTTTTATATGAAATAGAAATGCATAATGAAATTTGCAGCATTTTGTAAAGACCTTTAGGTGCAATTCTAGCAGATGACATGACCAATTTCAGTATCTAGTAGCAACTCCGGTAATTCTCAAGGAACTGGCTCTTTTAAGAAAGCAGACAGATAAACCAAAGAGAATAATCAAGAAAAATAATAAACCACTACTTATGTAAGTCAGTACTTAAATAAAAAAATTGAAATAGGAACTTGACAGTCTTGCATACAAACGAGTCTTGTTACACAGTCCGAAACCCTGAATTCCGAGTGAAGTCCAGCTGGAAATATTACAGATTCCTGCTCCTGCATCACCTTGAAAGACCAACAACTGACAATCCTTTGTGACCAAAGTTTCACGTTACCAGGTTGTTCCAAGTGACCAGGAAGAGCAGCAAACTTCTCTGCATTCAGGCCCGGGGAAGAGGCAGGACAGCACAGCGTAAGGCACAGTCACGCTTTGCTCTCCTGCCTGAAATGGCTTGCACTTTGGTAGCACCCAGGGACAAAGTGAACGGTACTGTAAATAATGGAACATTGCAATAAAACATTTGTACTTCAAAGCACCTCGTTTGTAGTATGACTGCAGCATGTTACTGCTGGGAAACATTACAACGAGCTTTTCTTTTTGTTTCTCCAGTGTATAATTCTCAACAGAATGCTTTTTGACAGCAGTAAAAATCCTGTGTTACAGCTGCAAGTTGTACCACTCTGCTACCCACTTGCAACGATGTGGTTACCCTTGTGAGAAAAGCTCACACTTACCAGGAAAATTTAGGAGGGACAAAGTCTTCGAAGCAAAAAAACCATTTTATTAAGCCAATTCAGCTGAACCGAGTGTGTCCCTCTCTGGCCTGAGAGGCAGACCCCCAGCAATTAGAAACACAACATATTATACCCTGTCCTGGCTGGGGCGTCCCTGCCTCCGTACCCATTGGCTGGTACTAGGAAGCTCACAATCTAGCCCGATCCGCCTATCTCTCCCAGACACCGCCTGCCCTCTCCCAAAGGCGCAAAAACTAAGTCAGAACCACCTTTTTAAATCCAACTGTTAGGAACTTAACTACCCTTCCCCCCGCCCCACAATTCTTTTGGCTTAAGCAAAACTCCAGTTTTATTTATCACACCCGTGTGGCTTTTAATTTGACTAGGAGGGGTGGAAAGAAGGAAGGCAGGTTTCCTCTCTGGGCTAAGGGGTTTTTTCTATGGATGTTCTGACTACCAAAAAACCTCCAAGTTTTCTGCCAAGTGACGCTGACTGTGAAACCAAAGTAGCCTGGCAGTGCTCATTACCAGCTGACACATTTCTCTTCCTGTTGGGAAGGTGGGAGCACCCGTGGGTGCAGCAACCTGTGACTTACTAACCTGGACCACACTGACCACAGTGACCTTCCAGACACCAAGGGGAGAATTGTTTGGGGGGGAAATCGGGTTACAGCAAAGGCACTGGGATTCTGTACCATGTAGGAGGTGCTCGGCTGTCACGTCACCCTGTAGCTGTAGGTCGCATGGTGCTAGGTCTGAACAGGATCCTAGGACAGACACCAGTTGTATTTCAGTGTACAACACTGGCTTGTGGGACAGCCACATGCACAATGCTGCTCCTCACCTCGGGACCTGGACACAAACTTTGGGTGCCCCCCAAACCATACCACAGCCAAGGGCAGCCGTGGCACATGGAAAGCTGAGTCTGAGCAGTTCTATGAATGGAAGATCAGCACAAGGACAAAGATTTCCTTCGAATTTACATTTCTGATTGTATTTATTTTCCAGAACACGCCGTAAGACCACAATGATGCACGGATCTTGCATATATTAGTGTTTGTTTCAATATCTGTAAAATAACATCCTTTTAAAAGAATCGTGAACTTACACCGTATTATTTCTGTTCAACGGGGATTGTGGCCATTAAGTTATACTTTCACAGCCTCAAATACTTTTTAATACTGCTCTTCCCCAGCGGCATCCCACTGCTAATAGAGCCATGCCTGCTGCAAAACTCTCTGGTGACGCGTGTGATACTTGCGTATTTTAAAATGTGGACACAATACGTGCACTCCTAGTGCCATCAGGAAGACTGCAGACTTCCTTGCCTCCCCTTGGAACAGCGGCTGAGGAAATGATTGCCCTGGGCCGCCCGCCTGCAGAGGGAGATGCAGCGCTGCGGGTGGCCGAGCCAACCCAGGCGGAGCGCTCTGCTCACACCCCGTGATTATCATCAACACAGCCAGTGGCCTCGGGACAAGCAACGGGAGGGACCCCCTTTCTTCGTTCAGCTGCAGTGGGATTTGGGGGGTTGTTAACCCTTCTAGGGTTAACACACTACACACGGAGGGCAGGCTTACTCATCAAAGCCAAGGAACTTCCCTTGCTTGTGATCCGGTAAGACACTCCTTTCTTTTAGAGCAGCGGGAAGGTAATTAACTAAAAGCACAACTGTGCCAGCAGATCCTGAAACCATCACTCGGGAGAACAGCGTGTTTCTCTGTGCTCCACCCCACTGTGTTCCAGTGCGAGCGACAGCGATGGAGACAGTCCGGAGGCTCTAAAGCACCGGGAGATTTCACCAGATCGTTTTGCCGCCCTGAACTTCTGTCTGCACTTCCCTAAAATCAGGATGCCCGAACCACAGAGAGAACCCGAACGAGTTGTGTCCGCTCTGCCTGCTGAGACATAGCAGGATGCTCAGCTGATCCCTCGTTGAATGACACTGAGATTCACTTACAAACAAGCTGTCAACAGGTAATAAAAACTCAGCCAATTAACCAATTCAAGCTTAATTAGAGCAAATGCCTGAAAAATCCCTAACTCCAGGCTGCTCCACAGATACATGGAGCTGGTATCCTCATTTAGACTGAAACTACTTTTAAAACTATTCAACATTGCTGCAGTGCAGTTTTGCAAACCCAAGTACGCTATTCTGGAAGCTCCACTTAAAGTTTTTGCTATCTGCTTTTACCATATCTGCGCTTGTTTTCTTAAACCTTTGCATGTTCTCTCAGCTGGAACTGACAGCAAGGGAAGCTCACCCAACCAGGAGATGAAACTTCTATTTGTAATTCTTCCTTGGCTCTGTCAGTGAGGTTGGTGTTGCTACAGCTTCGTGGCATCTTAACACAGTTCCTTGGAGTCCAGACAGTTTCTTTTTAAAGCTGTTTCAGCAACAACCAAAAAAAAAAAAGGTTAAAAAATAATCAACAGGCAGCTTTGTAATTTCTGCCACCTGACTTGGCTGGTCTGTAGGGGTTGTATTCTGTCTCATCTAACAATGCAGCACCAAGCTCCGCCTGTCTGGTTTGCAGCTAAAAAACCCACCAGATGCTCACCTGGGGATATTTCACAGTTCATTTTTTTATTACTTAACAAGATATTTTCCGTTTTACATCAAAACCTATTTTGCCATTGGGTTTTTAAGCATGCAGTGAAAAAGTGCATTGATCCCCAAGAAACCAATACATTTCTACATACAACCTCTGTGTGTAGCAACATATGGGGTATTAAAACAGGTTTTTACACAGTCTCATAACAAACTTCATTGTTGCTTATTTCCCCACATGATTAAATTAACTGTCTCAGAAACTCCAACTCCATGACTCACAGGGCAGAAAAAGGCTTTTTACAAGAGGGACATACATGCCCAGAGTAAGTTTAAGGCGTACACATTTATCATGGGAACCAAAAGGGAGGGGAGAGGACAGAACCAAAAACAAGGATACTGCAGTCAGACTGACATGAGATCTCTATCTCCATGTCAGTGGGGTTTTCAGCCACTGGGATCTTAAAACATGTGACAATTTCAACATATGCATTATTTCTTTTAAATAAATATTGCATGGAAATACTGCTTTACCACGGTAGCTGCCTCCTTTCCTACTGGGACTCAGCCACCACATCTACTTACCTTTGGATTAATGGTTTGCTTCCTAATGGCAAATGTTATTTCCTACATTTCTATGTTATGGATTGGTTTTTTGGTTGATTAGTGGGTTTATTTGTTTCGGGTTTTTTTGTAGGTTTTTTGTTTGGTTTTTGGTTTTGGTTTTGTTTTCATTTTAAAGGCTTGAACAGGCGCAAATGAAAACAGTGGGCATATTCCTAACATTTGCAGGCCATGAGTTCTCTCCCACATGAAGGAAGTATTTTAGCACTAAATCCTGCTCTTAGATACCCACCGAGAGCACCAGTGCTTGCAGGCAAATATGCACATGCAAAATTTGTCTTGTGTTCCATATTCAGCCACTTGGTCCCTCCTTAAGCAGCAGGGATTTCTCCCCATGGAAGGCCTCAGACTTAGCACAGTGTCCAAG
>JAWWEU010000125.1:12091981-12170805 GCA_035583155.1 Acropternis orthonyx | reverse complement strand
CTGCCCGGCCGGCCCAGCGCCTGCCCTGCCTTCCCTTGGAGCTGGGATGGATCCCGCCCCGCCTGCGAGGGCACCCCCGGGGCTGTGTCCGGCTCGGGAACCCGAACGGGCCTGGATCGGGCTCGGGGGACACAGGAATTCCCGTGGGAACGTACACGGAGTCACGTAGGCTGGAAAAGCCCTGTAGGATCATCAAACCCAACCACGAAGCTCATCCTGCCAGGCCCACCATGAAACCGTGTCCCTCAGTCCCACACCTACATGTTTCCTGAGCACTTTCAGGGACAGGGACTCCTCCAGTTCCCTGGGCATCCCATTCCCACGCCCGACTAGCCTTTCTGTGAGGAAACTTTTCCTGCTATCCAATCTAAAGCTTCAGTGGCACAACTTGAGGCTGTTTCCTCTTGGGAGTAAAGACAGAGAATCTGGGGCTAAATTAACCTTTCTGCAACTCGTTCATTTTAGTACTTGAGCTCAATAACTCAATGTTGCATCAATGCTATGTTTTAGTGCATTGTAGGATTGAAATTGCATAGTTAATTCTAGGTGAGTGGTAGAAGAAGGATAATTCAGTAATAAATTAAAATTGTAATTCCTATAATGAGCCAATCTCAATGATATTGTTTGTTTATATAAATGTGATATGTTGGTTATGAGTTAAATTGCATATTTAGAGAATAACAGCTCCTAATGCTTTGAGGGTGCTGGAGGAGGTTTTGGTTTGAAAAACTTTAGTCTTTATTTTATATGGAGTATCAGAAATCTGCTGGGATAGTAGTCCAGTAATATTTTGATTCTCTTTACTGTCTTTTACTGCCAGGGTTCTTGCAAAATGTTTCTTTCTGTCTGTTTCTAGCCTTACAATTGTTTTCCTGCCCAGGTGGGATAGCGCCCACCACCCTGCTGCCTGAAGGCACTTGACTGCAGCAGCATGGCTTCTGTAGAAGTTGACACTTTCTGGATGTATTTTTTGTGGTTTCTGTTAGACTGTAGTTTGAATGCTCAGGATATGAAAGTTTGAAGTCCTTTGCCTCTCACAAAGTTCACTGTAGAAACTCCTGTTGGTGTCAGTGAGTTTGGAGTCAGGTCCATATATGCAAATACTCCTACTCTTCTGCACAAGCTCATGGCATTCACTGGGGAGACAGGTATGTGCTTAAATGAGTATGTTCTGTCAGGTTATTTATAGACATTGTAAGCACTATCAAATTTGCATATAGATAAAATATATAGAAATATAATTGCAGAAAGGAAATCCACACTGTATTACACATTTGTGAATCAGATCCAGTGGGCCTGTAGATCTCTTAAAAATTGCTAAAGATTACATAAAACAAATATAAGTTACAAAAGCAATATTTCTATATCTACAAATTCCTTTATATTTTTAAAGTAATTCACAGAAAGAAGGTGATAACAGTTTGTAGAAACTACATTTTAAAATTATTTTCTGAAATTAAGTCATGGAGTGAGATGCTCCTCAGTATACTTCAAATGCATTTATTACCTGAAAAAAAGGAAGCCATTGTAGAATGAAGTTAAAATAACCCACACTGGAGGGCAGTGTTGGCTGCTAGAATTACATCAGTTCTTGTTAACCCAGAAAGGTTTCTGCAACCTGGATTTTGGAAAGGCTGGGTGTGACATATACAGGCATAGGCCTCACATGCTTAGACCTCATAGGGATTTTTTTTTTTTACTTTCAGAAGGAACTTCGATGTGAGCATTGTCTTTGTTCATGGCAGTATCCAAAATATTTTTGCGAAATGTGGCTATATGAGTCAACATAGACAGGCACCTGGAACAACCACAATACCACGGCTGAAATGCAAACAGTAAATTTATTTCATTACCTCACTAACCAGAGAGTCACGTGAAAGGTGGAAGTTTAGATTTTTGCCTGTCGTTGCCTCAGGAAAGTTGAGACCCTGGTGTTTGACAGTCTCTTGGTGTCTCATCATGAGACCCTTCATCACCAGATTCACAAGGTCAGTGGATAATTTGACCACCCTTTTAGAGGGGGCTCAACAGAGGAAAGACCCCTCAGCAGGTCATGCCAAGGTGTTATCCCTGCCAGCAACTGCAAGGACTCACTTTAGCTGTTTATGGAGTAACACTTTTTATTAATACAAATCGTGACAGATTAATAGAATTCAAAGATTGTCAGCGATAGTGTCTACTGCAAAAATATGTTTTAAAGCAATCTACTGATACGTGCATTAAGCAAGGACAAGCTCTGTTACACAGCAGTCTACTAATATGCTATAGGCTAAGCACAGGCAAAAGCTCTAGTCCTAAAAGCAGCATTTAATGCACATAGAGTAGATTTCTCACCCAAGTCCTCCCTGTGGGGGTGGGGGGAAGAAGATGGACTCAGCCCATCAACTGATCCCAGCAGTTTCGGTGGAGATCTTCTCCCACTTTTTCCCTATCCCAAACTTACACTATTTTCTTTATATTTCAGTGGGGTTTGAGTGGCTCTAGTCATAAATACCTTTTATTTCTGATTGGTGTACCTAATGGAAGGGGTGTGGTCATGGCTTGACACCTGAGGAGGGGATTGGACATGGTTGTAGGCTTCAGTAGCAGAACACTTTGATTCTCCCTTGTCAGACAGGTACTGTATGGTCTCAGTACCACAGTGTTCTCCCATTCCGCTGGGATTTGAATGGAGGGAGGCCACATAGTCTCCACTTCATTCTACACTCTGTTCTGTTTCTCTGAGCAGATGTTTATCATTATATTGGGGAGCATGTTGACCTCAGTCTGTCCAGGGAGTTGCAGCTACTTTTTACCCTAGAATTCTGAATCTCCTCTAGATTTAACCATATTCATCATCCCACACAGAGACTCCCAAAGCAACCCTTGAGTAAACACACAAGCAGGAATGCTGGCACTGTCAGGCTTAGTCCAGGCTAGTGGGTGGTGTTCACACCAGTACATCAAGGGCCCATGCACACGTAATTTGCCCCCATGCTGTGATCTCCTCTGTGCTTTTTTATGATCTCTGAGCTTTGGTCTTCTCTCTCTCAAAACAAGGAGCTCAAGCACATCCATGAGAGTGCCTCCGAGTCTCTCAAAACACCTGCGTTATGTCTACACAGAAATTCTACTTCTCAAAACAGAGATTAAATAGCAGTAGGCATAATATGTGGGGTTTCCCCCAGTGTTATTCTTCAGGCCTTGACATTCCCAGCTGCAAGGTCACTTGAGCGAACCTACCGTCCTCCTCGCCATTCTTCCACTTTCAACCCTTTCCTCCCAACATTCCACCCCCTCGCTCAAGAGACCACTGCTGCTGGGGCTGGAAGTGTAGGACAGGGTAATTTGCAGAGGCACTTAATGGAGCATACAGGATAAAAAGGAATAAACATATAATGCTCTAAGGTAAATGTCCCAGTCCTCCTGTCAGGGAATTAAACTGCTGAACTAACAAGGCACCACCCATAGGTTCTTTAGTCGATGTATGAAGTCCTGTTGATGTCCAATGTTCCTCTCAATGCAGCTGATTCAGCAGTCCTGTTGAAGTAGCACGTGCCGTCAAACTCAGAACAGTATATGTGGTGTTGAGACAGGAGGTAGTTCCTCAGCAGCTAATCTGGTTGAGTTTCTCAGGTGTCGTGCAGTTACTTCTACATTGAAAGTAACAATTGCCTTTGATGCCCAGTTTAAACCTTAGGTGAAGGCACACCCCAGGTGCTCTATAATTGCTATGTGGAGAAGAAAAAGGAAAAAAGTTACCACACATAATTATTTGCATCGTAATCCTGCAGAAATACATCCAGAGTATGTGCATGTAGTACAAGGCTGCAAAGCACCGTGAGCCAACCTGTGATAAGGAAGGAAAACAGGAGAGTCGTCTCCTCCCAGTAATACATATGCCATTGCCCCAGCTTCTTCACCTAAAATTATTCCAGACCTGGTAATGTGAGATGGGGTGACAGCCTACACAGATTGAAGAGGTTTGGTCTGCGCTTTTTCAGACTGAACTTCAATTTGATGGTGGGTTCATGGCACCAATAACAGAATTCCAATGCTGTCCCCCCTGGATAAGGCCCAGGTATTTGTTGAAGGCACCTGAAATACAAGAACTCGAGAATCTGATAATTAA
This sequence comes from Acropternis orthonyx, assembly GCA_035583155.1. Classification (NCBI taxonomy): domain Eukaryota; kingdom Metazoa; phylum Chordata; class Aves; order Passeriformes; family Rhinocryptidae; genus Acropternis; species Acropternis orthonyx. The sequence goes on along the minus strand of JAWWEU010000125.1, from coordinate 12,166,694 downwards.
CAGAGGATGTAGCGTAAGGGGAGAAGTTGGAGTACAGAACCATAATGCATTGTCAGGAGTTATTATATGGACAAACAGGCTGTGGCCCCACCACATGACCCATTGTCACAAACAATTCCATTTCTCCTGTAGTTAATATTTTGGGAGAGACACCATCTGGAAGAACCTAAATCCTCACCATGTTTTGTACTGGAGGTGATATGCTAGGATCATAGATTGTTCAATTATGAATATTCAAATTGTTTAGCCAAACGACTGCATTGGTAAGGTGTGCATTCATACTTCATGCATGTACCTCAGCAGAGGTCTGCCCTAGTTTAGAAATGGTGCTCCCACTAAAACTATTTGCTGCTCACTCATCCCTCTCCTGTGGCAGGCTGAAGAGGAGAATTGGAGGCACAAAGGGTAGAGATCACAGGCTGAGATAAGAACAAGTCATTGCAAACAGCAATAAGAAAAAAAAACAGTAACAGCAACAATACTAATGACAGAGGGTATAAAAAAGGAAACATGCACATGAAAAGCTCCTGACAACAGAAAATACCAGACGTCTCCCTCTGCCACGCTTACTCCACAGGCTTGGAACCCCTTCTCCCTGCCGCAGGCAATGACATGAGGTGGTACAGAATAACCTCTGGGTCCTGGCCATGCCCCCTCCTGGCTACTGCAAAAATTGACCCTGTTTTCTATGAGGGTAACCACATCTGGTATTGCAGCTGCAAGCGGCAGGGTGACTTTATTCAATTCTCAGTAGTCACCAGTCATTCTGCAAGTGCCATCCAATCCAAAGGGGCCAAATAGGATTGTTAAAAGGAGTCAAGGTTTCTTTTAACAATTCCCACTTGTTGGAGTGCCTGAATCATTTGAGTAATTTCCTCTTCTCCCCCCTGGAATGCAGTACTGCTTTACATTTACGACCTTGGCAGGCACTGGCAACACGACAGGATCCCACTTTGGGTATGAAAAACAGTTATAGATCCAATGTCAAATCCCGCTTGTGGAGTCCCAAAACAAAAACAGCCATTCAGGGTTTCAACTGCTTGCACTGCCAGCAGATCAATGCCATTCCTTATTTGGGGCAATTAACACGTTAGTCACAAATGGGGTGGCATCTTCTATCATTAAAGTAACCTTAGGTTGGAGGGAGTGGAGGTGAAACTGCCCCCCAAGCCGCAGATCTGGGAAGTCTCTAAGTTAGGAGAAGTAACACTGTGCAATACGGTAAATTCTGTGCCTGTATCACCAGAGCTTACACATGCAGAGTTCCTCCAGATCACCACTCTATAGTCAGAGAAATGTAGGGGTGTCACTCCCCCTCCCCATGAGAGACTACAGCGGTGGCAGTTTGGGGGGACCCACCAACCCACTACTCCTTCTGTTTTGGCATTTGCCAGAAGTCGCAGTGCTTTGAGTAGGCAGGAGGGATGGGTCGGGGTGGAAATCTTTTCTTTGTAATCACTAACTTATGCCAATGGTGAAACATTTCTGATGTTGCAATTCCATCTATTTCTGACTGTGGAACACCGGCTCGCACAAGATCACTCCACATTTGTTTCCCTGTCACTCGTGAGGTGACTGTTTTCAGCTTTGCTGGCTTGTTGTCTCTCAGTGCCCGCCCCAGCTGGCTCTGAGATCATCGCCCCAATATCACGCAAGGCAGTTGTTAAGGCGCTTACGTTACTGGTAGCGTGCACGACTGTTGGTATAACCAAGAGTTTCAATTTATCGGGTGCCCCTTTCACAAACTGCATTTTGATAGCTCTCATTAGTGCTGCCTCATCAGGGTTAGACCCTGTGGGCAGCGCAGGAGCCGCCCCCATCTGCCACAGTAAATTAATACCTTCATCCACTGTGCGCCAGTTTCCGAGGGACAACACTAACTCAGCAGGCTCTGTGTGTGCTGCTACAGCTGCTGCACACAGCCATTGGTACAGTGTAGGTGCAAAAATGTCCCATCCATCGAGTCCCCTGACATTCCATAGGTGAGCATACCCGTGTTGGATTTCATTGTCAGTGGCTATAGGAGTTAATAGATCTTTTTCACCCACTGATAAGTGAATAGACGCAGCACCACTGTCCCAAGCACGTAAAGTCCATACCACTGTGCTCTCCCCTCTCTGCTGATGATAGATCTGTGGAAAGTCCTGTAACTCTTCTGGAGAATAGGTCCATGTGACCTGTACCCCTCCATCTGGCATTTGTTTGAGAGGTTGTTCTTCTGCCGCCTCCTTATCTGCCAAGTCTGGCTCCAGCTCAGTCTCGGAATCTGAGGACTCTGTCCAAATATTTCCATCCCATTTCTCAGGATCCCATGAAGGTTGCTTAATAAGAGCACGAACTTGGGAAGTCAAGACCTTACTTTTCCCATATTTTTGCCTTTGTTTCTTAGCGATGCGGGCCACCAGCTGTTCTAGAGTGCATTGCTGCTCACAGCACTGCTCCTCTTGGACAGTAAACGCTGCTTGCATAAACTCCTTTGCTTCCTTTAGAGCCCTGATTTGCTCTTTCAGCTCTCTCACTTGGGCCCATAAGGCCGTATTCTCATGGTCAAGAGCTCTAAGACCACTAACAACCACCCCACCCTCCCGGCTACCTTGCGAGCAGACTTACATGCTGCTTTCCAAGGTAATGCTCATATAGCCGACTCAATAGTCTGGGGGGTAACCCCTGCCACATCTTCTATTTCAAGGCATGCCTCTGGTGGAGCCACCATTGCTAGGAAAGTGGCCACAGAAGTCCAGCGCTCAGTGCTGGGCCATCTGAAAATGTGGGGAGTCACCATCACAGCCTCCCTAGTCCACAACTCTTTCCTTAGCTATGGCATGGTTGTTCCCAGATCCTGCCAACTACACCATGTGTGTGAAGTCACACAGGCAGGCAGCCGAAACAATCACAAAACCACGGCTGAAATGCAAAGAGTAAATTTATTTCATTACCTTGCTAACCAGAGGATCCTGAAGCAACACCCAGGCGGAAACACGCAAGCAGGAACGCCGGCACCGTCAGGCTTAGTGCAGGCTAGTGGGTGGTGGGCCTGCTGTTCACACCAATATATCAAGGGCCTGTGTAGTTTACCCCCATGCTGTGATCTCCTCTGTGCTTTTTTATGATCTCTGAGCTTTGGTCTTCTCTCTCCCAAAACAGGGAGCTCGAGCAAGTCCCTGAGAGTGCTTCCAAGTCTCTCAAAATACCTACATTATGTCTACACAGAAATTCCGCTTCTCAAAACAGACAGAGGATAAACAGCAGTAGGCATAGTATGTGGGGTTTCCCAGTCTGTTATTCTTCAGGCCTTGACATTCCAAGCTGCAAGGTCACTTAAGCAAATCTACCATCCTTCTCACAATTCTTCTGCTTTTAACCCTTTCTTCCCAACAGTGGCATATCCTACTTACCTTGTAGTTTATCTCATGTGCTTCAACGTGTTTTTAATATAGCTCACCTATGGCTTCAATATGCAGGTTATTTGGAGGAGCTTTTCACCACATATGAGGAACTAGCCAGATTGTAATAATACAATCCCAAGTAAAAGCGAAAAACTATTATTTCTTTTAGCTGAAATACGTTCTTATGCTAAACATCAAGTGCCTGTAAAACTGTTGGAAAAAAAAGCATTTGTAAAAGACTAATAGTAATGAGAACTTTATCAGCTCAGTGTTCCCCTTTCTCATGTTTCCTTCTGAGACCAAATATCATGATCACACTTAACTGTCTTAATATCTTGTTGCATTATCATGTTCCTAAAACAAATATCTTCTAGCTTAGTTCAAAAGTTTTTAAAATTCCAGCCTTATATGTAGGCCAGAAGGTTACAAACCAAATCTAATATATAAGCTCGTATTTAAATGACAGTGACATTGTTTAGGAGAAGAGGAAATAAAAATTCGGGAAAATAAATGCCTTTATTAGAGAGAACTGTGCAGCTAAGCAGCATGATGCTTTATTTACCAAACATTACTTTTACAGAAGTTCATACCCTCATACAAAACCAAACAAACAAAACCCACAAAAACAAACTAGAAACCAAATAAAAAACAAAATGGGAGTAAACATCTTGTTCTGTGTCTTTTTCAACTGATGACAAGTGATTGATTCCCTCCTCCCTAGACATATCACGTGATTTGTACTTCTGTCTCCAAATTAGAGGCAAGTGAAAGTCTCCGCTGAACAAGTTGTACTTTGACTGTCAGAAGCTCTCTTGTCTATCTTTACCAACAAACAGAAAGAGTTGTTTCCAGCTGATAGAGGTCCAGCATAGCTTATGGAGGGTAAAGATTTGTACCTGGGAACAATTTGTACCTGCAAACATCTCATGTTGTGAAGAGTCAGATGGTTCTATGGCCCATGGTCAGAACAGAAAGCAGGAAAAAAACTCCACAAAACCCAAGGGCAATGGAACATTGTCCCTATATGCTCATGACAGTATTTACTTTAACATGTGACTTTGCTGTTGTCTGGGAAATCTTTCAATATTGGGTGATTCTGAGATGCAACGCAACATCTTATAACTCTATTTTAGCACCTAGGAATGCAATACCATATCACAACAAGTCCTTCAACACAGGGGGAATTAATGCAGGCAGAATGTTGGTGGATTTTAGTAACCGCTTAAAAAAAATTCAGAAAGCAAACAAGCAAAATCATTTCACATTTGTGATGACTACTGTAGGGCTAATCACTTTCTTCATCTCTTTGTTTATAGTTCTACTAAACAACTAGCCCAGGCCAGAGAGAGGAATAAACTCATTCCTTTGTACCTGCCCTTTGAGTGCAGCAGTATCAGACATAAACTCTGAATTCTATAGTCATCTTAAAGCAGAAAGTACCTTAAAAAGCAGAATATTTCTTCTTAATAAGTTCAAGTGTTCCTATCTTTTGCATTCTCGAGGTTTTAAAATATCCTAAGTTCAACACCCATTACCCCAGTAAATTAGCAGGAAGAAATAGTTGCAAAAAGCAAAGGATTTTTATTATTTGTATAGAGGGGTTGAGAATAATATTCACAGCAGCAATAGTAACTCTTCCTACAAACATTTTGCATCACTGTAAGTAGTTGTGACATGGTAATACACACATCTACATAACAACCTAGCAGCTAGTACTACTAACACATTCTCCTAGCTGTGATGTTGATGGTTCATTTTCACCCTTGGTAGCATTTTGTTAACCTGTCAGTGCCAAGATCAATTTCTCCCAGCAGCAGGATTCTCTGCAAACAGAATCTGTCATAAGTCAAGCTTTTTTTCAGAAACCATTTGTGCAATCATGACTTTTTTACCCTTTGTCAAGTCAAATATTCTGAGAGCTATCAAGTGAGCAGTGAAAAAATACAGTGCGGATTTTCTAGGTAGCAATTTACATACTGTTAATGCACAAGGTGTTTGGTAGCAGTTATTGCCGTAAGAGGCAGGGGTCTGTTTTTCTGTTTTTATAGCTGGGTAACAGAGATGCAGAGCTCAAGAGCTTATTTTTCATGTTTCCATTCTCCTGTTGCTTTTGATTGGCATTGTAATGTTAAGCCTTAAAGATCTGTGTCTATCAAGAATGAGATACAGTGCACAGCTATGCCAAACTAGTCTTAGCCACCTTTGCATGGGAGCACTGAGTAGATGAGACCCTACTCCATACTGAAGCCACAGTGCTCCTTCTGAGGTGGTTTGTGGTGGTTCTTTGCAGCATCAAGTGCACAACCCTGTCTGCCTTTGTGTGCGGCAAGGCTTGCTTACAAGTCACAGAACGAGTCTGTTAGATCTGGGTGTGATCACTTAAGATCTGGCAGTGCCTTATTTAGCATGAGCAGAATCCACTTCTCTGAGCCTCCTGGGCTGCAGACACGTTGTGTTCACATTATACAGGCTGGACTGTTTTTGAAGGACTGGGTAAAGGTTCATGTGGTTACTTTGTTGCCCAGGTATGTTGTTTGCTCATGTAATTTACATTGGTAGGTCATTCACAGTTGTGAATAAAGATGCTCTATTCCTCCAATAAAGAGAAGGTGCTCTCTGTCCTACATATATAAAACTACATTCCAAGTGATCACTTATGATCGCTTGGAAATAGTTGCTATTCTATTTACACAGACCCTGGTCCTGATCTTGGACTGGATCTCTGACTTCCCTCTCCATGATCCAATAGGGCCACTATTTTTGTTGTTTGAAAGCCCACTTTAAATCATGATTCAAAGAGATCACATTCTGAACAAATTCTTTATCAAAAGAAAATTGTTTCACAATGTGATCCCAAACATGAATTTCCTTACCAAGTTTAACCTTAGCTCAGCTCAAGCTCTGTTCCCTTCCCTGGGTCAGAAGGGACAGGTTCTCTCAGTCTTGGTGTAATCCCAAGTGTGTTGACAGTGTGTTTGCATTTTTTCTAAGGCCCCTGACTCAGCTATAATGTATCCCTGATCCTGGAGTTTGATCTGGAAGCAAAAGCTTCTTTGACTAAATGAGGCCCAGAATAGATCTGAATTCCTTTGAAGTAGTATGTCTAGAGTGCCCTATCTTTGTCCTTGTTTCAATCTTGTTTTTAATTCAGCTGCATATATACTAATCAGTCATAAGCAGGACTCCTCAGACATTCCTAGACTGCCACTGTCTCTTTTGTTCTTTTGGATGGGAGCCAAATGCCCCTTCAACAGCGATTGATATTCTGGGCTTAACTGCCTGTGCATCCTGGTGCTTTGCACTAAACCGCCTTTGTAAATAATAAAATGTAGTAAGGATTGTTAGAAGACTGTTTAATGGGATTCTTCTCCATTTCTATATACTGAAACGCTTCAGATCCTAGGAGGAGGTAAATTTCAGTCCAATAGAGATAAAATTAAATTACAAATTAAGCTTTTCTTAATCTATTTTACTTTCTTGATTCTTCATGCTCTGTTTGGATAATTAAGTATGGCTTCATGAAGGAAATCGGGTTCAGTCATTAATGGGAATCTGGGTGTCTGCTGATTTCCAGAACAAGTGAAAAAGATAAAGAAGAAATGGAAGTTTTCAGTAAACACAGATCTTAGTTTCTAGGTGAAATCAGTCTTTCTGCTTTGTACATGTGGTAATTATTTCCATATTGAAAAAGCTCTCCACTCCTTCTCCCTGTTGTATGAACTGATCTGTAGTTTGCTTTTTAATTACTGTGTGCAATTGCTTCTTAAAGATCATAACTTCTTTATGATCACTGCTTGTGCTACAAGTCAGAAATAAGCCTTTACACTAAGCTAGTTCTGCAAAAATCTTTTTGATCCTTTACAAGCCTAGCGGTAAGCAATGAAAGAATCAAGTATTCTCAGACTTCAGATGGTCCAGAGCAACCTTCCCTTCCTTTGTTATCTGGAGACAAGGCTTTCTTTTTGTAGCCAAATAAGCATCAAAGGATCGCAAACTTGGAAACTGTAAGTTATGTAGGATTATGTAGAATGACTGCAATGAACCTTTTTATTATGAGAATCAGTGTGGTGCTCCTTTGCAGTTCCCTGTTCAGTATTTGTTATAGACAGAAACCCTAGTAAATGAAATGTTACAGAGTTCATTAAGTGTAATTTATAGGTTGCAACTAAAACCACTGATGTGCAATAGAAATTTTTAATACAATGCCCTTTTTTGTACATTATATTGAATACTGTATATATATACAATAATTATGTTTCTCTTAACAATGATTAAGGGCAAAGCAACATTTCTTTTACTTCATAGTTCAACAGATAAACTGCAGAGAGAGACTGAATTCTAATCCAAGAAATATTTCCACGTAAGCAAGGAACAATTGCTAGATGCTGCTGAGCCAGCCAACACAGAGTGAATGTAAGGCAGACAAGTATCAAATGAAACCCTGCCTTATACTGCTATATGAACCATTGGGAACATCGTGATTCTGAGTGTGCCTAATGGGATGCCAGAAATCTTTCTGTCATGGTAGTTGGGGGAAGATGCAGAGCACTGAAATGCTGACTTGTACAACTGACAGAAAATGTAATTTTTCTCCTTTAGATAAACTGGAAAACATATGTTTTGTAGAATCAGGAAAAGGAGGAGGAGAAGGAAAATCAGCATGAGAATAGACAGCAAGTAGAATCTAAGCAGAATGTCATCTGACCCTGTGCCCTACCATACTGCTTCTTGATCTGTAATAGCTGGCATGTGTTGGATCTGGTCTGAAATTGTTTGTCTGCTTAAAGAGATAGTAGATGACAATTTCCATAGTTGTTAAGCTCTTAAAACAAATAATGATCACATTGTAAAGTTCTGTTGAAATGTTCAGTGCTGCATTTTTTTCATGTGACTCACTTTTCATACCATAGCTGTAGACTCACAGATTGGATCCGGTGTGAGACCAAGTGTGATACCACTTACAGGAAATGACAAGTTTCAAATACTAGCTGTCTTTCAAGGATCACTTTGGCATACACTTTGGAGAGTCAAATCTTACAGATGCAGTCTCACAGTAAATAATAAGGACATGACACAATGTAATGTTCCTATTCTGTCATTTGTACCAAGCCATCTTCATTAATCAAGAATCCAAGTTGGTAGCACAGACTTCAGAAAATGGTGAAATACAGGAGTCTGTCAGGCTTAGGAGACAACAGTGTTGTCAGACCTTCAGTGCAGACAAAATAAACTTAAAGCAAGTTTTACTCTGTGGAGTTTGAAAGTCCAAAATGGAGATAGCTATTGAAGATGGAAATCTCAAAGGAAGTTGTAGAGACTTCTGTGAAAATGACATTCCAGTAAACATCAGTATTGTCTGTCCCTCAATACAATGCCCCTTCTCGAGTCACTTTAGAAGAGTCTGCTTGTTCTACTCTCTGTAAGATCATTTGCAAGTTCCATTAAATTGTCAGTAATTTTTTAATAGGTCTCTCTCTGCTCTCTAAAGGCGAGTTAAAGTGCCAGTAAACGTGCTTTAGGACAAGTGCTATTTGAAAGGTCCATTGCACCAGATGCTTTCTTGGGCTCAACTGCTTATGAAGCAGAGCAGTGATTGAGGAGCTGAACTCTGCATTTAAGTTTGTTGCCTGGGTACATGTAAACATTACGTCTGACCTGTAGGATATGGAAAGGGATTAAATACATTTCATAGGACAAATCACAAAGTTCAAGAGTTGAGCATAAAATTCAGAATGTTACTGCTAGAATAACCAAGCTCTCATGCAGACAGAAATATTTGACTTTAGAGATGATTTGCCAAGAGACTAAGTCTTTATTTTCCTCTTTCTGTAAATTAGGGTGTCCTCCAGATGTTGTTACAGCTGTTAGAATCTTATTAGAGGGAAATAAATAAAAACATGTGGTGTGCTTAAACCTAAGGGGAGTAGAAAGAGCAAATGACGAAAATCTTTTGACAGAATAAACTGAGCTCACTCAAATCAAGAATGGAGGTTGATGGCTGATAGATAAAGGGAACTAAATCCAAAACAGATCTTTGAAGCATCAGGCCTGCCTGGTTGTAACTATCTCTGAAGGGACTTTAGGCAAAAGTGCTTGTTTTGGAAAACATTGGCAACATTTATGGAGCTTGTCATGACAATAAGTCATTTAACCACTTTCTGTATTGGATTGGCAACAATGATCGATCTGTATTTGCAGCTAGTCAGATCTAAAATAAAATAATGACACTGTGTAACTATTAGCCATGAAGAACCACACAGTACAGTGAACTAAAGTGCAGGAGAGGATCTGAGTAATGATACAACTGATGGCTAGAAATCTAAATTGTAGGAGAGAGAATTAAACACTTGCTATGTCCTTTTAAAACAAAAAATTAATAGAGACAACTTCCAGCTCAGAAATTATGCTTTTATATACTAAATTATTGCTGTTAGATGGCTGTACTGTGGCTGTGGCAGTAGGTAAGAAATTTCTGCAAGAATAAAACTGCCTGCAGTCCTATGCTCTTCTCTTGTCATAGAGATAATATGATGCATTTATAGAACGTATACAAACTACAAAGCACATTCTTATAAACACCGGTCAGGCAAGGAGCCTCAAAATAGGCAGGTCACTTTGTTTAACCTTCACGCTTTGTAAGAATGAGAAATATTTCTGGCAGTGTAGAAAGCCTTGCTAATTGCCATTCAGACTACATCCCATGGGGATTTTCATGACAGACTGTTTTCTTCTTTGTGTCTGCACTGCAGAAAGGCCAGAAAACCTCTGAATTCCTGTCTAGTGGGTACAGCTGTAGCAGTGATGGGCATACTTGCCATGGGACTGGACTGGGGTTACACAGTTCCTCACCTCATGGCTTGTGCATGGTTGGGTATTGTTCCACCTTGTGAGCTAAATTATGTGGCAGAAGTCTATTGAAGAATGAAGGTGGGGGGGAAGAAGACAGGACAGGGAAATTTAAATACAGTTGAGTTGAAGCAACTCTAGCAAAGCCAGAAAGTAGAGTGTTGAGGACATTCATGGTTTATGTTGCAGTGGCTAATGAGATGAGTGTGGTAATGGACCTGTGAAAGGAGTTAGTGAATTAGCTGTCTTCTCATCCTTCTGTTCTGTGCCAAGGTAACTTTCACCTTTGCGATGAAGCTAACCATTAAATGGTGGCAAAGAGCTGGTAGGACTTTCCTGTAGAAATGCTGAAAGCTTCTCTGTATAATGAGATGGTGAGGGTGCAGAATGGAGAGATGCGCAAGCACTGCTTTCACTTTGTGCTCCTTGCCACAGAAATCGGAGTTCTAGTTTTAGTTGTGACTATGTGAGGTGCTTGTTTAGAAACTAGCCATGTGTTTGCACTTCGAGCTTCTTTTGTTATGCAACAGGGTAGAAGGAAAGAGCTAGAGCTGTTTAGTCAGCCCTAGATTACTAAGCAGTGCTTTTCAGACTGCCTTTTGCAGAATGAGCTGAGTCCTACTGTGCTGCTACTGTCAGTTTATTTATTTTTTGATCTAAATGTGTGGTGCTAGGCAGTGTTTCATAGCATTTCTAAACAAAACATACTACAAAAAATAACAAGCAAGCAAAATTCAAACCAGAAGCCCTTGTTGGAAGCATCTGTTAACAGGCCACACCAAGCCCAGCCTAAGCCTGAAGCAAAACAAAATCAGAACATGCATTTTTCTTCAACATATTCTTAAAGTTTCCCATTAGGTTTGGGAAAGCTGTTCAGTTATGAATAGCTACAGAAAGCCTAGATTTTTCAATGCTGGTTTTGGTCTGTCAGGCACACACAAGCCTCCCATTAGCCATCACTTGAAGTCATGTTGCCTAGAATTTGCCCACTGGGCTCCCATCCCAGTGCTCTCTGGAGTAAAATGCAAGTGTAGATAGTCCATCCAAGGGGCTACAGAGACTTCAATCTAAAAAATCATCACTGCTTCAGAAAGCAGTATCTGGAGGCTGGGGATGCATAGCAGCTTGCAAAACTCTATTTTTGACTGAGAAACCCTGCTGCAGGCTAACTATTAATCTTATTTGCATCTGTCCATTTGTGCCAGAAAAGCTTGTACTGTGTTGTTAGTTTCAGACAAAAGATGTTTCACTCCTGACAAGTTTTCTATCAGCCTGTGGCAGCTGAAGTGAGAGAGGCCTTCTTGTTCCCATGAGTGGGTTGTTCCAGATGAGGGAGGTTGTGTAAATATGGAGACAGAGAAGCAGCGTTTAAGCTGGCCAGTCTTACTGCATGTGAGAGAAAGGCAGCAGAGCTATGAAGAGATGTTTTGTTGCTTAGGGTTTTGAGGGTCTTGGCCGTGTTGGTTTTCAAATAATCTTGACGTATTTCAGAGAAGGTAATCTCAGAATCCAGGCTGCCAATGGAACCATTTTCTACTTTGAATTGTATTTGAGCTGTGTTTCCCAAGGCAGTGGAAGTAGTGCAGTAATTGGGTTGTCAGTTGATGTAATCATTCTTCATGTGTTATTCATTGTGTCTATATGTTTTTTAAGTACAGAAGGTAGCAAAATGAATTCCACAGCTGAGAAAAATAAATTCTCTTTTGGACTCAAACATTTGTTAGATAAGAATAGTGTTTCCAATCCAATTATGTAGACATGTTGAAGGGAACTTTCTTGTCAGACATTCTCAGTGACAAGGAAGAACTGAGTCAAGGAGATAACAGCAAAACTATTATGACATTGCAAGTTCCCAAGCCAGTTCCTTTGGGGCAGGAGGTCTTGGTGAAGCTCATGACTGAATGGAAGTTTAAAACACTTGACAGTAATGATAATATGGGAGAGGAAGTGAATTAAGACATTACAGATATGCAAAAGAAAACGTTTGAGAAGACTCTTCAGGTAGCCTGACTGTGCCTGCCAATGTAAGAATTTTTCATCTTCCAGACTGATTATAACAGTATATTCCATAAACTCCACTTGCATACAGCCAGAGCATCTCTTTCTTCTAGAGTGATCTTGAACTTAGAAACACTTGCCATGGTTTAAATTAATTGCTTTGCACCCATAAAAGCCTAAACAAGGATGATGTATGGTGAGGTAATACATAAAACTTGGAACCAAAGCTGCTGTGTAATTACCACATGGGAGGTGTGTTTGTGTCTGCCTGGGTGGTTGTTCCTGTGTGGCAATGCAGGATAGTAATCCTGCCTCTTTGACTTTCATTAATTACTGATGAACTAAAGAAGTTTACCACAATATTCTTTAGAGCTCTGAATTAGAGGCCAGTGCTCTGTAAGCATTGGCAACAGAGAGCCTGTTGACAAAGAACTGAAATGCGTACCAAAGTCAAACAGGAATCAGTGACATGTTTTAAGAATGGAAGCACTCTGGCTGTGGAATTTTTACAAGCATGGAAAAAAAAATTCTAATTCTTTTAATAACCTGGTCATTTTAAATATGAACTGTAGAGATATGATGGGAGCCTAACTCCCATACTTCTTGAAATCTATAAATCTCTTTCTCATAATTTATTGCAGATAGTAGGTGGTACGAAGCTAATTTGTGATCTGTTTTACATTTACCTCAGTTATATGAAAAAAAGTGGCAGTTTCTTTTTAAATTTTCTACAGTTAGAAGAAATTTGTGAATGCTGTTTTCACTGTGATTGAAGAAAAGAAGTAGAAAATAAACCCAAATATTTAACAAATACCGTTTATCCAAAAAGTTGTATAACACTGGGCTTAATCAATGTTTATGCTGTTATTTTAAATATTTTAAATGATGCTGTTTGAAAAGTTGAGTATGTTGTTTCTTCCACATGTATTATGGAACCTTGTGTAGTGAACAGATACTCTGAAGAGCTGGTGTGATCTGTTGACCCAGTTATCATTTTCAGTTCAAAGGTACTTGCAATTTTACTAGTAATAAAAGTGACTGAGCAAGCAAGTAAGGAGAAGCTTTGCCTCCCTGCAGCTGCTAATCTGTCATGTCACAAACCCAAAACTGACCACCAGACCCTTAGTAAAATCTCTGTGGGTCTTCTTGAAGGGATGTTACATTTTATATCCTTTTTGTAGCAATTTTTTACAGTTTTTGGCCATGCCAGTTCAAAAATTGGAGGAATGAGGGGGGAAGGACAGAGAGGTCAGCATTTTGACCAGCCTGTGTGATATATAGACTGAAAGTTTGAGAAGTATTTTACAAGTCAACTATGCAAACTTACAAACCCCAAATTGCATATTTAGTCATCAAAATGATCCTGAAAAATCTTGCTCTGGAATCACGTAATTTTGCTTCCAGTAAATTTTATACCTCTTTTCTAATTCTGTAGCATCCCATTACATTCACTTTAAAGCTTCTGCATTTCAAGATGGTTTCTTGTCTTCCTGAGTGTTGCTAAATTAAGCTCAGGTGTCAGGAGTTTTGGGAGGGAAAGATGGCAAAGTGGAGGTACCAGGGAAGTCTCTGATAGGTCAAGCCCAGCGTGGGTTTGCATACAAATGCCAGCAGGGCTCTGTGAGGTATATCAGGATGGAAGGGAGCTTGTGGTGGTGGAGAAAAGGAACAGGAGAGAGGTATAGTGCTAAAATAGGGCTAGAAAAGAAAGAGTGCTGTGTCACTGTATTATGCTTTTCCTCATCTTTTTCAACATGTACAAATTATCTTCAGAGTAGTATGGAAATGTTTTGTAAACACTTTTTGCCCCCCAGCGACATCATCCTTATGACCTTTGTTTTATCTGTATTTTACCATAGCCTCCCTGCAGTGATTTGAAATGTTGGTTGGTAACAGAATGCTAGTAGTACAAGAAGGTATATTTGTACAAATCTCTTTCAGGGTGTGTTTGGCCCTTTCAGTTTCTTTAGGCATCGAGGGGGATGAAGGATATATGCTGGTTTTAGTGCAGTGTGAGTGGCCTGATGAAAAACCTGGTGAAATCAATGGGAATCATTTTACATACTCTGTGTGAAATCTGAACTCAGATTTGCTTAAAACCAAGAGATATCTTCAAGCTATAATAGACTAAAAAGAAGTACTTGGGAAAGTAAATAGAAGGATTTTAATATTGACTCTTCTGCTTTTGCTCCAGCTGAACTGTGACAGTATGTCTTGCCTTTACCTCAAGTGTGTCTTCCAAAAATTAGTGGTTAGTTTAATAAAGCAGACGCTTCCAGGTAACTGGAAAACAGTTTGGATGTTTATGTGTAACAGCACAAGGCAAATCCACCAGACCACGTCCATGAAGAGTATGGATGGGCCTATGAGGATTTATACAACATTTATTGGCTCTACATGTGAATGTGGTTTCCAAATCTGTGCTTCCACTGCTAACAGGTTGGGTGACCCCCGAGGATGCCTTTGCATACTCGTGGCTCTGTGGTTTGTCTGTGTGATGGTAGTTAGCATATCTCCATGCTTACCATGTGGGTGGGATCTCTTGGATGTGTCAGGAATACTCAGCTCACTTGGGAGTGCAAATACTCTTTGGATTTCAGGTGCTAGAAGGCTTGTGTTTCCTTAATGCTTTTGCAGTGTACTGCTAACAAGAACCTCCACTTAAGATTTGATAGCACAGGCAAAGGCATTTTGCACATTTTTCTACATCCCTATTTACAACGAAGCAGTAGGATTGCTTGTAGAGATACACTGCAGACAGAAAGGGAAAACTTAACAGCAGTGATTTGAATCCCAGGGGAGCCCTTAGTGAGTAACTATGCATATTGAATCTGTGACAACAAGCCATCACATACATACCTATATGAAAGTGGTATTACAGGTTATCTCTGACAGCATCCTTTATTCATTCTGGTTTTTAAAGGATTTACTGTTTGACACCATTGTCCTGTGACGTTTTATGGCAATAAAGTCTTCTGAGGGAAGCTCTGGGAAACATGTCATTCCTGAATGGCTACTGGCTGAGATTTCCATCTTAAACTTTCATCCATCACATAGTACAGAGCAATCCATCTCCCTGTTCACAGGATAGACAGAGGTAAAAGTATAGAGACAATGACAGCAGGACAGTGATCTAGCCATCACTTCTAAAACAGATGGAAATTTATTGTAAAATAGATGCTAAACCTATTTACAAGCTATGATATGCTTTTGAAAAATCACTCCTTTTTATTGGTTTAGTACTAACCAGATTTTAAATTACTGTTTCAGACCAAATTCTGGCCAAGTATTTATGTATATATATGATAACACTGCGTGTATATCAGTAACACTCTTTATTTCATTTTTTTTTAACTAACAGTTATTAGGAGTTCTTACTTAAGCCATGTTTAGCCTTCATATAAGGACAGAAAATGTTGTTGATTTAGCTCCCGCTCTTCCAGACATATGTGTGCATTTGATTTACATAATTGTGTGAGATTGTATAATTGTATAATCTTTCAGTATGTTTATCTCCTTATGTTACTTTCATATGTGTTAAAACACATATTGGAGTAGGTGCTAGAAGCTGTGGCATTCTGGAAATGGAGATGCTGCTTGGGTTTTCTTAAGGTATTTCAACTTGCTTGCAGGAAAGGGTATAATTAAAGCAGATTAAAACAGAAAATCTCTAATAGTCTGCTGAGGTGATTAATGTAAATACTTCAAGGGGAGTTTTCAAAGTAAAGTGGCTCTGAACTGATCTTGAAGGAATGGGAAGGAGGTGAGGAGACATTGATAGACTAGGAAAAAAAATTTTTTGAAAGCATAGAAAAACTTCAGTTAGCCTGGAAAAGCACAGTTTTGTGTATTAAAAAAACCAACAACAACAACACAAACAAAAAAATAGAAATATCCAGGAATGTAGTGTTTACTGTCTGTAGTACAATTGAAGTTTACAAACAAAAACAAAGTATACTCCAATATATAGAGTAATTTGCTCCTAAAACTACTTAACTTGATTATTTTTACCAACAGAGTAGTTTAAGGCAGGCCTAGAACATAATTCTGAAGTTACAATGAACTGTTAAACTTGCTACTACATTAGTGACTGTGGTTATCTTGGGAGAAATATTTAATCTCTTTATATCTAAGTGCTTCTTTGCAAAATTGAATTCTCCCATGGTAAGACAGGGTAGTTTCCTGGGTAGATAAGAATGCTACCATACGTAGTTAATAAGTGGATTTGAGTGTTACTAGGGGAAAATTGCCAAAGAAATTACAAGGAAATATATGGAATATAGACATAATGCTGTGGAGAACAGCTTATTTTAGTGAGTCCAGTAAATATATAACCTTATTTTAGCAATTATAGAAGGAATATGGATATTTTCCATCCTTGCAGAGGTAGGGAACACAAGTCAGGTCTTTTTGGTAAGCTTTAGAACTTCATGGTGTTCCACAGTCTAGAGTGGAAATACTCAAGCTGTGAATTTAAAGCTATTAGCAGTATATACTTATTGTCAGAGCATTAGTACACATAATTCTGATCTATACTTACCTATAGAAAATTTATTATTGCCATATCAATATTTGTGCTGTGAGACGGGTTAGAGGAACAAAGGGGCTTTTAAAATAACAGTTCCCTTATGTATTATTTGCTCCTTAGTTATTTCGGTTGCTTTTCCTTTCTATGGCTGAGAAACTTATACTAAGGAACTTAACACAACTTCCCTCAGTTGCATCTTTTCTACCAATTGCCTAAAACTTCTATGTATGTGTTCCTGACAAGATAAATGTGGAGAAACATCATAACTGGGTGACACCTTCAGTCTAAACTTTTGCATGAGTGTAACATAATTAGCTTTTGCAAATATTAATAGTATTCTCTACAGTTCTGTTAAGCTGTAGGCAGGTGGCAGAATGGCTCCAGGAAACACATTAAAATCAAACCAAAAGAACAAATATATTTTAATGTTTTCAGCACCACTAGGACAATTTACATTCCTTGACACAGCATTATGTCGTTTTGAATGGACAATAAACAACACTCCCTGCAGATTCTGAGAACACACTAACAAATGTACAGCTGTTTACTGAAAGGGAGACGTAGAGATTTTACAGATGTTTTTATGGTAGTTGCAGTAGTTTGGCAATAAACAACAATGACAAACAAGTCCATTCTCTCCAAGATATATTGTAAATGGTCAAATATTAGAAGAACTAAGTTCTATTCCATTATTGCATCAACAGCATGTTCAAATCCTTAAAATTTGATCTTTCAGGCTATTAACCTTCTCTGGAATCTGCTTTCTTGATCCCTCTTCTCTGTTCTTCTGACCTCTCATTACAAGGGCTGACACAAGAGTTTTTCTGGATGTTAACCATTACTTGGACAGAAATGGAAGACAAAGAAAATTATGGATATCATTACTGAGAAAACTTCATCTCTTCAGGAAAGCAGCCTGAAATATTTAGATTGAAGGAAATACTTTAAAATTGGCTGACTCAAATTTGACTAATACTAGCAAATGAGCCATTGCCAGTCCTGTATTTTAATGCACAGGTTTCTTCTGAAGGGGTCACCTTTTGCTCTGACTGACAGTGAAGTATTACCCTGCAGAGATGTGCCTGTTCAGATGTGTGCAGTGGTGTATATCTAATGGTACTAACCCTGTGTCTCTAATTGGCTGAGCATGTCTCAAATGATTAGAGGGGTCAGCTCAGCCAAAACTCCATTCACCCTCTTTTTCAGAGTGACAGACATCCTGAATCAGTGAAACTTGTTTTTAGACCATTAGTTCAGGTGTTGCAACACTACAGGCACTTCATGGGGCAATAATTGAGGGGAAATTGCCACTCCAAAATGTGATGTTGAGTAGAATTAACATAATAGTGGAATTTCTAAACCGCTGGTCTAGGGAGTCATTCTGAGCCTTGCCATCTTTTCCAGGTGGCCTTTCCAAAATTATGGGTTGTAGCAAGTCAGAGGGCAAAATCTGAACAGAGATTTGTCGTGGGCAACCAATCTACAGCACCTACTCCCACCTAGAGAACCAAGAGGAAGGATGTGACCTGTGACAGCCACAGAAGCTTGTCGTGGTGCTCCTGTTCAGCCTGCTCACAGAGCCATGGACAGCTGCCTTGTGTCACCAATTTTAGTCCAGAAGAAAATGCACCCAAGTCTGCCAGTTTGGGAAAGCAGTGTGGCACCAGCCCTGGGCATGAATGAATAAGCCCTGGACAGGCATGAATAAGACCTGAGTAGTAGAATAGTCCAGGAGGCAGAATGCCAAAGATACTTGTCAGGACAAAGCTTATAGATAGAGATGGTATCTCCAATTAATTCAAGTGGGGGTGGGAGAAGGGAAATTAGGCAGCTTTGGGCATGTTTGTATAAAATCACTTGTATGTCTGGAAAATTATCTGATTTTCCCAACTATCAGTAAATACTACCAGTATCCTTAAACCCTGTCTACAGCAAAACACTGCTAAAAATATCTTGTACTTGCTCACAATTATTAATGCCTTCCTCTCCAAAGGATGCTGTAAGTGCTAGAGAAAATGATTTATTTGGCTGTGATTATCACCTAGACCTCTCGGTTAGGAAACATGAATTCAGCCAGAGAGACACTGATCATTTCCTGCACTGATGTAATATCCTTTAATTAAAAATTTCCCAAGTTATATTAAATATATAGTGACTATATAGTCGATATATAGGACTGAAAAGCAAGGGAGTGACATTTAAGTTTTCCTAAAGATTGATGTAGAAAGCAAAGAAGTAATAGATTATATGAACTATAATGTGATCTTGGTAGCGTTGCATTTAATGAAGTTTATGTTTAAAATGGGGTCTTGTTTTTTCCCACACTGGCTAGTAAATAACTTCTATGAAAAGCATGATGAGATGCAAATAGTTGCACGTAGCATGGAAGGCAGTAGAAAATAATGAATACTGTGGTTTACTCAGGCATATGAACTTATGCCTGAATGCTTTAAGGGTGTTTGGCTTACGTACAGATTTTTATCTCCTTAATTCCTGATGGCCAAGAAGCTCCTTTTCATAGTCATTTATTTACTTTGAATTATACTCATTCATAACCCAAATTCCAGGGCTGCTTTCCTGAGTATCTGTCTGACAAAAACAATTTGCAAGTTATGTCCTATTGAATTCTGTTACTATTGTTCAAGTAATGTGGAAGACCTGTAATAAAATCCTAAGTAAACCACTCACTATTCCAGCTGTATCTTTCAATGAAACAGGAGCCCTGGGTTACCTCAGCTTTCAAATAAATTAAAGAAGATAGGCCACCTGTCATGGCAGTAAAGGGTTTTACCTAAAGCCAAAGCAATTTGCTCTCTTAGAACAAAAGGTATTTAAGGCTGCCTGAAAAAGTTAGCTGTTTGCTTTCTTTGAAGCAAATTATGAGAGACAATACTGAAACCAAGAATTCATATGTTGCCTTTTCTAACAAGTATAATTTATACAGACCACTGAATACACTTAAAAATCTATATTGCACTCAAGCAGTTTTTGTATTAGGGCTTCTTAGACCATGGGGAGGCAAAAAAGAGTTTCAAATTATGTCAATTTGCTTTGAACAGTTAGGCCTGCTGGTTGTCTTTCCCCCTGAATATTTCTTTCCAAAAACCAGTTGTCAGCTTTGAGAAATGAGACACTTGACTTTTTTTTTTCCCATATTTTTTTTTCTTGTATTTAAACTGTGTGGTTTTATATTATTTGCTCCAGAAAGGTTGCATGATCACAGTTACGGTTTCATTTTATTTTTAAAAAGAGGGAAAAAATGAATTACTGAAAGCACAAGTGCTAAAATTCTTTTCTCTCCCTTTAAAATGAAAAGTGTTTTAAAATACCTTTAACTGTAGTTTACAGAAGTTCTTTGAATAAATACTTCAGTCTGCTGCAGAAGAACAAGTAGCTAATTACTATTACTTTTCCACAGGTTTCTTGCCCTTTGGACTTAATGAAGTCTCAGGTTGCTAAGTCATGATGAAAAAGTGACAGGAAAAGAGTTGGGAATCTAGGATTGGAAGGAGGGGTTTTGCCATATTAATATATTTGCCAAGCTATGAGCATCCTCTTAATGCTGTGATCTTGCATGAAAATGTTGTAAGAATATTTGTTTTGGGATTACAGGAAGAAAGCAGTTGAATTCTGTGCAACTCTCACATAAAAAGGAACAGTGTTGTGGCTTAGAGAAAGTAAAATGTATTTGTAACTTCACTTGGAGGGATTCAGGAGACATAGAGAGGCCAAATGTTCTATTTCAACCACAAACATTAGCAGTACTAAAGGACAGACTTGTTTTAAATTTATTTCTCTGAAACCGCGTGGAAAATTCTATTTCTATCCCACGAAAATATCTGCAATTTCAGAAGCAATTCTAATTTCACATGCAGATGAAGTGAGCAACTTTAAAGTATTTGGGAAGGAATAAAAGAAGAAGGGAAGATCGTGATCGTATCTCAATTTTTGTGAATCCAGTGGTTGGGGGGCTCATTTAGTATGGAGAGACAGCAGTTCAGATTCCTGTTATGCCACTCGCACACTTTGGAGAACATCCACCATCCCCAGGAGACCGTTTTCAGTTTTCACAGGAGGGTTGTTCTGATTTGCCAACTCCATGAACTTTTGAACTTGCCATATATGTAGGCAGATCCAATTAACAGTGAACCTTTGCAGGGCAGGAAAAACTCTGCTTGGGAAGCAGTGGCCAGTGCTTGGGAAGTGTGGAAATGTGTATTCTCTCCCCAGGGAAAAGGTTGTGATAGAGGGATGGAAGTAGCATGTTTGTGAATTTGTAAGAATAAGATTGGGTATAAAACCTAGTATTGGAAAAGGCTGGAAAAAGCTAATGTTTCTTATTTGAAGTTTGATGAGGGAGAACTGTGTGATTTTTACCTTTTTTTTACCCTTTCCATTATGATCAAGTCCCAGTGTCACCGCACAAAGAAAAAAGAGTTGGGGGCTTAAAAGGAAATACACTGTAAACAATAAAAAACAATAGTGCAACAGTCATGAAGATTTTCTGAAATAATTTATTTGCTAACCTGGGATCAATTACATAAAGTCAACTACTCCAGTGACCTCAGTCCTGTATATCACCCTGACTCTACATCTGATAAGACAATCATGCTTCCATTAAAAATATGTGAGTTCTAAGGGAGAATACCCAGGGTTTGGTGAAGATGTCCAGGTGGTTGTGGCACTGAAATGTGCAGCCCTGCAAGCCTAAAACCTGCACGGTTACATGGCTGGAAGGCAAAAGGCCCACAAAGTTTGCCTCTGAGCACAGTGCCTGATGCTGATCTCGTTTCCAATTTATAGCAGCATGATGTGGCGAACGCCAGTGAAGCCATACCACTGCAGACCTTAATATACTAATAGGCTTGGAAGATCCTTTCCTAATTGAAAACGAGCTTATCCAGCTGCTAAATAGGACATTTGGATAACTCTTTTAGTAACCTTAATGACATAAAAGTGATCAAAATTTCCTCAGCCTGATGGCTTGGCGGTTACTATATACAGAGACAGCTGAAAAAATGTTCTTTGACACTGAAAGATTAATTTCTCATTCCTTGTGACAATTCAGTATATGTATTTGAGGTTTTGCAGGTAAAATAGGGCAGGATTTGTAAGATAAAATGCCTACTCAGTTTTCTTTTTTTCTTTTTTTTAAAATTTGTTTATTTTTCTTTGGAAGGGATATTTTCCTGTATCTAGAATCATGTTTCACCATAGTCAAATAATGTCCTAATTCGCTGTTAAAGAATATTTGCGTAAAGAAGTACCTCAAACCAGTTACTTCTATAAACAGGTATTCAGAGTCCCAAGTCTGAATCACTCAGCCTGCATAATGAATTCTCACATCTGACGGTTTTGCTGTGCTGCCTAAAATTGTTTTAAACTGTCTCATTTCAGAATCCAAATTAGTCTGCTTTTATACTAAATATTTTACAAACATCAGCCAAAATGACTTCAGAGCAACAGTGTGTTATTTAGACTTACATGCTACCAAAGCAGCTTTTCGGATAGCTGATGTTGGTCGATTGTAAGAGTTCTGTTCTTATCATTCTAATGTAGGCACATACAGCCTGGAATAGTTTTTTTGCTTTTTACAAACAAACAGGTCTGAAGACAACAGTATAACCTGGATGTAAGTAAGGGGAAGTGAGCGGGAGGGAAAATCAAATGCAAAAATTAATAATTAGCTTGCAGATTTAATGAATTAAATGTTCACCACAAAAAGTCATGAGAATATCCTGAAGGCCCAACAGTCCCTTCATCTTATTTTCAGGTAACGTTGCTGCAAACTATAGATCTTATGCTGTATTCTGCAATGAAAGAGAGAAGCATTACCTTGGGGGAGAATCTAGATAGAACTATTGCTTTATATGTTAATTATATGAGTTTATTATTTCACATTAAAACCAAGTCTGCTGTCTAATGTCTCAAGATAAAATCTAACAAAGAAGTGTTATGTCTCTTTAAATAATAATATTTTTATTATCATTATACACAATATACTTAAGCAGGCAGGGTTACCTTCTCTGTGCTCCCTGGCTTTTTTCAGACAGAGTATTTAATTTGCAGAGCCTGCTGTAAAGTGCATGTTTCAGTAATGTATGAAGCTTGGATGCTTTCCAGCTTAGAAAATTTGTTGTGTTTAGCTGATACCCATTAATCACTACTGTTCAGAAGTTCATCCTTTAAAAACTAACCTTAATGAAATAGGCTGTGGAAAGGAAAGCTATTGCTGTGGTCCCAGAAAGCTATATGAGATATTAGCCTGTGAAGAAGAAATGGCTGTAACATAGAGCTCCAAAGGGTTAGAGGGAAGAGACATGAAGTTATCCCTGTGATCAGGAAACAACTTCAGATGTGAGGCAGGGAAACTGCTCAAACCTGCATCACCAGGGAGGTGAGAAGGGAGACAGGAATGAGAAAGAAGTAAAATTTTGGAAAGTGAGAAAACAGTTGCAAAACATTTTCCCCAGAGCATCAAGAGGCATTTAAACATAAAAAAAAGTAAGAGATAAGCAGAGAATTACTTCAGATCTTCAGCCACCCTTTTGGAATAGCAGGTCAGGTACAGCTGAATGAGAGCCAGATGCCAAACAAATCCCATGAGATTATGGTCACTGACAATTACTCAAGAAACTAAATCCGCTGTCAGGAAATTACATTTGTGGCAGGTAGTACAGTGTCATTCCTTCATGCAAGGGCATAATCTTTAGTCTGAGTCTCTTGAGGGTGAGGGAAAGTAAGAAAGGGGGAAAAAAAACCCCAACAAAACCCAACACCTTAAAATTCAAGTGTTTTGAATAGCCTTGATACAGTGGCTGTCTGAAGAGCAGGGGAGTTGTTAGTTGCAAGGTGGCCAAATTTTTATGTTGTGAAACCAATTATGATTTTTTTTTTTTAGTTTCACAAAAAATAAACATAAATGTTTGGATTTAATTGTGTCCAAGTCATCAAAACAAAATCTTGTTTCCTTTCTGGTTTTCATATAAGGAGGTCATATAGTGATACTGGAAGAATTTGTGCATACAAGGACTTATATCTGACACCCCATCTTGGGTTTTTTAATTTATTTTATAGACATGAGATCTACCCACAGAATTCAGGAACTTGCTTTACTGGGCCATGTCTGAGGAAAAGTATATATATATATAATAAAAATCAGAATTAAAAAAATACTAACAAATTATTTTTTTTTTTTTCATTTGGAGACATTCTTACAGGAGGGATAGGCTGAAATTTCAAAGATAGTCTTTGCTACCCACAACTACCCCATTTAGTAACTGGTGAAGGTTAAACTGGTTACTGGTTAACTGGTTTCCTCTCTCAGCAGAATCCCATCCCTCCGGTCTTGTGTCCAGTGACAGCAGAACTCCACCTCTGCCCCATATATATGTCAGTACACAAGCCGTATCCTCTATCCTTGTACCTGGCTAATAGGCTGGATGCAGAAGTGCTTGTGAGCTATTCTGCCATGTCCCAGAGTTTTACTGAATGGATAGATCCGTTTCCCTGGCTGCGAAGACAGGTTTTCAAGGCAACCAAATACGGTGATGCTTTATATTGAATTAACATGTAAGTAGGAAGTAACTTGGTATTTGTGTTATAATTGATGAGTCTATTTTTTTTGCTGAGTGCCATGACCATGGATTATAGTTTAGTTTTAAAGCCAGAAAATAAGTGGATGGCAGGACTTCAAACTGGAGCAAAGGAGTTTGGAGTTTTGCCTCTTTTGCAGAAGTTTTCAAGTTACATAATTGGGCTCACTGACTGATTACGTACCAGCAGGGTTTGTTAAAACCATACTTTAAAGATACAGGAAAATCAAGACAATTGTGAGAGTGAAGTAGTGAGACATGCAGGAAGTCTCTGAAAACAGGAGGTTATGTATTGCTCCCACTGAGTGAGCATGTCAAGGAGAACAAGATTAATCAGATACTTTTGGGTGTCATTGCCAATAAGGTGTTATTGTTAACTAAGTACTGTTATTGACTCTGCCTGCTGGTTCTTCCCAGGTGTGTAAATCACTTTGATCCCTTCTAAATGAGCCTGATTTAAAGCAAAGCCTTGTCACTGCCCACATGTGAGAGATTACAGAGCAGATAATGGAATCAGGTACATGTCTCAGTTTGATGAGAGTTTCCTGTGAAAAAGGGGCTTCTGGTTTTTGGGGCAGTAAAAAGGGAGCGTGTCTCCACTTAGGCAAACAGGCACACACTGAACATAGTTCCCTATGAATGCTTCCTCTTTTGTTTTGGAAGTATACGGTTAACTAACAACAATGAGTTATTGTTTGTTAATACTAAAATTTAATGAAAAAAAATAGTTCATTTACTTTTTTACTTAAATTCAAAGACAGCAAGCAGCCATTCTCTAAGGATGACATAAAAAAACCTCTTTCTTTTTAAACAATATTGTCCTTGCAGCAGAGAATGTCACATTATCATACCTTCAAGCTCATAGGTTACATTGATCACACTTATCTGTAAGTCTAATTCTAGTATCTTCTTTTCTTGGCTTGCCTGTTTATTTTTCCTGTTGACAGTTTTAGTTTGTAGAGGACCATTATGGCATTGTTGTTATGTGTTGGTATCAATTTCCATTCAAAGACAACTTTATTCACAAATAATGCACAGTGCACTGAAGTGAATCTAAACTTCAACACATTTTTCTTAGAGGTAAAGACTATTAAAATGCCTAAGATTCTTGAGATACACATAAGCAATTACTGATAATTTTTTTTTCTGGGTAATTTTGGTGGGTTTTCTTGCCTTGGAACTAATGACAAGATCCATGGGAGCTTCAGTCTGAATTTTCTGGACCATCACAGGGTAGGTAGCATCACAGGGTGGATTGGCCCTGTGAGGGCACTGGAGCTGAGTTGCATCTGCTGTGGTTCATCTTCCCCTGCTGAAGCACTGAGTAATATTCCTGGCTTCAAATGGGTCAGTGATTAGGTCCTCTACAAGGCAAAGAGGTGGCCAGCTGTGAGGCAAATTGGTGGAGCAAAGTTGCAAGAATTCACCCTAGTGAGGAGGAAAACCCAAACTATTTAGGATTCCCTAAACGCTGTAGCTCCTCCTCCTTAAGGGTGAATTATGAGAGGCTTAGAGGAGGTTTGTGGTGATGTGGGTAGCTCTGGGGTGTGCCATGGAAACAACCTGGGAGGACTTGGAAAGCAGGTCTAGGGAAAGTAACAGCAGAACATGGGGGTGAGCGGGATCATTAGGGGAAACATGAGCAGGCTGAGTCTTGGTGCAGAAGTTTGTCTTGATGCCCTCAAAGGTGTAGCCAAGTGAGACTGTCCTGGAAAGATCAGCTCACTTCCATCCTAGATCTGCATTCAAGAAGGGAGGCAAATAGGAGACCAGGGTAATGGAGACAAGGGCAAGGTCTGGAGTTGGTGTTAATCTAGCACATGCTTGCAACCATTACAAATTGGTAAACAGTATCAAATATCTCTTGCTAACATGTTGTAACGAAGCCTTTTCTCTTGAATGAAGTTTTGTTTTGTCCGTGACTTGAATTCCTTTTCTTTCATGCCATAGCTACTTTTTCGGCACAGCCAGAGCCCTGTGCCACTTCAATAACTGCAGTTGTTCAGTCACCAGAGTTGTGTGGGCAGAAATTTACAGAGAATCGATGGGGATCAAAGAAATGGATCAAACATAAAGTTTGATAGTAGTGAACCAAGTTCTTGTGGAACTTGGCTGCAAAGATCCAACTGACTTTAGAGAGACCAGGTTTGTGTGGCCAGGACCGTGGGATTGTGTTGTTAGCATGTGCTGAAAGAATATTATTGTAGCCCGCTTTTATTTGACAAACTCTAAGTTTGGCATACAGAGCAAATAACTCTAAAGATGTCTTTTTAAAGCCAGTTAATAGTAACTTCTATTTCTGGCAACAGACACTTTTCCATTGCTAATAAAAGATGAGGAGGAAACTTGTCAGAAATATAGGCAGGAAGGAAATCCCTGTATTTTATAAATTATAAGGATTTAGAGTGTCACATACAACTGTTGTGCATTCTTTAGATTCTAAATGTTCTGGAAAAAATGCTAGGCATTGTGCTACAGGGACAAAAGAGTTCTGTTATGGATAGTAAATGAGTTTTTCCACTAATTAGATGAAATTGGTTATATTCAGAAATATGTGCTGAACTTGATGCTGAGACAATACAAAACCCCCACACTATTTAAATGTAAGTAGTATTTAGAAATATTTGGTATTTTATTCGTTGGTAAAAACCATTGTTAATTATAAAATACCTTAACAAGAGATATTTTTCTTTAAAATCTTCCAAAGCAAAAAAAAAAAAAAAAAAAAAAAAAAAAAAAAAAGCAGAGCATGCAGAACATTCCTAACTTAATAAACACGTGAGGGGTTAATCCCAAGGGTATCAGCTTCTTCCAGTCACTTACTAATGTCCAGGAAATACCCTCTGCCTGCTTGTTACTGCTTCAATTAATGTTTGGGGTACTCGGCTCAAAGTGTATTAATGCCATTGGTCTCAGCTGCTGGCAGGGGCTGGGCAGCACCTTCCCAGGTGTCAATGAGGGGTGGTGCCAGTCAGGTCAGATGAGAAACACCTGACAGGAGACTCAGACATAAAGCAGTGGTTTGCAGCACTGGTTTTAGAAGGCAACGGTAACTTTACAGTGTGAAAAAATTAGAAGAGCCAGTGGAAAGTCTCAAAATGAGTGTTTGCTACCAGCTATAGAGGTAGGCAGCTCTTCTTTCTATGGGTTTGAGTGATTTAAGTAAGTTTTCTCTCGGGATTATTTTGCATTTTTGAACTTGGGAAGATTTGTCTTACTGATAAGTCAGCTGGATAGCTCTCAAATTAGTCTTAAAAATTGTGTTCCTTGCTTAGCTTATGTTTCCTATTATAAACAAGTTTTGTTTATTTTCTGGCGGGGAGGAGTGTGTTTTCTTTTTGTTTTTAGCTATGTGGCAAACTTAAGTGTTTGTGGCTCCACTGAGAAATACTAGGGGGTACAGATGATATAGTGCTCTTTTCTCAAAGGGAGAGATCAGGAAAAAGCTTGGTAGTGTTCCCTTGCTTAAGGGATTGTTTTTCTGACCTATAAACCAGCCACTTCCTAGGCCCTAAACCCTAAGAGGATGCCATGAGAGGTCCAGTTTCCGACTTTGGGGAAAGCTCACTGCTCCTTGGGGAGTTGTGTTAGTTGTGGGTGGGAGAGGAACAGTCTCCTGCGTTGGTAGCACTGAAGTTCCTTGTGTGCCTGAGGGCACAACGTGAACAATTGAATCTCAAATCCCTTGTGATGTTAAAACTTGCTTTAAACTACTGCAGCCATACTCTGACTTTATATCGTCAAATCAATCAGTATAGCTGCTATTAAGGTTAAGGAAATATTTATATTTTGCAGTCAAGGTAAGTTTGTATATTCCTTTTTAAATGAAACTACAAATATATGTGACTACTTAAAGTTTTAAAGCATCTGCTTCAAAGACTTAAGATGTAGATGACAACTTCATTTTTTAAGCCTTTATTATTTTTGTGAGCGGGGGAATTGCTTCTAACTGGCCTCAGTGACTGCAGGGTTATAGAAATAAATACCAGTTTTTTGAGTCTGAATACCAAAAGATACGAGAGGCTGGCTAAAGGAGAGAAACAGTAGGATATGTTCTAAGTTGGTTGCAATTTTATTTACAACTTTATTTATTTATTTACAACTTTATTTATTTATTTACAACTTTACAACTTTATACCTCCTCAGAGTCTCCTACCCATTTGTGTTAACGTTGCTTATTTATCAGGTGCCTTGTGCTGTATCTGTGCACAGCCAGTTCTGTTTAAGCCCCTGATTGCTCACATGAGCTTAAACTGCCTGTGAGGCCTTGGGGTGTATTGTGGACCTTGCAAGTTGTTACTATGGTTCCTGAGCAGCTTCTGAAGGTGTCTGGCAATTATTTCATCTGGTGCTCTGCTTAAATAATTTCTTTACTGAGATATGGAATCAGTAAATAGAGAAGAGAGCTTGGTACAGAACTAAGTAAAAAACACTAGTAATGTCAATAGCCAAATCTTACTAGACTAGCTTAGAAGTTACTGTAAATTTGCTATATTTTATCATGCTCGTATTTATATTTCTGTTTACACTGGCAGTATAAATTATTGTATTAGTAAACACTCTTAATCTTAAATTGGATAGCTGCTCCATTTCACTGTACCTGCTAGTCTTTAAAAAGTATTCCAAATGGAAAATAAGTTCTTCAGTTGGAACAAAAGTGTCCCTGTTGCTGCTGGAGCTCCTGGGAATTTCCTGGCTGTTAGGAGATCACATTTCACCTGCATCTTTAGCTCATGCAAAGGAGTGTTAATGAGGTTTTTAATGTTAGCCTAGTAGACTTCCTGATCTTTTACTAAAGCCCAGAGAAGCATTTTGCTCCTAAACACTGCAGTTCCTGGCATGGAAACCCTTACTTGATATTTAGAACTTTGTATTTCCTCCTACTTCAACAGAATCTGGTAGAATCTTAGAAATATGATTCTTTAACAGTTTGCTTTGGACTTCTCTGGTATTTTACAGTTTGCATTGAACAGAGTTAAAACTTTACCCTGAGTTCTGATCAGATATACAAAAACTAGAGGTAGCTTTCAATGCAGTTTTCCATGTGTCTATATTCAGCATGAAGCGCCTCTGTTGGCTTGCAGACCATAGAACTATAAAACTCTAACTTCAAACATGAGATTTTTCAAATACTATGAAGAGAAGGAAGTGGTTGCTACCTCTGCACAGTGTTTGGCTCTGAATGTATTTGAGTTTTTTTTCTAGGGAGGCAAAATATGATGGCATCCATGTTAAGACATTAAACTGCCAAATGCTAATCTCGGGGGTGTTGCTGAAATATATTAAAGGCCAATTGATCAGCAACACTTGAAAAGGTTGTGGGTTTTTTTGTGGGGTTTTGGTTGGTTGGTTTGGTTTTGTGTGGTGGTGATGGGTTTTTTGAGACCAAACTGGAAATAAGAGTTAAATCTAATACAGTGTTGTGTTGAATATGTGTTGTTGAGGTAAATATACCGGTAAGTGTAAGTTGCTCTATTGATGGTGTCTGCTTCTGGACAGGGAATTTGGAAGAAAGTGGGACTGTTATGGGATGCTCATACAATGCTTGTAGCATCTGATTACTCTGTTGTTGTATTACTGACTCACTATAAAGAGTCAATATCTGTATATCAACTACTATATAAAGTCAATTATTTATATATTGTCTATCCAGCAGTATAGTACTGGAGAGATCGGCTGTTATATCTCCTACGTTAGCTGGAGGTTTAGATTGTTGCTTTCCATGCATAGCTGGGGATCACTGTAATTGTCTTTGATGATGTTGGTGCTCATGTGAACAGCTTTATTGACCCTTTTCTTGTTAAACAGTGTTAAGAAGGGAAGGCCTAGCTTGTTCCTTTCAAAGAACCCAATACATGGTTTGGGATTTACTTATATAAGATATAAGGAAGATTATAGGCAGTAAAGTATTAATAAATTAGCAACCTGACCTAACTGGGCAAGAGTGTCTGTGTATCTTCTACAATACCAGGAAATCTCACAGAGGGAATACGTGCAGCATGAAAGAGGGAAGGAAATTGTGCCATGCACTCCATAAAAATGCCTGGTTACCTCCTTAGCCACCAGAAATCAAACACAGATGAAGTGTGTGTACACTGAAATATTTCTGAAATGTGGTAAGAGAAGAAGGCTACTTCCTGTTTTTATACTACTTCTAAAGTGCACTACTGCGATCTCACTACATTTGCATATAGCTTTAAAAGTTGGACATTGTAAACTTTTTAGAACATCACATGTATTTATAGAAATATGAGTGTGTGAAATAGCCTTTGGTAATGACCTTACTTTCTCTTAATTGAGCTGTAAGGCAATAACTCTTTCTGTTCTGGACTATCAAATATGGTTAGAGAATTTATCCATGATCTTATTTTCATGGATAGTCACTGGATACATTCATTGGTTTCTAACTGCAGTTAATTGGTTTGGAAAGTACATTGATTCAAAATGTGCCTCTTCCAACACAGCTCTCTAGTTCTGCCTCTGTTTTCTGGAGCAATCATTTTTAGGTCCATGACAAGTTAACTTTTTCTGGAGAGAAAACAAAAAATTGCTTTCTTGTTGTACATCTGTACTAATCGGGCAATCTGAGAATGTGTTTAAAGGCAAATGCTGCTCCTGCCTGCTGTGCAGGGTAGAATTGTGTGTGCAGGAGTACTGGCTTTTAGGTGAGGGTTTTTCCCCTTCGTGCTGCAGAACCTGTCTCTGTAGGGAAGCTGCCCAAGGGTGTATCTGGAACCTGTAGCCAGATACCGAAGATCTGCTGTTTCCCCTTTTCCTTGTGGAATACAGTTTTGTCTGGGCAGAATGCTTTGGATCTGACACTAACATTTAAGATTATGCCAGTAAAAAGCTGGTTTTTTCCTAGTCCATAGCTGTCTGCAAGCCTTGCCTGTGTACCCCAGAATACTCTGCAGATTAGCAAACAGATGGCAAAGCCACAAGTCCTGACTTTAGGAGTCCTGTGCCCTTCCTCCATGTTAGTGTCACTGCCCAAGTGCTCCACCTTGTCAAACTCAATGAAGCCACCAGCTCCATCATAGGGGAGAGTTATGGTATGAAATGCCTATTGGAGCATTCCACAGGATGCTCCTGGGCTTCATTTGTGCTCTGCAGCTTGCAAGATGGTGAGGGTCTAAAGGGGTCCTGAAATTGGCAGCTGCAGCTTGTTTTTCCCCTATTTAAATGGAATAGACTGCTATAAAAACTGAATAGTATGCAATCACTTTCAATATCAAATTGCTCCTGTTTTATTTTTTTAATTACAACTGACTAAGAACTAACCAGTCTGTGAGGAAAAGAATATTATTGTTCCTCCTTATGTTAACAGGACTTCAGCCAGTGCAGAAATCAGATGGAAGTTTATTAAGAACCGTGAAAGGGCTTTTAGACACTTTTTCTTTTTTAAAAACCTCTTAAAACCTGCTTTATATGGGAAGTTGCAGCTGACATTCTTCTGACTGTGTGGGTGTTCTCTAGGGGCTGCTGTACCTCCAGACTTTGCTCTCTGCTGGAGGGTTTTATACCCTGAATCAAGCGAAGGGTCTTCAGTGATAGTTTCTACTTCAAAAGTTATGCCTCTGCTTTTGTTTGGTTTTGGTGGGGTTTTTTTAGGTATGAATATTGCTAGAGGGGTTTAGACTACAGCAAAAGAAAGGATTTCAGTAGTGCAATCCAAAGACTTTTGCTTGGAACTGAAGTTTACAACCTCGTTCTTGTTCTGGGTTTTTTAAGGACTGCAGTGTTGCCATCACCAAAGTCCTATAAAGCTGCTGAGGTTTAGAAATCAAATTTGTACATATACACACACATACATGTTTATCTATATACACACAGACAGCTGATCAGGACTACTGTTCCCAGTAGAGACTCTTATTTTACCAGAACAGGTACAGAAATTTCATAGTACTGGATCTTACAGATCCACTATATTTTCTCCTTAGGTACTTGGTTCCCTTGTGAGCTGTAAGTGCAGCAAGTCTGCTGCCTGAAGGTGGTTGTTCTTTTTTGTCTCCTGAAGAGAAACATGACAGAAATTCAAAGGTAGCCTGCAGAGGGACAGAAACCTGGGCTGTGCACTGCCAGGGACTGGTGTGCTACTCACAGCCTCTGAACAGGGGTGTTTGGCACCCTCTGTGTGGGTGCAAGAAAGGCCGATCACACAGCAAAAGATCTGGGACAGAGTCCTAACACGACCAAACCAGGGCATCTCATCTGCATACAGCAGAATTTTTTTAATGGGAACCTTTGCTGACTTTTGTTGTTATCAAACACACGTTAAGGGAAAGTAGCACTGGTCTGCTCAGCCTTATAAAGCAGTGTTTGGCTGCCACTACTACTATGAAATTACTCTCAGGGTGGGAGGCAGATGTCTAATTTTGTCATTGCTGCATCTCATACTGCCATTTACAAATTAAACAAATATATTAAAAAAAAAGCAGATTCATTATGCACTTTTCAAAACAGTTATATTCATTAAGTTAGTTCAGTAACTTAGTTATTTTACTTTTTGGTTTTTTCCAGGGTCATTCATGTTTTCTGATTTGAACACCTTCAAGAGTCCCTTCCCTCCAACTAGTGTCTTCAGGATCAATCCAAGAAAACACTTCCTCCTACCTCACTTCAAGATGTGACACCCAAAGAAAATGGGCTAATGTGAGTAGCTGAGTATTTGTCTTTTTTTCCCCTTTTTAAACTTTTAAACTAAGCTAGTTGGAAAGAACTGTTCCAAACATTTAAGAATTAAAAGCATCCGCCAAGGGGCTGAGAACACGCTGCCCAAGCCCAGCTTCCTGGCGCTGCTTGTGATAGAGGTGGACCAGTTTACGCTCACAGCCCTCACCCTGGATGTGCTGGCTGCTGAGGGCCTGGAGACCCCTCCAGACCTCATGATCTTCAACCTCACCTCTGTCTGGCCCAGTGACCCGTGGCAGCAAGGGTTTCTGCTCAGCACTGATGACAGCTTCCTTCTCACCAGCAATCAGCTGGATGCCACACATCTTCAGACCAGATTGTCTTCACTGTAACTCAAGCTCTGGAGCATGGCTATCTATGTTATCTGGGTCTGACGGTGCAAGGGGAATCTTTCCTGCTAGATGACATTGCAGCTCCTACAAGCACAGCGGTGATGAGTTTGCCAGTGATTCTTGCCAGCTGGAAGTGAGCAGCGGAATCCATCAATCATAGTCAAGACTGCTGTGCAGCCTGTGGATGATGAAAACCCAAGTACTGCTCTCCCTGGTGGCCGAAGGCAGGTGGGTGAAGCCACTGATGTCCTGGGAAACGATGCTACTGAAATTACTGTCACTTATCCAGATGAGGATAGGGATGACTTGGTGCTGACCTTCCTTGTGCAGGATCCACCCAAGCTGGGTGACATCCTCGTGGATGGAGTGCAGTCAGAAACATTTACCCAGCATGACCTCACCAGCAGAGCAGTAGCCTACACTCACACCAGCAGAGAGATTGGCTTGAACAGGAGGCATGATTGCTTCAGTCTCACCATTTTTGACCTCTCCAGTGAGTGGGTGGTGGGAGTGGGAGGCAGCACAGTACAAAGGGTGCATGAGGCTGCTACGGTATTGCCTGCGGACAGCACTGCACTGGAGGTGATGGTTGTAGCAGAGCCACTTAGTGTCCTTGAGGAAGGGAAGAGTACTCTAGCTCTGGATCAGCTGGATGTGGATTACATCTCAGGGTTTTAGGGTTTAGAATATGCTGTCTTTTAACCTATGAAGTGTATGCAAATGATCAGAATTATGACACATGCATTTTAGAAACGAAGCTTTGTTTTACCTGTGAAGACACAATAGAAAAGTTCTGCGTTGCACGTGAATTTACTAACGTGTTTCCAACTGTAAGGTGTTAGATGAACACCTTACAATGAACATAGCATGGTACTGCTCATAGGAAGATGGGGTAAAATCCAAAATGTGATTTGCAGATCTTGCACCATTTTCTTTTTGATGATTGAAGTACCTGTTTGCTTGATAGAACATAACCCAGGCTCAAAAATCACTGTTGTCTTCAGAGAAAATGGTTTGGAAAGGTGCTTAACATTTCTGCACATCACTGAGTCTGGTGTTAAACAAAAACGAGGGGACAGCCAGTACAGCCTCAGTAGTGTGGGTGACATTTTGTGTGATCCTGGTAGAGAGGCCTCCTTTTAGGTCAGTACCAAACCCGTGCACAGGGAAGAGTTTTGAGGCACAGTGATAGCAGCTAGATTCCATGCTGGAATCCCGGGGCTCCAGCCAGTCTTAAGGAGTTTGCTGGGTTTAGGACTGTCATTCATCTGTCCTGGATAAAACAGTATATTGAAAGCTTTCATTATAAAACTTCCAGCCTAGACTTTGCCTACCTGCAGTGTGCCTTGACTATCAGTAGGAGGAGACATTTGCCAAAATTTTCATTAGATGCCATAAGAATTAGAAATCCCTTATTTTTATGTGCTCAAGCATGTTACCTTTTTTTCTTTTCCCCCCAAGAGAAAACAATCTGAGGCAGGAAAAAGATTTTATCTCAATTTTATGTATTTAAAACTTTCAGACAGGTTGTAGCTTTAAGATAATGATAGCATAGTTTATTTTTTAAAGTCTGCTGTTCGTCTGCCAAGCTTCAGTGTTGTGAAAAAAATCATTTGCCATTCTTTCAAGAATGTTCCATACATTCTCAGTTGAGAGAAAGCACCTAAATCTGCCCTGCGAGAACAAGAGCAACTGGTAATCCCAAGGGAGTAGCTCTCTTAGTAGATCAGAATTAGCTCTAGAACATCTTAGAACTGAATTGAGTACAAAACCGATTTAGGTATATCCCAAACATTTTTATATCAAGTGAAATTGTACTTTATTTAAATAAAATAAGAGGAGAAGCAGAAGACTTCTCTGAAGTCTTCATATTGATGACATGTGGCACAGGATAATACATCTGCAGCTTTTGAGTAATAGAAATATACTGATGGCTTTCTCCTATCCTCTGGGAATATTAAATCAATTTTTTTTTTTACCTTTGGACCAATTTTTGTTTTGTTTAATACAAAGTTAAATTTATCTTTAAAAAGGGGCAGATCTTTACTCACAGTAGATTTAATTGAGTTACAGCATAGTAGTCCTTCCTAATGTGGTGAAACAGGGGTGTGACTTTAGTATTGAAAAATAAATGTGTTTGGTAAAACTATATCTGTCTTTTTACTAAATTTTGCTGAGTATAGACTAGTGTAAGTAGCCATGCCACATTATACAAGTTTGGTTGCTGAAATGCTTTAACCACATATTAACCAATAGGCAAATACTAAAGGTAGAGTGAACTATGTCCTATGTTCTGTAGTAAAATTCCACGGTGATTCATTTGGCACGTTCTTTTCATAGCTGATATTGATGAAACGAAGATAAGCTACATCCTGAAGGAAGGTGATAATGCTGCCTGTGACATCATCTATTTCTGCGTTGAAGACAGTGGTAAGATTAAGATTCTTAATTGTGCATATCTTAGAATTACAACATCTGGAAGATTGTTCCCATTAAATAAGGAAGCCATCTATCATTCTTTATAAGTAATAGGTTAAAGTGTTGTGCACACATAAGAACACCCATCGGGATATGTTTAATGTCACAAGGCAAACTGCTATGGCAAACCATGAGCTCGTAATGGGATATGGTGTTTGTCCAGTGGCCTTCATGGGGGACAGTTGGCAATGACAGTCGTGGTCAGCTGTGCATGTCACAAAAATTGAACTGTGCAAGGTGGAACATTGATGGTTTTGGAATCATGAACAATTACGTAGTCAAAGAAAAAAAAAATTAATGGTAATCTTTGCTAAAGAAGGAGAATTCAGTTGATAGGCATCATGGCTGAGAGCCTGGCAAGATGGTAAGATAGGCTGGTTAAGTCCATTTTGCCTCTATTTATACAGAAACACGTCTTTGTTTTGCATTTACTGTTTTTGTTTCAAAGCCATTGTAGATGAGTGATTATTTGTATTAACTGATACGTGTATCTTGCATCTTTTGGTGTATTTCTTTGATTACTCTTATTTTAAAATGCTTTGTTCTGTATGTGTACTGCTTTTCTCACGTAGGCTGCAACATTTTTCCCCAATCATCCCCATGAATTTATGTCACTGAGAATTCATCAAAATTCTGCATAAGTTCCTCTTGATGAAAGGCAGGCAGGAAGATTCATCAAATAAGCGTACAATTAATTCAATAAATTAAATGCTACGTAAGCATCTGCCTTCACAATGATCTCTCACAGAAAGTTAAATTTGTATTTCCTAATGGGCCCCAAATCACGTTTGAAACACTATTGAAACACTTTATTTGAAATTGGAAGACTCAATAAAAAGGAATTCTCATTGATAATTTTGAGTTTAGTCACTGGAAATCAGTATTGTCTTTGAGTTTGCCAAGGCGTCCTGCTCTAATTATTGCAAGCCAGAAAACATGTGTTTAGATCCTCTTGAAAACCAGTTGTTACATTCTACCTATAATCAGTCTGTTCCTCTTCTCACAGCAATATAAATCATTGTACTTTTATGTCCACCACATAAACCTTGCTATAAACCAATCCAGCCACAGGTAAGCACGTGCCTGAGAATTAAGTGTTCTGTTGCAGATAAAGAACTGTCTTACCCTTTGGTTAGCTGAGACATTTTGATTATTTGATTAGATTTGATATTTTGAAACTAAGCCACTCGTATTACTTTAATATGAATGTGAGCACCTGGAGTGTGCTTTGAGTGTTGTCCTTATGCCATCTGCAGGGCAGCACTGTGCTGTTTTCAGGCAGTGCACTGAGACTATCAGTTAGCAAGACAATGAAAAGTGACTTGTTTATTTTCAGTTGTCCAAGAAATAATTGAACCCTTGAAATCAGTTATTTGCTATTGCCATGTCATACATTTGCTCATGTATGAAAGATTGTGTAGTTTAAGGGACATTAAAAACATATTTGCTATAGTACATCAGCCACACCTCTGGTTCATTGTGAGCCTCAAGTTTCTCAGTTTACAAGTGAAGATGAAATAGTAGGCAGCTGGCAATGTGCGCAGTATTCATAGCTTGAAAGAGAGAGTTTTCTTTCTAGTTAAGGTTTGGGTAAGCAATAAGCAAATAGTTTCATTCACCTGTTGTTGCACTGGGCATCAGGAAACTGGAGACTTCTGTCACAAGCAAAGAATGCACCAGCCAATTCTCCATGGCAGCACGTTGTATCCTTGGCATATTTACAGCTGGAAAGATCTTCTCTTTAGGAGCCAGTAGAGTAATTGGGAGACAAAGCTGTGACAGGCTGAAAATGGCTTTTGGTTTGTGCTTCCTCTGGTTATGCTTAAAGGAAAAGGTTGAACCTTGGCCAGCTGAGGGGAATGGAGCTAGATTTCACAATCGATTTATTTTCTAGCTCTTTTTGAAGTACTGTGCAGCAAATTTAATTCAATCAAATGTGCCTATTATTTTAAGAAATACTACCTTCTCTATTTATTTTTGCTTACATCTCAGAAGATACTGTGAACTTGTGTTTCTTATAGACATCTTTTTTGGTTGTCACTTGATCAGTATGCAAGTCATGGCATAACTGAGGTAAAATAATAGTAATGAGTAACAATGGGGGGAAAAAGAATGGCACTGCTGAACATCTGGTTTTTCTTATTCCTTATACACCCAGGGGCACAAAGGGAGCCAGTTACTATATGTTTTCATTAAGAGCGCTTTAAGTCTGCTAAATGGATTGATTCTTTCAGCTAGATTACTTCATCATCTGTCTGTTCCAAGTATCTGGATAATAAATGTGTGCAACTATGATTATAATGAAAATATGTACTAATTGAAGGGTTGTTGTGTACTGATGTGATTGGCACAACTACAAGAAGAGTACATGGCTACATGTGCAGAGCACTATCTGGAAGTTTACTTAAAGCTGGTTTGGTGTGAGAAATGAAGGTTGAAAATTAAGTGCTGTCATTGGTACTACAGCACAAGGAAATGCTTTTAACAGAGATTCTATCTGGGTTAATCTTTTGATGGCTTTGGTGCTTAGAAATACATTAAATGTACCCCCTTAGTGACGTTTCCTCCCAAGGGAGCACCTCAAAGAAGGTACAGCTGTAGTAGCTGTTGTACCTAAAAGCCCATGAGGAGGAGAGCACATATACTGCTTTAGCAACTGCTTCAGCAACACTCAAGAAATAGCCTGCTATTTTCTGTGGGTTTATGTTCTGTGTTCTATAGTCCTCTTAAAAGCATTTAATTTTGCATCAGTGCAAAGGAAGCCGTGCAGTGAGATGTGTATGTGTGTGCGTATTGAATGTGAGGAGAAAATGCACATGTTTTTCTGTCTCTTCACTTTCCTTGCACAAACACCATCAGGTTCTTCCAGGAAGAATTTTCACCCTTTAATGGGAGAGCATTACCTTTTAAATAACAGGATTTTGTCTAACTTGAGGTCAGGAAAGATTTTTTAGGTTCTTTATCTGGATAACTACTTTGCTGTTTGAGATCTGCTGGGAAACCTTTATGCCAGGATGGCTGGCATTTTTCAAAAAAGTTGATCCCCCTGACTCGAGGAAACTGTTCCTGACCTTAAACTGAAACTTTGGGCAGAAGTACTAGAATTTTAACCCACTAATTTCAGTGTAAACTGGCAGCTCTGATTGGTGAGTGTTCAGTGTTGAACCTGCAGTTTCTTTAACAAAACAAATGTTGGTACAAATTGAACACAGAGTAGGTAAGGTTCAGCTGGATTCAGTGATGAGTATGCAGATAGCATATTATTAGGTTTGAAAAAAAAATATTTGTAATGGAGTATGCAGCCAACCTAGAGTAGTTATTTTTGACTTTTGCATATTTGATTTTAGAAGCACTTGTTATTTTTCTTTCATGCCTTTTTTTTTAATGCAAAGATCAGCCTTGACTGATGCATTTTGCCTGTGCTGATCTCAAGAATGAAAAGCCATTAGGTGGGGAGGCTTTATTTTAATACAATTGTTTGCAAAGGCATTATGTTTCTGCTGAAAGGAGAGAATCTGAACAACTAAGGAACAAAAATATTGAAGTGTTTCTGACATGGCTTTGATTCACCCCTTCATCTATTGCTATTTCAAGATAGATACTCTATGGTGGCTTCAATTCCAAAGCCAGACTTTTGAAATTAACAAGGTGACGCACCTGAAGACAAGGCTTTATCTATGTAGTTTTTATTTTACTTTTCTCTGAGGCGTTGCATACCATTTCTACTGATGTAAGACTTTTTAAAATTTTTTTTTTAATTGTGTAATAGGGGCCAGTCATACTAAATCAGAGGAACTGGATGATTGGATGAAAATATATATTTTTTGCAGCCTTATTCCCTGTTATGGTGTCTTAGTGGTGGTTGTGTTGGTTTTGTTTGGGTTTTTTGTTTTTTGGTGTTTTTTTGTTGTTTTTTTTTTTTTTAAAAGGTATGTTAAAGGAAGACATTTCTCTTGTGAATTATTTGAGTCAGCAGTTTCAGTTTTGTGGATTTGTACTCAGCCCAGAAGCCTTCTCTCTAAACTGGTGCATTTCATAGAATATCTAGGCTGGAAGAAAAAGACAGTTTCCCATGCTAATATGTTGCCGTAATTAATCATCCTCACTGAGGAAAATGTGTGTGTTTACAAAAGCTTGAGTGGTTTAGCTTCACATACAGGCTGTGAATTCTTCTGGTGACAGTGCTAAATTGAAGACTTGTTTATTGCCCTTTTCCCCCCCCCCCCCCTTGAAATAATATTTCTACTCTGCAAAGTGCCTTTTGGTTTTCTTTTGACTGAGCTTTTGAAGCCCAGTCAGAATCCAAACCTCTCCCTCTGCACATGGTGCTGCTTTGTTATGTAAACCTATTTGCAAGCTGGAGCTGTCAGGTTTCTTGCCACAACATTATTTTACACGGTGTAAATATTGGGAATGAAGTACCTACAGATATAAAATACCTTTTCGGTGAGGCAGTAATTATTCTTTGCCCCTTCTGCTGTGTCTCCCTCACTTTCTCAAAGGCGTTTTTTAACTGTGGGGGCAG
The DNA here is from genome assembly GCA_035583155.1 of Acropternis orthonyx. Taxonomy (NCBI): domain Eukaryota; kingdom Metazoa; phylum Chordata; class Aves; order Passeriformes; family Rhinocryptidae; genus Acropternis; species Acropternis orthonyx. Next base: position 12,126,315 of record JAWWEU010000125.1, on the reverse strand, counting down.
CAGAACTGTGTGCTGGGTGTGTTGGTTTGCACGACCAGGTTTTGGGAGAGGTGGCGGGGCTGCAGGGTTGGCTTCCCTGACGTCCATCTGGGCTGGTGCCAGCCAGGGCTGGGCTGATCCGTGAGGACTGCAAAGGTGCTGCCCTTGGTTGGTACCTCTATGTTTGAATTTCAGGGTTTTTTTTTTGTCTGGGATCTTAGAAGTCCTGGATGAACCATCAGAGGTGCTTTGGCAATTCTGAAGCTGAACCACCTTTGAGAGCTATTTGCTCACCTGCCATGCATCTAGTATGAAAGTTGTATATTTGGTTTTTGAGGACTTCTCCACTGAAAGGAAAAAGTCCCGAGCGTCATCTCGTATTGGTGGTGCTCCACAGGCTGTTGTTTCTTCATATAATAACAGCATACCAGGCTGGGATTTGGATGACATTTAACTGTGACTGAACTGTTCATTTCAAGAATTTTAAGAAATTAAAGATGGGTGCTAAAAAAGTGGCTCTAGTATTGTGCCAGTGTAAATGAGAGTAAAATAAAGGTGCTCTAAATCCGGAAAATTCTCTCACATACGGCCTATTTGTTATCAGTGTTACAAGAGCTGCTTTAGAAGATGTCACCTTGGAGTGAGTTGTGGCTAATACTAAATCTTTCCAGAAATTACTTTCAATCCCGTAAGTTTGCCAAATTCAAACAGTAATATAGACTTTTAGGAAAAAGTCCTTGATTTATTTCTGGCTTGTCTTGGAATTCCTATAGGCTTTAGGTGGAGATCCACATACATGCAGTTATATCTGAGTTGATACTCATTTGGGTGTGTGAGCTTTGCTATTCCACTGAAAGCTTTTAAAAATTAGTGGTGAAAGCTATACTGTTAAATATTATTATTAATTAATAATTATTATTTCCATTAGTTGTTGCATATATTGAAGGAATTTAAATGTCGAAAAAGGAATTTTTGTAGCCTAAAGCACAAACGTTCACACTGTTTTCCTGTCAGTGCAGTGTCTATCCCAGTTTACATACTTGGATTTAAATAAAACTAAAATTCCCTCACAGTATTTGCACTGAAGATAGGGAATAGTGCTAAGTCTTGAATTTGTTAAATAGCTCAGTTCTCACAGTGCCCAAGATAATTGTCGAGGCAAGCAGGGCAGCTCTGCCTCATTGGTTTTCATCTCACCAGCCTATTACATATGTTTAAAGGCACACACTGAGAACTGCTCCTGAACCACTGATTCATTTGTCAAACACATTTTTGTGCTTGCTTGAAATTAAATGTCAAATTTAAATTTATATGCCAGGATATACAACTGGAAAGAAATAGGAATGGAAACTGTATTCATTTTGAAAAAGTCTTGGGAGTACAGCATAGAAAAACAAAACAGCACATGCACAGGAAATTGGAAAGGTTTAAGGCACATTTTTTGTTACATTGAGGATTTAACAGCTGAGTACTTTTAATCAGGCACAACTGAGTACAGAGAACGCTGTTTTCAAAATCAGATGTATTCAATAATTTCTTGCTGGTATCTTTTCACTGGACTAAAGCTTAGGATAAAATGAATTCTTAAAAAAAAGTTGGTGTCTTCTAATATATATATAGTAATTGCACTGAAACCTGCATCTTGCACTTCAAAAACCATAGTAATTTCTCTTGTACCTTCTGTAAGCAGACCATGAAAAAAGGTATATCTTCCTCTTTCCTTAGCAAATACAGTTATGACCTGTGGTATGGTATCCCAATGACCCTTCCAGTCAATTCTGCATAGATTTATCTGCTTTCTTTGAACAACATGCAAATCTGCTTTTCATTTAACCCAGTGATAAAGAACCCAAAGAACGGTACACGCATAAAACTTCTAAAAAGATAAATTTATGTTTTTGCTATACAGTATGAGTTATGATTTTTTTTTTTCTTTTAATCTTTCACTTGTTTTCCTATCTCTGTTCTGTTCTGTCTCATCTAGAAGCCTGTTAAAAACTTTTTGAAGTCATTGGAAGTCTTTTGAAAAAAAAAACAAACCCCAGTGAGCTTTGATTAGATCTCACAGCCTGTAACCTGTTTTAGACGGGAGCAACAGCACAGGCCCTCAGTGAGCTGCTGCTTCCATCTCCACAGAGCTGCTCTTGCGGTGCAGAGCAGGCAGGGAGTTGCTTGGATGGTGAACCCAAGGCATCGCCCTCCCATGGTGGCATTTCTTGGGTAGGGCATGGAAAAAAAGGAGCACCAAACCACCCGCATTGGGAATGAGGTTCGATAGCAGCAGCAGCAGCAAAAGACTTCATTGTCATTGAGTTCTGGGGTTTGGTTTTTCTTCTTATAGGTAAATTCAACTTTATTTCCACAGTGCGCTTTTTAAGAGAGACTTGGCACCTTGTTGTAAGCTGATGTGGAGTGGACTTAGAGAATATTCGTGAATTTTTATCCGAAATCTGGAGCAATTTTTTGTTTTATATGATTCAAATCACCATGGAGTAACTCATTCTTGTAGGGCAAATGTTTTACTATAGCCTATGCTGCAGGTAAGCAAACTTTCAAAGCTGAATTTTATGCAGACATGTTGTTTATAATTTGGTTCTGTATTCTAATGACAGGAGAGGGAATATGTGTACATTGGTACTTTCTTGCATCTGGGGAAAGCAGCTATAAAAGATTTTTCATATGTTTTTGAGAGTAATAAAAATACTTGATTAAAATCTCATTACCGGTTCTTTCCAGTTAATACACTGTTGCCAGTTTATTGGAGCATGACTGTGTCAAACAAAATGTTGGATCAATTCCTGTAATTTTTTTTTTTTTTTTTTAATGACTATCACGGAGATTATTAGAGCTTCAGCCTCCACAGATTGATTATTTTCCTGATGGCTCCTCAAGAATATAAGTAGGATGTGAGTTCTACAAATACGGTCCCACTCAAAAGGGTACTTAAAATTGTTTAAAACTTGATTTCAAGACTATCATGGATTCCTATGCTCTCCATGTGTTTCTCTCAACACACATAAATTCAAGGAAATGAGACTATGGTAATAATAGTAAATTTTTTTTACATGTCTTTTAGCAGTTCCCCTTTACCTCACTCCTTTTTTTATTGTTATTTACCAGTAAGCTCTGCAAAAATAAATTCAAGTACTGTCTCTGTGTTCAGGGTTCTCATGGGCCTGTGATTTGTCTTTCTGATGTCTTTGACAGCATAAATAGGTAATTTTCTTTAAAGTATTATTAGAAGGAAAATATTTCTGTTCCATAAGTGTTGTCAGTGATGAGAATTTTAAGCATGAGGATTAAAAATGTGAATTCAAAGTCATATGAAATGGTTCCTCGTTTAATCCTGTGTAATAAGAGGGGCAGAGATTCCCCTGTTAATCTCTTAATGTGACGAATCATCTGAATACGTAAAGGGCAATTAGGAATTGAAGTATAGTTTCAAAGTGAAAAATCTGAATCTAGAAGGTATTTCTAAATAACATCGTGCTTATTAACTTAAAAATGCAGGTTTTTGTGCTTTTCTGATGGGTGTTGATCATGCCATTTAAATGTGTAATACATTCAGCAAAGTATAGCTGTTCCTCTCTCTGTCACTGTCCAGAAGTTAGGAAAAGGAAACAGAACATACAAACCTGTTCCATATAATATGCCTGTCTCAAACAGAATACAAACTTGCTTGTTCTGTTTCACATGCATCTCCTGTAGTACTCCGAATGTTTTTGGGATACCACTGGATTCAGTTTCAGATGTTTAGAACTCACACTGAATTATGAAAAATGGAAATTGAAATAACAAGTTGCAAACTGTGGTGTCACCCGAGTTCCCTTGAAGTTCATTGTCAGTATCAGCCCAGAGATTCTCAGCACTAACTTCTTTGATATCCAAGTGTAATATTTTCCATTTGTTATCAGTTCTTAGGAGTCAGTTACTCTGAAACACCAGAAAATGCATTTCCATGTTGTTACTCATCTATAAAAAAATCAAGTGAAGGGATTTTAATGGACAGAACATGAAGAGCAGCTGTTGCTCCAAAGCAGTGGTTATAAGGGGGTTGTGTCCCAAGAGGCAAGTCTCAGTCCCCAGCACCCATGAGGGGCTCAGCTGCTGCATGGATAGCACTCATCTTGGTGAAGGTGATCCCAGTTCTCCCTTGTTGGCTTCATCTTCTGCATAGCCAAAGGGCAGAGCCACTGTGTTCCTCCTAAGGCAGGGCCTGCACTGCCTTGTCCCAGCTGGGAAGTGCTGGGATGGGAAGGAAGAGTGCAGGATTTTCTACTTCCAGTGCTCTGACCAGGAAATATTTCTCATGGTGTTTGACTTCTCACATGCCATTTGAATTTAACTGGCACCAGTGATGAGTCCAAACTTTCCCAGGCCAGCCGTGTTCCTGTCCATTCCTCTGGCATATCCCCTTCTCACCCAGTGTGTATTTCACTGTTATGCAGGTTATTGCCCCCACAGGTCAGCAGCAATCACATTGGCCTTACCCAGGACAGAAATACCTCTGAAGTTAGGCACCTGTTGTTCCTGATGTTATAGAGGTTTATGGCATCTCTTTGTGATTAAAAGAGAAATGAATAATGTATTGTTATCATTCCCAGATGGAATGAGGCTCCTCCTCACTTCCCAAAGGTACTGTCCATTCAGCTTCAGCCTCTACCCAGTATGACACTTGAAGAGACCTTCCCTAATGACTGCCTGTAGCATCAACTGTGTTGCCTAGATTTGACATGTTGGTGTAATTTGGGGTCCTATGGAGGCTATAAATTCCCAAAACAGCCATCATGCTTATGAACTCTGCGGACTCAACCTGTGGATCAGTCAGCTGCCTCTTGCTGGAACACTTTAAAGATCAAACTGTAACATAAGTCTCTTGCATTGATCCTTGATTTACAACATCTGCAAGGTTTCTGTGGAGCCTCAGCTTCTTCAGGGACCTGAAATGCCAAGTGTATTGAAATATGTTGTGGAAGTTCATTGATTCGTGGGAGGAAATTAGTTTATGATTAAAGTTGCTGTTTGCATTATGGATGGGTAGTTTAGTTTCGTAGCACACACAGAAAGTTACCTTTTGGAAAATACAGTTGTTTCTGTCTATAAGGAAATCACTGTACTCCTGAGCTATGATTAGCATAATTTCAGTCTCAGTGTGTTGTCAGTCATGCTATTTTTACACAGAGAATGACAAACTTGGTAATATATCTTTTCTCTCTGCTTAACTTTACAGTTATGAAATGTAAGAAATGTAATGCATTTTGGCACTGACTGTGTCACAGCATAGCTGAAGTTATGTTTTTGTTGAAGATGGAATTTGCAGGAGCATTGGACAGAATGGATGCATCCATTGATCTTCCCTCCTGCTTCCTCCTAAAGGAGCCAGAGAGATTAAAAGAGTTTTTGTTCTGGAGGCAGGGATTGCATTTGTTAACTGTGTGATGAGTACTGCTGGAAGAACAAACACATTGTCAGGTATATCCCCTCAGTTGTGTTTATCTGTCCATATCACTTTCATCTTGTCCCAGCAGAGTGAACAAATTAAGCTTCTTCGCGGAGTCAGGCAGTTCAAACAGTAATTGTCTGCCTCAAAATCAAGCATATGGTTCTCTTGAAAGAACTGAGGAGTTTTCTTCCAGTCCAGGTTTGAATTTTCCATCCCAATTCCATTTTGAATTTTTGTATTCTATAAGACTGCAATGCACATTCAGTTCATCATAGTTAGCATGATTGGAACACGTCATTATACCTTTTATTAAATTTGGTCAGTGTGAGGCCTCAGATAATTAACGTTGTTGTTGTGTGATAGCACAGACATAGGCAGTGACTGAGCTGTTGGGAGGGAAGCTGCAAGTTCAGCTGATACTCTTTAGCCTGTCACTGACAGGTTAGAGATTCCCTTTGGATACAGTTCACCTTAGCAAAAGAGATAGGGGATGATTTAAGTCCAGATCCAAGTATTTTATCTTCCAATTAATGTAGTTTCTAGGATAAAATTTTAAAAAGTATTTTTTAAAAAACAAATGCGCACCAGTTAATGTGTCTGCAGTTACTTAATGAGGTTGTGATCTTTTCTGCAGATTCAAGGATTAGCAGGAAGGCAATACAAGGCAAATCATGACATCCACAGGCAGGCAATATCATCCTTCTCCTTTGTGTGCCACATTCAGTAACTCCATGATCAAGTTTTTTTCCAGGGGCAACTATTTCCTTGTGCAGTTTGGCTCTTCTTAGACTTTTCAGCAGTTTTCCCTAATTTCAGCCTGCTCCATGACTAAATGGCACTGGCATCGCTCATCTGCCGTGTCATGGAATTGCTTCCAAGCTTTCTTTGTTGTGAGAGTGTGTAAAGTAATGACGACACTCTTACCAAGGACAACTTAGCTGCTTCATGAGCTCTGTGAGTAGAAGTCAGGTCACCCAGGGAGCAAAAAGGAGAGCCTCTGAAGCATGGAATAAACTTGTCTTACGTTTCTGTGGTGCCTCTTGGCACCTCTCCAGAATTCAAGACACTTGTCTGTGGAGCCTGGTGACCAGTCCCTGCTTTCATTTGTGGTTTGTTGCTTCCTGTATTAATTTCCCTTGGCTGCCCTGTACTATCATCCATAAAACGTGTTTGTCTTATTGCCCTTTCAAAGGATCAGAGTCTGTAAGGGATTTATGTTCTCATGCTAAAAGGATCACTGTTAAAAATCATATTCCGTGTATTGTTTTCTTGATATATTTGTGATTTGGCAAGTCATTTGTGTAGATAATCATACGTGACAGCTAACCAATGGATTGATAGTTGTTTGAAACCACTGATAGTGAGGAAGCCTAAATTAGATCAGCTGGATTAGGATCAAAGCCCAGACAGGACATTAGTATATGCAAGATCATTAGTGAGTAAGGAAATCTCTAATAAGGAATTTATCACATAAATTGGGCTGGTTTATCAGTTCAGGTGGTTTGCAGAGTTCTTGAATGTGGTTGTTTCTTGTGAAGCTCTGGTAGAATTCTCTAGTAAAAGTCTTTAGTGCCTGACTAGCTTGTAAGCTGAAGACTGTCCGACTAAATGAATTGATTGATGTTGCTTCTTCCATAGTGGGAGATATTTCTGTAATTAACCTAAACACGGAAATGAGGGTGATTCTTTGGAATATAGTTATTAACGTGATCAATACAAAAAAGGACAGTGGTGGAAGAACAAATTCCACACTTGCCATGAATTCTTTCAGGCCAAATACAGTCCAGAAAAGCAGAAACTTTAGTGTTAGCTTTACCCACCAGCTTTTTCCAAGGAATACTCATCACTTTCTCCAGACAGTGTGCATCCTTAACAGTCTTGTGCGTAACAAAACCCCAAGGAACATCTAAAGAAAGCAAGTGACAAGGAAGTTTCTCAACTGCTTTTTTTGGTGATGATTTTTTTCTGGCACAGAACTGGTTAGCCAAAAATTAATTTTCCTGCTGGTTCAAATTAATGTGAAGAGTGACTGAAGAGCTCACTCTTAGCTTCCTTCAGGGGCACGTGCCAGGTTTTGAATTTGTTGTTGCTGTTGTTAAATTCCCTGTTCTGATGTTCCTTTGTTCTGTCTTTCTCATTTCTCTTTTTTCTCTGAGTCCTCCCAGACAAAGAGGCTTTTGTGAAGTAACAGCCAGCAAACTTCTGTTTCCCATCTGTCTTGTATCTGTCTTTGTTGGACCATAGTCCTGGTTTCAGGGAAGTTTGTTGTTCTTGAGCTTCCTGGCTATATCAAGATTAATTTTTTCTTAAATTAAATGAGGAGTAGAAGTTAGGCTTATAACAAGCAGAATATGTAAGCTTGTTTATGTGGATGATCTCTGATACTTTTTGTTGTATCTCTGTAATGATATAAAGTTGCTCTCAGGAACAACTGGAAATTCCTTGGATGGTGGTAAGGGAGTATCTTGTGCCTTTGTAGCTTCTACAGTAGCTCTGTCTCAGTTGCTGCCTCACCTCCTTTTCTTGAACCCTCCATTTTTACACATTCCATCTCTTTCTAAAAAGGAGGAATGTTTCTAAATAGAACATGGCATGGCTGCACTGCAGTTATCTATGGCTGAGGCTGTTAAGATAAAACAGACAAAAATTAGACAAGCCTGTGATACACAAAACTTCTTTTCTCCTCATTTTTCTCCTATTTTTACTCTTAAATACAACTTCCCTCTACCAAAAAAGCAGTTTTATTTAGAAGTGCAGTGATGATGGTTTGCAAATAGAAAAAAACCCAAAAATTACTGGGCTTTTTCCTGTACTTGAAAACATTTACAGTCTCTGGAGCAGCAGTAAGTTTGTTTGAGAGCTGCTTTTGCCATCTGATCTCTTGCAGTGTGTTCATCCTTTGGAAAAACTCCAAGAATTGGGAAGGACCAGCTGATGGAAAACACCTTCCTGGCCACTGTCTGAGCCATGACCCTTCATGCTAATAATTAGAGCAGAGTGTGGTGTGGCTCTTGTATTCCAGGGTGGATGGACAGTGTGCTGTGGTGACTTCCACTGGATAAATAGTTTTGGTGTGGAATCACACAGTGCAGCAAAGCATGGTATTGTGGGGCTTTAAAGACACTCTTTCTCTTGAGTTTTCAGCTTCCAGAAAAGGAAAGACCATAAAGATATAGTGTAAATGACAAGTTCTGACAGAAGGATGTAGTACTTGAGTTAGGTGGAGCATGGTTGGGTGTGGGTAAGGATTTCTAATTCGTCATAGAAACAGGCCAAAGCAACTAAGGCAAAGAACATGAGTGAAAACACTGGAGTCACAAATGAAGTAACACTTGCCCCTGATTGAGAATATGGCAGCACATCAGTTGGGTCTGGTTTTGGTTATTTCATAAAATGCACGTGGTTTTTGTTGACAATACACTGGAGTAGGGAAGGGTAGGCAAATGAGGGTTTTGGTTTCCTGCTGCGCAGTCTCACCTCATCTCTCACTGTAGGCACTGGCTCATCATTCTCAAATTACAAATCCCTTAGCCCAGGTCTCTTGTATGAAAAAAAGGATGAAAAGACAAAATCCATATAATTGTGTTAGATTTAAAAGCAGAAGACAAGGTGATTCAGTCTGTGCTCTCCTGCTCTCCCCTACAAGCTGCAATAACAGAAGTGGCTCCAAGTGAAATAGGAATGACAATGTGCCTGTTCCTGTAACACCCCCCCCACCCCCATCCAACCACATCAAACGGGGAGAAAAAACCTCTTGAGTACAAACACCTTTAGGCAGATTCATTAAGACCTTAAAATTTCTTGGTGATACTTAAAATCAAGCATGGATTTGCAGAAGATCTGTTAAATACTGATTTAAAGACCTATGGCATGGTACCAGTTTTAGATTTGTGCATTTAAAACGGTCAGGTGAACTTTTTTGTCAGCTAATTTTTGGCCTTTTCATAGTGCTCTTATCCAGCACCTGCAATATTTTCCTATTTTTGATTTGCGTACACCTAAAGAAAACCTGTGATACTATATGGCAGCCACTTGTGACATGTTTTCTGCTCTTTGCATTTAGATATTTTTTTTAAGTGATTTTATAACTTGCTTGCTCTTCATATCTGCTTGTTCTTCAAAGTTAACTCCAAGGCCTTGTGAAATGCCGGTGTGTCCTTAAAACGGAATTTATGTTAGAATCAGATTTAAGGTGTTTGGGAGACCAGAGTCAGGCAGTTCTTTAGAAAGCCATTTAATGAATAATTTGATGTTTTTCTATATTTTCCACTAGCTCAGATGAAAGTAGCTGATTAGGGTAGACCAAAAAAAGATGACTTTTTCCTGTAAAAAGTGTGGGGCTTTTTTCTGGACTGGTAACCCATGATGTTACTTCAGCTTTTGAGATGTTCAGGAGAGGAAAATCTGCTAATTACATCAAAAGTAAAGACAAAGAATGAGTCCTTTTTTGCATCTTTTAATTTTGCAATTTGTGCTTGCAGTAATATAGAAACAATCTCTAGAATTAAAAAAAAAAAAAAAAAGGTGTATTTTTAGGAACAGTAAGTCCATTGGTGAATTTTCAGCCTGAGATTATTGGTGGCTGTTAGTTTGTTTAAAGTTTCTTGGAGAATATTTTTGTGAGAACAAAGTTTTCTTGAGTGTAGCAGTATGCCTGCCTGCTTTGTGAGTGCTGTGTTGGAGTGTCTGTGTGTGCCAGGAAAGAAGGAAAATGAAAGATTAGGCATTAATAGCAGCTGGTTTCGCTGCTCTGCTCAGAACAGCCACTCGTTCCTCCCGGGCTGGAATGCTTGCTCTTTACAAATACCAGGCTGAGAATATTCACTCCTTACACTACGGGCTGATATTGTGGTACACACAAATGAAAACCCACCAAGAAAGCAAACTAAAAAAACCCCAAATCCTTTCTAGATGCATCTGTGTAAATGAAGGGGGAAATGAGGTATCTGGGGCAGGGGAGGTGTTCTGCTTTGTTGGGGGGTTTGGAGTTTTTTCTTTCTATTTTTTTCAGAATAGCATGACTTGTCTGAAAAAAAAATAACTCCTTGAGCCATACTGCAAGACTAATTTAATTCAAAATATAGGCAAAAACTGCCTAGTTCCCAACAGACTCGCATTTCCTGACCTGTTTTCTGTCCCTTGCCAAGTAACTTTTGAAGTATTTCTGGTCGTTGGGAGACAAGGGCCTGTTTTTGACTAGAACACCCCTTAATTTTTTGGCTAAAGTTACAAGACAATTTAGATTTTCCACTCCCTCTCATCTTTCTTTTGAACTTCTTCAACATTTGCAACTATTTCCCTGTCGTACATATGTATGTTAACTTTCTTTTTCTGAGCTGCTGGGTTTTGCTGTTTCTTCCTTTTGTGCTTCTCCAACTTTTCATTCCTTTTATCTCTTCCACTGTTTAGTCCCCTTGACTGCTTTCTCTCCTTCTGTTTCCTTTTCAGTACATTTTAGCTCTCCAGCAAATCAAAGCCAGCTGCAAATATGTTTGCATCCACAGGGACAGCTGTTGTATAGAAACGTCATTTCACTTGAAGGAGTTGATAGGAACAGTGCCAACCACCCAAGCTAAACCAGGTCTGAGATGGACTATTCATCAGGGGGAAAGAAAAAAAGGAAAGTATCCTGCCACTTGAGTTATTGATGTACTGTTCTTTACTAATTTAGAACTGCTGAATATACAGACACACTGTCTCTGAGGGTATCAGAAGGAAAATCCATGTTTCCTTAAGGTCTTTATAGCACTTGGCATGACATCAACCCTTGCTTGGGAGTAATAAAACCAAGAAAGCGGTAAACTGGGGTAGTATTTTTAGGAAAACACTAAAAAGAGGCTGTTTTTTATGAAAATCAAGGGGTTTATGAAATATTTTTTGAGAAAAACATGGAGAGAGACCGTTTACAAGAGCATGTAGTGACAGGACAAGTGGGGAAGTGGCTTCAGACTGAAAAAGAGAAGGTTTGGATTAGATATTATGAAAAAATTGTTTACTGTGGGGGTGGTGAGGCACTGGAACAGGTTGCCCAGGGAAGCTGAGGATGGCTGGAGCTGTTCAAGGCCAGGTTGGATGGGGCTCTGAGCAACCTGGTTTAGTAAAAGGTGTCCCTGCCCATGACAGAGGGGTTGGAATGAGATGATCTTTAAGGTCCCTTCCAACCCAGGCCATCTTATGATTGTATGATCATAGCTGGACTGACAACCCTCTCATTTCATACTGGCCTGTTTTTATGACATGATTTGTTGTAGTTTTCAGTGTTTTCAGTTTCTCTGAAAAATGCAAGTGTAAAGTACATAATATAAATGCCTTTTTTTTTTTTCTTCCCCACAGCAATTACCCCTGCATATATATTCTTCCTAAACATTGCAAAATGGGGAGCTGCAAGATTTTGCAGCTTCTGGTGCACATGCAAGTAATCTAATGAGTTTGTGGTTTAGTTAGAAAATAGAGGTGTTTAAGCATATATTGGGGACACCCTCTAAAGTTTTCCTGTTTGTTATTTTTAAAGCAGTAAATCCTCAACCTAGAGGATGGATTCCTTACACTACACTTACTATGTCTTAAAAATTACAGAAAATGTGTTTTCAGCAATGTTGTGTTGTGGCTAAATAATCTGGGGTTGGTTATATTGCATATTAACCTTTCTAAAACCCTTCCCACTCTGGTAGCAGGAGCAGATGTTTCCAAAAGAAAATACCTGAAGAATGATGAGTATCTTTGTCAAACAGCCATATGTAACAGTGTATTTACCTACACATTGGTGTTTTGTATGCATGGAGGAGGCTGTCTGTGTTTCCTTTGTTTGTTAGGAGGGCTTTGCAGTGCAAATGGATGGCAGAGATGCTGGTACCTGTCACTAGACTCAAGTGTACAGGTGGTCCCATCACGTGTGGGTTGTAGCTGCGAAACAAACCTGTCTAGCAGTTCATCAGTAACTGCACACTTGAGAGCCAGCTTTCGGCTGCAGTTCTTGAGTAGCAGGAAATTGGCTGGTTTATCACGAGTTTATTATAGAATTAAAGTTTTTTTCATGTTGGGAGTCTCTCAGTTGGTTTTGGTTTTAATCTAGCCTTAAGTCAGAGTTTCCCTTTGTTTCTAGTCCTTCGATTCTCAGCTGGCAAAGTCTTTGTTAATTTGGAGCACGCAGAGTTCAGTCTTGCCTGTAAAAAATGGCGGGAAACCCCCCCCCCCCCCCCCCAAAATACTGAAGTCTGTCAAGTGATGAAGGCCATGAAACAAATGCCTGGCAGAAATACAATTATCAGGCTGAAAACAATTCTTTCAGCAGAAATGGTGTTATTTGTTGGGGTGTTTCTAGGATGAAAGGAAGCCTTTCGATTTCCTATACCAGAGTAGTCACCAAGAAGCAAGTGTGAATTATGCTTCCAGAGGTATTTTTGCAGCCTGCACGCAGCATGTCAGCCAAAGCAGTGGACAAACAGCTAAATAGAGGTTGTTGTTTTTTTAAAATATCACAGTAGATAAATAGGCCTAGGATTCCGCTTTGCAATCAAGATGAAATTTTATTTTTTTTTTCAGACATCTGTTTTCTTTACTGCTTTTTTTCACACTGCTGCTGAATGACTTGTATTTTTAGTGCCAATGAACAATTAGTTCCAAGCTGGAACTTCTTCAAACACCTTAAAATTGATTTCAGGCTCCCAGGTTTTGCACAGCTGTACCCTCACTAGTTACTGGAATTACTTGCAGTGTATAATCTGGAGTCACTTCCAGTGAGCAGGAGAATCCCATGCTGGACTTTGCCCTCTGCTTTTTAAGAGCCTGAAGGAAGTCTCATAAAAATTGTGTAGATGTGAGAGTTTGCAACATTAATTATGAGGTGATTTTGATTAGGTGGTAACCAGGCAGTAGCAGAGGATTAGGTCCTTTAATCCAAAATTTTGAATGCTTGTTTTATGCAGTGCTGAAATAGTTGATCTCATGTTGTCCCCCTTCTGGAACAGAAGGACATAATTACAGAGCAAAATGGGTTAACGTTTAAAGAAAATTTTAAAAGAAAAATGTTAACCAACATAATTTTTAACAAAAAATGCTAGCAGGATGCAATTTTCTGTTATTAAAATGTTTCTTTCAGTCAGTAGAGGCTTCTGAAGTTCTCTTTCCTTGCAGATTCTGGGAAAATCATCAGACAAGGACACAGTCTGGATTTTGATTTGAGCAACTTTTTTACTTGTCTATACTTTGTCCACTACCTATAAGCAATGAAAATTTTCTGAAATTAAATGTTATTATAATCCTGTACTACAAAGCACACTGCATGCAGCATAAGGCCTAATGTTGCTAGGGGGAAAAATTAATGATCTAGAAGGTTATGGCTTCAAGACCAGTTATTATTCGATTACCATTGTTGTGTGACAACAGATCACATAAGAATTGTACAGAATGCTTCTAAAAATGTAATACTTCCCTAAAGAGTTAATTTTCTAAACCAGAAGAAAATTGCAACCTAAATTATGTTGTCTTTGTACATTTTAAATGGCAGTTCATTCATAATTTTATTTTTTTCAAGTTTTCCTTTGGGTAATACAAAGTAACTACTGTTTTAACGAATTATTTTCCTGAAAGCAAGTAGATATTTATTCACAATTTCCAAATATTTTTGTATAATCAATCAGTATATAAGTCATTGTATGATATCATCCTTAGATGATATGACATGTGCTAGGAGATGCTGAATTCAGCCTGAGGCACATACTAGCATTGTTAAAAAGTCATTAATGCAGGACTGTGAAGTGGATGACCTAAAGCCTCCCAAAGAGTTGTTTTCACAGCTCTAATCCCACTTCTGACAGAAATGATCTTTGCAGTAGTAGTCTTTGAGAGTTATTAGATGGCTTGCTGAGGGAGCTGGTGTGCTAAGACACAGCCTGTGACCTGAACTGGCCTCCAGCCTCCTGAACATGTGCGCTGGTCGGTGCTAGAAGGTCTGGGAGAGTGGACCATTAAAACGCCAGAGACCTGAGGGTGATCCCCCAGTTTCCCTGCCCATGATGCAAACAGAATGCTGGTATCTCAATATCTGACCATCTGTTTGAAGACTTCTATACAAAACCAAATTTTTTCAATCAAAACTCTCATATTTCACTGCTTAGGATAAATCCTAACCTCTGCCTTAACCCTGATTTCATTTATAAATGCCCATTACCATATCTTTATTAATTCTGTTTTTGCATGCAAATTTTAGTTTTGATTGTTATCTGATACGTTTTATAATATTTAGTATTTTTACAATATCTAATATTTTCTTTCTTCTGCCATCTCACCTTTTCAGTTTATAGCAGTCTTGTTTTGTAGACAAGAACTATTTTGGAAAGCTTAAGATTTAAATGAGTTGGAAGAAAAAAATCACATTATCAATTAGCTGTTTGAATTAATTGTTGACTATCGCCATGTTGGAAGTCGGTGCCCGACCACAAACCTACAGTCACACATTTCTGAATACCTGGTGAAGACAAGGTTGTGATGTGAACTTTACACCTGGCCTCTAACCCAACCAAAACTCCAAAGTCTCCTGTTATTTTGGAAATGGTTTAGTTCTAAACTCTTTGCTGTGGTTCAACTCCATGCCTTGCCTTCTTTGATAAGACAGATTCACAAAAGAGATAAAAAGCGTTATTAAGGCAGATCATTTCTTCATGCAGCCTCCTGCATCAGTCATGTTTAAACATAATGTGATACCCGGTGCCTCCAGCCTGTCAGTTTTCAGACACCAGGTTCTTGCTGAATGAACTGAAGCTTCTCCCAGCGACAGAGTCAACACTGACAGCAGGAAAAACCTCCCACTGAGGACCTCTGTTCTCATTGAGGGTATGTGCAATGTGTTCAGCCAAGATCCTCAGCAACAGGAGAGGTACGGGGCTCAAGCTTGGAAGAATCCTTTTTTCGCCCTCTAAATATTTAGTGCAGGCACAGGAAAAGTGGCAGGAAAGGAAAGTAGTTGCTTATATGTGAGTATGGGTTGCCCTCTAGTGAAGAGAGGGGAAAAGCTTGCTTTAAGAGAGCTGCGCTGTAAGAGGCACACATCAGTATGAATTGTAGGAGAAAACAGGATTAAAGCCCGTGATAAACTAGTCATTATAGTCATGGAACTTCCTGTGCAAAGGGAAATGCACTTAAAGCTGGGTAATTCCTGTCCTGAGGATTTTTAAGAACCACAATTCGGCAGTAACTTGATGCAATAATTTTAAATTGACTGGCATAATGTGACTTGTGTTAACCTGCTTTACCAGGATCTGAAACCTTTGGGCGAGTGATGGTGGAGCCAGTTGGGAACCTTGGTGACTCCTTCAGCTGCAACAGCGAGCAGGGGTTGCTTTGCACAGGCGCTGACGGTGCAGTACAGCCCAGAGCACCAGGAATAGGGATGTCTGGCTGACTCCCCCCTCCCTCTTGTACAGATTCAAGATGCTGGTATGTAAATAACAGTTTCAGATCCCTTACCTCTGTGTGACTCTGAAATTGCTAAACTGACTTCCTTTAGGACAAAGCTGGACCTGAGACACAAGCCTTTGGAAACCTGGACTTTCTAGCAGCTGATCATGCTCCCCTAAAACAGCCTGGTTCTGATGGTTTCAGCCTGTCACCTGCTCCACTCTTCCAGGTAAGGTTGTCCCATAAGCCTGTTGCAGAAATTCTTAATTCTTCCCTGCTGAAAGATGGCTGTGGTGCAGAGCAGGGCATGCAAGAAACAATGGGCAGTGTCTTAGCGACACACTTCAGCAATGCATTTACTTATTTCCCTGTCCCTGACAGTGGCAGCTTAGTGTGGACACGTACAACTGGGACTGGGAGCAGAAGTCACTGGTTTAAGCTTACCATTGGGGGCCTTTTTACGTAGGGAGAAAAGAAGAAATTGATTTTCTTGCAACTGGGGGAAAAAAAAAAAGCAATTGGTGTGTATACGGTATGTATGATATGAAACAAAATAGAACCACGCATCCTGCTTTAAGTCAGATTAATTCAAATTCCTGAAGTCTTTTTGGGGTCTCCTGGTTTTTGCCTAAATTAGACTTAGTGTTTTATTAGGTAAATGCAGTAGTCCTGCATTAAGAGTAGAGAGAAATAAGCTCTCCTAGAACGTATTTTATCTGCTCTGTTTCAGCAGTCTGCGTTAAGGAAATATTACTCCTATCTCCAAGTGCGTGTTTCTGCCATTGAATTAGTTATTTCACAGCAGAGTTGGGACATCTGTTTGGATGAATTTGCTACTTGGTGTTTTCCAGTTTATAGTAAACATGCAGGGGGAGTGGGTTGTTCTGGTTTGCTGGGGGTTTTTACGTGTTTGGTGTTTGTTTTAAGGTGGCACCTGGCAGAGAATGGCACATTCACACTGTTCACACGCTCCAATGGAAGGAAAATGCACACAGGCACAGAAGCAAGAGAGAGATCCTGGGACCACATAGCACAGCTCAGAAATTTAGCCAGTTTCATGGGTGCTTGACTTCTAAGAAGTGATTTCAACAAAAAGCAGACTCCAATCTTGGCTCTTGGATGACCCCTTTGCAGCTGTTTCTGTCAGGGTTTGGTGTGCCAGGTTCATATGAGAGTAACTTATTTACAAAATTCAAACTACTTCACGAGTGGCAGTTGGTTTGGTTGGTTGGTTTTTAACTCAGGTTTTTTTCATGTTCTGAATACGCAGGTGTAAATGTGTGCCTTATACCCACCATGGAAGGTTGGTGCTTAGAAAGATGTTGGTTTTGATTACATGTACGGTATTTAGCTTTTATGTAACTGGGTTTGGTGGGGCACTTGTTGTTGCTTTTTTTAAATAATTTCTGCAGGGGAAGAAGGAAGATAGCAGTATTAAAATGGAAGCTAAATAGTAGATGACCACCAGTTTTGCCTCAAATTTACAATGAGGACCTCAACCATAGGGACAGGAAACTCACACAGGTAAGGCTGTAATTGCAGTTAGGAGAACATGGCATGTCATCAGTGAGAATCAGATGGTATCATAAAGCATTGACATTTTTCTAGTGTGGCTTTAAGTGCTTTCAAACCTCCTTAAACAGATTATAGCGCTTCAGAACAACAACAAAGACCTCTTTCCCATATTGTACAATAATTGCCTATTTGTTTGCTTGATTATAGCATCAAAATACAGGCAAATACTTAGGCAACTTCTTTTGCCAGATGGCACTGAGGAAACACCTGAATTGTCTAGATCAGAATATTTTCCTTGGGTTTTTACTTCTTGAAAGAAAATGGATTTTCTCTGAATTGTAGGTTTTGTTCTGTTCACTCTCTGCATACAGGCACTTGGGAATCATTAGCATAAGTGAAGTGCTGCTTAGCTATTTAATAAATCCTTCCCTTCTGCTTCCTCTGAAGGTTTTTATCCAGACTAGCTTAAAACAAATGACCAAGGCTTGGTTTTGGGAGGGTTTTTTGGGAAAAGGGGTGCTTTTAAGGGAAGGCTTCAGCTTTACAGCGTTTTTGTTTAGGGTATGCTAAATGTAAGCAGTTAAGCTGGTTTCTTCTAGGGCTGCCAGGACAATTCAACCTGTGAAGTGGTGAGGAGTGGCTGTCAACTCTGCTGCACATCCCATGCTGCCTTTTTGAAGAGCAAAGTGTGGTTACTCAGCCTGTTCTTAGATGGCGTCTGCAAATCAGGTAAGACCTGAATTGATGAACAGCAAATCTATGTCTGGGAATCCTCAGCAAAGCTAATTTTTCATTATTTCTCTCTGCACAACAGATGTGTGTTCTTAAAGAGGCCAAAACTGAGCAAAGATTGCAGCATCTGCTATGTTTCAGTTTGTTTGCGTAGTGAAGTCCATAATAATGCTCCGTTAGATGATGGCATCTCAGGCAGTATAGGCCAGACACCGCATCAAGCAGAGCATGCTCCTCCATGGCACTGTTGGACGGGCTCCAGGCAGAGCCAGGGTTGCTAACTACAGCTGTGCACAGCTGGAATCAGCTCCTTTCCCCCCAGTCCTGTCTCTGCATTGGTCACATTTTCTGTTCTCACTTCTTGTTGTTTGCCAATATCCCCCTCCTGCCATGCTCAAGCCCCTCTAATGCAGTGCAGAGACTTCAGCCTTACTGACACACCAACCTTTCAGCAGAAAGTGTTACAATTTTTTTCCAAGCTGTAGGTGTGCTGATTGTTATTTTTCGGGTAAACAACAACCAGCTTTTCAACAAATTTCAAAGAACAGAGTCTATTTGTGCAGTAAAATTAAGTTCCGTAAAGACAGGTTCAGAGCCACACAATCTCCAGAAGTGGAGTTTGACTGGGGGTGGCTTGTAACAAGAAAACACCTGTGAACAGTTAAGTATTCATAGCCTGTTAAGAGGAAACAAATTGAGGGATGACTAAATAAATACATATTCAAGTGGAAAAATTAATGGGGGGAAAAAAAAAAGGCACCTGAAAAGTTATTAATAAATGAAGACAATTTATTACTTCAAGTGTTAATGGTAAAAAAAATTCAGCACAGCTGTTGCATTTAAAAAAGTGAAACTACAATTAAGAAGTACTATGTTCTAGTTCAATAAACAGATGAACCCAATGTTCTTTAAAATAGTTAAGCATTATACAGTACATCTTATGAAGACCCGTAAATTAAAGAACTACTTCTTAAATTTAGAGATTAAAAAAATTCTGCATTCACAGCTTTAGCTTCTTTTTTCTTCCACGACCATCAGGAGTACCATCCATTTTGCGCTTCTGTGCCTGCAAGGTATGATTTTTAAGTAAGTTATTGTGATGCAAAAAGGTTGTAAGCAAGTAATGTGTTTCAAAACAGAACAGATGGAGATGATTTACACCCTGGCAGCTTTAAAATGTGATTAATTGCAAACATATACTATGGTAAATACGCACACCTTTGCTGTTGTTTTTTATTCCCCCGCTTCTGTAAGAGTTATTATTCCATCGAGTGTATAGAAGTGAATAAGGCTGTTGTAAAGCTTCCTATTTAGGACAAGTTATTTCTAAATACTCATTTCTGTGTTCTGTGAGCAAGTCTAAGAAACTTAGCAATCCATCACTATTAACTTTACTTGCCAGATGTGCAGAAATCCGTAATTTGCGCTTCTAAGTTGTTGATACAACAGAGCTCTAGGCAACAACCACCTGAACAGCAAACTGATGTAAGAAAATGGCTATTTACAAAATAGTCCTGCGTATTAGTGATACTTTGAATTTGGTCAGCAAAGAGAGGTATCAAGCATGTGTGCTGTTTTTCCAAATCTATCTCTAGAAGCCCATTTGTAAACAGGTCTGTACATTATTTAACAGATTATATCAACCAAAAGGCCAGATACACCTCTGATGTATGTACCAGGGTAAACCTATATAGTGCACCAGAACATAAGTTTATCTGCTCCAAAGCCTGTGAGCAACAATTTAGAACCTAAACTTACTTTCCTTTATTTCCTTGTACTATCTGAACACCAGTGTGAACTTTTAAGCAGCTTTTAACATTTTTGTTGTTGTTTGTTTTTAAATAACTTTAGGTATCGCTTGTCCTAGACAACTGGAAAAGCACTTTGTTTTCAAGGGCGCTTTTCCCCAGTACCACCTTTTAAGTCTTACCGAAGATGGTTTTGGTCCACGTTTCTTCTTTTCTGCCTTTTCCTTTTCTTCCAGTTCCATATTTTCTCTTTCAATGAGAGTTATTAAAGTATTGCATCTCCTTTGCAGTTCCTACATTAGATAACATATTCAGTCACGTGCCTTAGGCAGCCACTTAAAATCATATTAGAACATTAGAAATGCTGCTGAGTAGGCAAGTCTTGTGCTATATCTTGTCAGAATAACAAAGGAATTAAATGTTTTTTCATACTTACTGGCTGCCTTCACAGGAGTGGATTTGATCACAGATGTTTGCTTTTTAAAATACATTTGTATTTAAGTCAAATTCATGTTGATTTTGGAAAATGGTACCTTAACACTTTGAATTTCTCCTCCCGTAAGACTTGTTAGTTTTAAATGCATTTGCCACCCGCTACAGCTGTTGTGAAGTTACAAAAAGAGTAACACCTCATTCAGATGCACATACCTCAGTATTTCAGCAGCTGTTTAGTTAGCCTGGGCTATACTGGTATTGTCATAGGCATTCATGAACAAAAAAGATTAATGTGTATATATATACCATTGCAGTTCTGGACTTGAGAAACCAGTCAAATCTGAATTGCGGCGAGTTTCGGATACATTGTCTTAATTCATCATAGACATTTTCTTTATCAAATCCTAGTTTGTGAAGCATACAGATCAGAAAGCGATCTTCCTCTTCAGTGTAATTCTTCCCTTTATTAGTACCATATGATATTCTTAGTTGGTGGAAAGGGGCTTTATATCTCCCAATCTGAACAAAACAAATAAGACCATATAAAGCTAAGAAAGAGTTCAGAATTAGCATGGAAGTCTTTTGTAGGAAAGCAATACATCACATGAAGACAGAAAACTAGATCTTTTATGATCTCTGTGCCAAATCACCACAAGGACTGTAGGTTTGGGACAGTGCATTTATCAAAGCTATCTGAACTGGCAAATTCTGGTTTAGACAACAGACAGCTTTGTGACTTTTCATTAGTGGCAGACTCCAGACCTATCGCTACCTTTCAAAACAGTCAGGATCTGTCAGGATTCAAATGGCAATGATCTTTTTTAACACACAAATCCTCAAGAATTGTCAAAATCAGAGTAAGAGTAAAAAGGTACACAAGATGGTAGCACATGGTGCAGCTGCATCCTGGTTAATTGAGTCTGACACTTGTTCCCTAGAAGAGAATTAATTCATCAAACCTGAAGTGGAGAGGAAATTCTGATAAACTCTCTTAATTTACTGCAGATCTGTTCACTATTAAACCCTGACTGATGAAACACAGACCAGAATGAAAGCATCCTCCGCTTTTAAGTCTTCCCTTTTAAGTGTTCTAAACATGTGTGTATATATACATACATAAATAACATTTTCAGCTACATGGGTCCAAAAGAAATTCTGCTTCTTCCAAAAGCCTGTGGTTACCAGTAGTTTGTTATACAGCACTATGCACTGTGTCCTGTGATACAGATGACTGCTAAAACAGGTTAGGCCATATCTAAAATTGTCATCACATCTGTCTGCCAGGACAGCACCGCTGTGGGATGGAAAAGCTCGAGGAAGCAAGTGCTGAGGATTATGCAAAGAGGCAAATGTCATGCCCAACGTGTTGTCTTCATACAGCAGTAGCACTGGCCAGACATGGAGTCCTGCTTTTTCACCTCAGTGGCACCAGAAAATAAAGAAAGCAAGAAACAAGCAAACTCACCTTTGTGTCAAGTGCCTTTTTTATGCTGATTCGTCTCTGAATTCTGGCTTCTCCTCTTTCAATCTGAGCCATGATCTTCTCTATGTCTTGGAGTTCATTGCATCTTTCCCAGAACACAGCTATGAAAAGAACAAGTGGTTAGTTTCTTATCACACATCTTGAAAGTTAGGGGGTTTACCTTAAAAAAAAAAAAAAAAAAAAAAAAAAAAAAGATAGTAGCTGTTACTTTCTTTTACCAGTGCTTACTGCTGTGTAACAACAGGCCTTTCCTTGATAAGGAGCCTTCCTTCCCTTCCTGCTACCATGTGTTGTGGTATTACAAATGCTATTTTCAAGGGTTAGATATAGAAGTCCTCAGTTTAAATGAGGTGCAACAGACCAGAAAGGTTTTCATGAGCCAGTCTGCTCAGAGTAAAAAAGCTTCTTCAAATGGAAACTGATACAACAGCAACACAGTTTTACAGCGCAAAGAGGGAGGGCAACTGAGTGGCCAAAGCCAAGCAAGTGCCTGGAAGACAATTATTGTTTAAATAAATGGGGTTTTCAGAAGGATTTTTCACATTTGCATGCTGCTCTATACTTTTAGAAATTTAGCCCCACGACCTTGCAACTGCACTACAGTGGAAAACACTTCTGAGACATCAGAGGTAAGTAGCTATGTGGGCTCAATTTACAAAACCCAATGGTCATTGTATATTCAGTCATAACGTGTTTACTGTATCCCACTCTTGAGGAGGAGATAAAGGTTAACTACCAGTTAGTGAATACATGGAAAAAGGGGAATCTCTCCAGCTAAGCATTGTTTCTCAGCATTTCCTTCTGCAAAAGGTTACACTGACACTATGGTGAAGGGGATCAGCAATAGTTTACATGTGCAGTTTGGTACAGCCATAATTACGCAGGGGCTAAAGGTGGTAAAATCCTGATCAGTAGATCCAAAACCCATCAGTACAATTCTACCCTGAAAATCTTTAAGAGCAGTGTAAGAAACTCCCATGTTCACAGGCAGTTCAAAGTAGGAAAGCAGTGTTAGGTATGGGCTCACAGAGCTGACCACAGGACTGAGTTACCTGAATACTCAATGACTTCCTCTGGGGTTTTTCCTTCTACTTCCCGTGCTATATTTTCAATGTCATCACGGCCCCACTTCTCATTGGCTTTGATGAACTGGTTGAAATCTCTCTTATTCCAGTTAGTGAAGCCCTGTAGAGCAGTTAAGGAAACAGCACAGAGATTCAGAATTTGTGCATCTCCAAATTCACTTCAATAGAAAGCACCTGTAACACTTCCACCATTCCAACAGTGTTAAACCTCTTCCTTCTCTGCAGTTTAATTTAGCAGAAAAACTTGTTTTATAATACAGTCTCTGTAGTCTAATGATTAGCACTGGTTCTCTAGTTACCTACTTGTCTCAGGTAAGAGTTTTCAGCTCATAAATTAATCCCTCCTCCAAATAGTCTCTGCAAGGGAAGAGGGGATCACTGTCTTAGAGGAAAAATTGCTCCAGTGAAGCAAGTGGCGTCTAAAATGGTTTTTGCTTTGTCAGAGAGGCCCACCAAGTGCCTCACAGGTTCCCTGGTCGCTCTCCCTCAGAAGGTATAAAGCTGTCTTGTGATGATGATGCTCAGCAGGGACACAAATGGCAGCTGAGAACTTCAGCTGTGCTAAAATAGGATCATTTTGTATTACCAATAACTTTAACAAATTGTTGGAAGGAATATGCTCTGTTGTGATTCAGCCACAGCTTACTGGGCTGTACTGATTCCTGACCTCTGTGAGTCTGTTGATTCTGCTGTTAACACTGAGCTGTTCCAGCACATTACTACTCAAGCAAGAGATTTTGTCCCGTACTTCTGACCCCCTGCCAAAATACAACATGAAAATACAATACCCAAATAATGCATACCAGGCATTAACCTGTTTTACATTATTTAAAGGTACATGCTTCCTAACTATATACCTATTTGGCTCATACCCTCTTTTAGAAAAAGGGCCCTACCCACAACCAGATGTAGTTTAGGAAAGCTGACCATTCATTCGTTTTCCAGGATTCATCTCCATGTGGGTGTGAAGCTGTGGCAGAATATATGCATTAAATAACGTGGAACACAGCACATCTAGCTCTGCAGCCAGTCTGCAAGATCCCACACCCAAGGAAACATGTCACAGTCTACAGCCAATGCCAGCTTGGGAAGCAAGACCCTCATTCAGGAGAATCCAAGTACACTAATTTGGTGTAATGTTTTCAAAGGTATCCAGGCCCACCACAAACCTAATGCTAAAACTCTTCAGAGCCAAGATTTGCAGTTGAGTTAACTACGGCACCTGTGAATCAATGACCCAGAACTGTTCCTGTAACACTGTAAAACACAAAACAAGCTTCAGCTGATTTCAGTCTCAATGAAGATACCTGGGTTAGAAGCTTCTCTTTTTCTTCTAGTTCTTCATCATTAAGAGGTTCGGCCTCATCAATCTTAAGCTGCTCTTCCTTTTGTGCCTGGGCTGAATTTGGGAGATCAGGATTACGAGGTACCTGAAAGGTTTTGCATTTTGTAAAATTTGACGGATTTTTTACAGGTAATTGATAACTGTCACTTTTCTGTCACTATAACCTGCAATCTGGTGTCCCCAGAACCTTCTCTTCTCCAGGCTGAACAACCCCAACTCTCTCAGCCTTTCCTGCTAAGAGAGGTGTTCCATCCCTCTAATCAAGGAAACTCTTCAATTACCTTGTAACCAATTGTTTTCCTATAGTAGAGAATCTCTTTTTCCAACAGTTCAAACAGGCGAGGAGGAAAGAACTGGAAGTCCTGTACATTTGGCTGTTTTGGAGGCCGTGGTGCCTGAAATACAAAGTTCATATTTGACTCCCCTTCACATCCAGAATCTGCTTGCTTGTATGAACTATTTCAGTTTATGAGCAAATTAGCTTTATTGTTACAAAAATGCACTGCCTTAAATTAAAAAGGGCCATGCAAGACACAACTACAACCACAAAGAATTCTAAAAGTAAAAGACCTGTGGAGAAGGGGAAGAGGGGCCTTCTGGGAGGTGGCTGGGGAAAATCACACATGCATCTCCTTGAACAAAGTTCAAGTGTTTGAAGCAGCAATAGGGAAATTGTTCACAGGTAAGGAAAATTCACAACTGCTTAAATAAAAACAAGAAAAACCTTGGTCTTATCCTCCTAACATCATGCAAGTTTCATCCTGCTCTTACTTTTTTCTCAGGACAGTTTGTCTCCAGTCCTTTGGATTTTTTCTAAATTTAAAATGTCTCCACAATTTATAAAAGTGAGCAGTGCGGTTTCTGTCACTTCCAACTTTAACCATTTACCATGCATATTTGTACAGTTTAATTAGGCAACTCACCTTAGGTGCTTTTGGTTCACTGACTCGAAGAGCCTCTCTGAAGTAAGCATCCACAGCATAATTGGCTTTTCTTTCTCGTTTAGGTGGTTCGATCCACTCTGTAAATGCCAACTAGAAGAAAACCCAAACCACTAAGTCTTGCAAAATATTCAGACCAGCTACAAGTTTTATCTAAAATTAGATCTACATCTACTTCATTGTGTTATAAGGTGTTTTTATTTAAACTAATATCATAAATGACAGTGTATTTTACCCAACACCTTTTAAATAAGTACGATTAAAACATGCAATTTAGTGCATTCCTCCGAAAGAAACTTAAAACATTACCTTCTGTTTTTCTCTGTAGTCTTCCCCTTCAAAATTATACACGCTAGATTCAGTATCCATAGTAAAATTCCTAAGGGAGCTTTCACCCATCTTTGAAAGTTTTTCGTTCATTTCCGCAGTCTTGGACGGGGGACACAGAAAAGAACAGTAGCCATTTGGATGGTACTTCATTATTTAACATCTCATTCCCAGACAGAACGGGAGCCATTTTGGAAGGCATGTCATTATTAAACACCTCATTCCCAGAAAGGAGCCACTCTGAAAGGTACTTCATTTTAAAACATCCCATTGCCAGAAAGAAGAGCAACCATTCTGGAAGGTACTTGATTATAAAACATCTTATTGACAACATCAGAAAAAAACAAACACGACTGACCAGCATAAAACCCTTTCACAGCCAAAACCCTCTTCTCTCCACCTTAGAACCAAGTGATCACCCAAGGATACACTATCTTGCCATCACATTTAAATCTACTGGTGGGCTTCCCCTTTTCAAACTTTCTCACCTTCTTTGCCCCTCTTTCCAAAATGTGATCAATGTCTTCATCTGTAATCTCACTGTCCTTTGAGGCAAATACATGTGTCGCTCCGTGTCTAATCATTTGCAGCATTTCATCCTTTCCAAGTTTATTCAGGTTTTGATCTACCAATCTTCCTAAAGACAAAAACACTCAAGGATAGCAACTAACTAAACAGTTTGTTATGGAAGGAGCAATACATGGGTTTTTCCCCCTTAAATTTCTACATTTCTACATTCAAGCTGCTATATCCTTTTCTTTCAGTAAAGGAAATTTGAGGAAAAAAAACAGAGAGCAAGTAAAATCTTACTCAGGTTTTACAGATATTTGCTATATTATACATTAACTGTGCTCAACAAACATAATTTTCGATATTAGGCCTTTTGACATGACAAGAAGAAACAGCCTCAAGCTGCACCAGAGGAGGTTCAGGTTGGGGATCAGACAAATCTCTTCACGCAAAGACCAGACATCGGAACGGGCTGCCCAGGGAGGTGGTGGATTCACCATCCCAGAGGTGTTCAAAAAGCAAGTGGATGTGGCACTTGGTGCTATGGTTTAGTTGACACAGTGGTGATCAGTCTGAACTCGATGATCTTGGTGGCCTCTTCCAACCTCAATGATTCTGTGATACAAGCTTTGCTATGCTGCATATTTTCACAATTTCCATTTTTCAGAAATACAAAGTTACTGATTCCAATGAAGTTCAACCAAGGTTACAGTACTTCTCCCCATCTGTTAGAAAAAGGAAAAGCATTCCTTTCTCCAATGCAAAGGAGAAGCCGAGCACTTCAAGAAGAAAAATTGGACTACACCCTCTTGCACATATATATCACTGGGGATGTAATTAAAATGTTAGTGAGGAAATGCCTACTCCTACAGTAAAATACATTTTCAAGTGGATGAGGCCTTTGCACTCTCTCCTCAGAGTGCAGCTGAGGCAAAAGCAACAGTCTCACTGACTCTTACTAGCTGATTCTGCCATGCTTTACAACAGGGAAAGAAGAGAATCCCATCCCAGACCCAAACTGCCTTGGCATACTTGCCTTGCTGAATGACTATGGAATCCAGCCGCAGTTTCATTTCTGCACGTTCCACTATTCTTTCTTCCACTGTATTGTCAGTAATAAACCTGAACACTCGAACAGTCTTGGTTTGGCCAATTCTGTGTGCTCGATCCTGGGTAAAAAAGGAACAAAAAAGTCAGTATTTGTTTTTCAGCATGACTATATAATTAGTCTTTGATTTTTGTTATTTTCAATGTATCAATTTACAAAACAGAACAGCATAGATTAGTTAAAACTTTACAGTCATCCATGACTACCCAAGACATTACATTCTGATTTACAGTGCAAGTTTTTTTCTCCATAACATCAACAAGGAATATGTCTCTAGGTGTCATACCTAAAAAATAGGTCTTTGGGGTTTTTTGTTAAATCACACAAACCAGATCTTATGCAACCTTCTGTAAAATCAAAGTATTGAAGAAACCATCTCTGTACTGACCAAGGACTACATTTTTCAAAACCCTTCAGTTGTGCCATAAATATTTCAAGAAAAATACAATGCACTACCTCTCCTGACTGGCAAAACGTGAATCACAGTGAGAATCAGTATTCTGAACATGCACTTGTAGTGGTAGCTGGAACCATCTCACTTGAGCTTCTAGACCTCAGTTGCATCATTCTTTTGAACTCATTTTGTGTTAAAATACTTGAGAAACTGAAATAATTAGAGACATTTCCAAGATTTGTTACTGAAAGGCCTCATTTGTCAAAAAAACACTGGCACTTTTTTAAATAGCTGTGGTTTCTTACGTGGTCAGCAGTGTTCTTGACATGTCCCAAAGCTGCAGATGCATGAAAATCTACTTTAAAAAAACAAGGAGCTTGCTAATTCAGCACCACCATAAAAGCAGTTTTTGAAAAGTTTATTTCCACTTTTCTTTATTTAATTTTCAAGGTCTCAGAGAAAACACTGTGAAGACATTCACCTCCACTCCTTGCAGAAGCAAAGCTTTTAAAGCTTTATAGTTTTGGAATTAACATGCTACATTTAATTCTTTTAATCAAGTATGCTATTTTTATTAAATACTACTAAGAGCAGTGGGGCATATACCCAGTATTTCCCACTGCATGAAACACTGTATAAGCCAAATGTGACTAAAGGTTCCACCCAGTGAAAGCTGCACTGGAACTGAAAATCAATCTTACTATCCTGTGCATTTCTAGGAAAGTTCCATGAGAAACAAAAGAAGAATAAAATTTCCATCTGGTTTTTTACCATAGCTTGAAGGTCTACTTGTGGATTCCAGTCTGAATCATACAGAATTACAACATCAGCAGTAGCCAGATTGATTCCAAGACCTCCTGCCCGCGTACTCAACATGAACACAAATTTTGAGCTGTCAGGATCGTTGAATGCATTAATGGATGCCTAAATAAATAAAAAGAATATATCAGTTGAACCAGATGTTTTGTAAGTAGTATTTTTACTTCAATAGAGTATGTAAAGTTTTAAGTACCTGTCGTTCATTGTGAGGAGTTTGCCCATCCAGTCTGCAATACTCATAATTTCGCCACATACAGTAATCTTCCAAGATATCTAGGACTCTGGTCATCTGACTGAAGATCAGAACTCTTGAGCCTGTTTGGGTAAAAAGGTTTCTTATGCTTTCACCAAACCATAAGACTTACCAAACTCTGCAAGTCTGCACTGCTAGAAAAGGAAGGAGGGCAATTCCGTTTAGGTAGAATTTCATAGCCCAGACTACAGTGCAGAGCTACTGTCATAGCAGGGTCCTGTGCTTGCCAGGGGACGTTTGCCTGACTCTGAAAATGTCATTGTCTAGTTAGTGGATGCCTCTTCCCTTTTGTTTTCTGTTGTACTCCTTAACAAAATGTTCCCAGACACAGCAGAGTAAGATGACAGCACAAGTATAAAAACATCAACAAGTGTAAGGAATGAAATTTTTAACTATTTGTTTGTTTGGGATTTAAAGATCTCTAGAAATAAGGTAAGTTGTTCTTAAAGACTTGTCAGTTTACTTACCTGCCAACTTCAAAAAAAAGGTAAATGTACAGTATTTTCTGCATACATACAAAACCATTTCCAGTCTACTGGAGAGATTTAAGTAAAACCAGAATATTACAATGCTTCCACTTTCCCCTATATGCCGTCATGTGACGGGGGTTTTTTGTCCTTTGGATGCATGGGCTAAAAAGGAACTCCTTTATTTAAGATTATAATTTGATTTGAGACCAGGACAATATCAATTGCAACAACTCATCAAAGAGCCTCATAGCAGGAAGAAACCAAGATCAAAAAAAGCACAGTAACCACTGACTTGTTAGTTTTTTTAGTCTTACAATCAGTTATATCACCACAGCTGCCTGGATGATACATAGATACAAAGTACAGGTTACTTTTGTATTACTGAAGGCTGAGGTTTGGATGTGGTTTTATTTTTCTGCAAAGTGTTCCCACTGACAAACTTACCTCCGCTCCTTTAGCCACGTTACTTCACTAAGCATACTCATAAATAACAAGTTAAAAATTTATTTTAAGAGTCAAAACCTCTGTGGCAAGTGAGTTTTACAATAATGCATTTCTGAGCTCTGTCCCTGCTATAAAATAACTTTAAAACAACTCAAGAGTTCCCCCCGAGTGCTTTATAGAATACACTGAAAAACATCAGGTGCTGCTCAAAACCATGCCCAGCAAGAAAGACCAACATTTCACAAAGGATTTGACTTTAACCCTCCATGAAGACTCTGAATCTGAAATGGTACTTCGTGGCAAATCAAGAGTGGCTAAAATACCACAGATTCAAATAGCTCATCATGTTAAGAAAGAAAACCTAAGGCCCAGACCAACTGATGTTTCTGTGGTCTCAGTTTAGCTGGGATGAAAAAAGGACAGGGGGGAAAAAAAAAAAAGGAATAACAACACTTCAGCACAAAAAGTCATAATGGACTACTGATCCAATTATTTCTGAAGGCACACCACAAACAGTGCTTGACAAGCAGATATCATACTAGAAACCAACAAAAATCCTGGCTAAGGTGTACTGGTTTTTGCGCAGGAAACACGGAAACATTAAGCAGCACTGACTTGCACTTTTATTGTTGAACCAAAATACCCAGAAAAAAGATGCATACCTTGTTCTTTCAACTTAGGTAGCAATTTGTCCAAAACTACCATTTTGCCACTGTTGGTGACCAAATGCATGTCTGTTGTGTAAGGTGGGCCAGGTTCTGCTCCATCAAAGAGGTAAGGGTGATTGCAACATTTCCGCAGCTGCATGAGGATGTTCAGCAGCCTCATTTTGTCCAGCTTCCCAGCCGAGTTCAGAATATCTATATCCTTCATCAAGATCCGTGTATACCTACATCAAAGAGAGGAAAAACTTCTGCAACTCTACAACAAAGTTAGGCTTTCTTTAAATAATAAATAAAAAAATCTCACTCTCCCCCTCATTTCACCAGGTAATTCTCCCTGGTATGCACGGTTTTGACATCACAGAAGCATCACAAGGAAATATGTACGAGTTGGGAGTACACCAGAAAGCATTAAACAAAGTTCCACACAATCTTCAAGTCACAAACAGCATGTTCCTTCTGAGCCTTAGGCACAACACAGTCAGGCATGTGTATTGATTACCATTCTCGCTGCATTTTGCTGAGGCCCACATAAATTTTCACTTCCTTCTTCGGAGGCAAGCTCTTCTCTACATCAGCCTTAATGCGACGGAGCAGGAACGGTCGGAGCACCTGAAAGGGGTGTCATCCTTCAATGTATTTTGGAAACTGAAACACTGATCAGGGCAATAGACAAAATGCAGTGCAGATATTCTCTATCACAGAAGCTCAAATAGCAGACTTATTACCATCAGACAATCCAAAAAAGCAACCCATATGGACAGATCATTTGCTATACATCGAAATATACATGTAATTTCTTTGGAAGACTTAAAGGTTAGGACAAAATCATCGTTCAGATGGTTCTATGCCCCTTGATCTAATTTTGCTTGACTGAAACATTTATAGTGTCTTCGTAGCAAATATTTTTCATGTAAACATTTCAGAACCCTGGGAGCCAGAACAACTGACCCTTCTCTCCCTTCCAAAACAATTTCCTTTTCAAGAAAAAGGTCCTCTGAGCTTTGCCAACCCACACTGAAAGCCTACCATAGTTTCTGGAATAATCTATCTTATCCTAAGAGTCTATCCCAAGAAGCATTAGGAGAAGCATTAGAATCTAACTAAAGTAAATGTAACACTTGTAACAAAAAGCAGAAAGACTCACCATATGAAGGCGCTCCACCAGTTTTTGATCCCCTAGACAATTGTTTGTATCAAACCACGAATCAAAGTCCTGTACCAACAAAACCATCAGTTTGTAAGAGTCCTCCTTTCAAGGTGCAGTGTCAGCACAATGATGAATCAATGCAACTCAAGTGATTCTCTTACACAGGCAGTAAGTAAAAGAACAAATTACCCTATCTGGCCTATTTTTATGAAAAGCCCTCTAACACAAACACAAACGTTTCTTAAGTGTCGATCTATCATTTAGCAGTAACTGACACTTCTAACTATACATATTCAGGTGTTATTTCAAATCAGGAAACCCAACAAAATTAGTTTAATTTGATTAGTAGGAATGAAGACTTACTTCAGCTGAGTTAAAGACATCTGGCAAAAGGAAGTTGAGAAGTGCCCAAAGTTCATGTAAGTTGTTCTGAAGTGGAGTTCCAGTTAATAGCAGCCGGTTTGTAGTCTTGAATTCCCTCACAATTTCTGATAACTGAAGGATATCGAGGCATGAGCAAACACAAAAACATTACTAGTCCCCACATCACCACCTAATAACCAAAAAAAAATCTTTCAGTGTAAATATAAATTACCTTTGATTTTTCATTTTTAATCCTGTGGGCTTCATCTATAACAAGGTATCTCCAGTTGAACTTTTTGAAAACTGACTTCTCTTTAATAAGCATTTCATATGATGTTACACACACATCCCATTCTCCAGGCAACAACACATCTCTGACAAAGGCGGCCTAAATAACAAGGTGACACTTAGTTACTGAGGTTTTGTCAAATCTAAACCCAAAAGAACACAGTGGCACTGTTACTATTTTCCCATTTTAAGATTCATCAGGTTTTGTTGGTCTTCAGGGTGCACTGCCTTCAGAAAAGCAGATAGGAAAATCTTTGGACAAAGGAATTAAAAACATAAAGTGATGAAGCAATAGCTGGGCAACACATGTGAGTTCTAAGCTTGTATTAGTTATACTGTAATGGTTATACTGTAGTAAATAGGCAGCACTTGTAGGTCTTAGTGTTTAATCACTACAAATCCAAGTAATATCCTCTCCTGTGAAAGAAAAGGTAAAGGACAGCAAGATCACATGCTGGATTTACACTGGAATACATGGGAGAAACCATCACACCAAAACTTACTCGCTGGTCTTTGTCCCCGATCAAGCAAACTGCTCGAAGTGTTGGTACCCATCTCTTGAATTCATTCATCCAGTTTTGCAGAGTGGACTTAGGAACTAACACCATGTGAGGTCCAGGAATATTTCTGTAGTGTTTCATATAGCCAAGAAGAGAAATTGTTTGCAGTGTCTTCCCGAGACCCTGTACAACACATTAACATGTTAGAAAAAGAAAAGCCCTCTCAGGAAACACCTTAAAGAAAAGCCAAGAGTGAGCTCTGAGTGCAGTATGGAAGACGCAGCAGCCTGAACAAATGTGTGAGACATATTAGAGAGTGCAACTCATAAATGGCACCAAAGTCTTGGTTAGGAAAGTGGCTTCCCACATTTAATTAAAAAAAAAAAAAAAAAAAGTAGTAAGAATAAAGTTTTCAAACTTTTAATCATGAAGTTAGAGTTTTGCCTTATCTTTCAAATAAGACATATTGTTAGAAGTGCAAAAAAACCATTATTTCATAAAATTTTGTTTTGCAAGCTAATATGTAAAAAGATTATTTAGAGGTCAAACTTGTCAAATTGGATTTATGTATTCTCTTAAACATGTAATAAAGTAAATAATTAAGAACCGTTAGAATGATTAATTTATTCAAATATTCATTAATTCACTTTAATAATATTTTATATTATAATATTAATGTTTTATTATAGTAATTAAGTCCTCAATTAATTTTTAAAAGTACGCTTCCTCAGGCCAAAAATTACGTCAGTTTCTATGAGAAGAAAGCCAAATATAAATGTAAACAATTGCATACGTCAAAGAGGAAAACAAATACTGAGCTTCTGTAGAAGTACTTTGAGTGTTTGGTTCTTTATTCAGCAGAAATATTTAAAACCTTACCTTCAGCATGTAATTTTAAATAAAACAAAACAGAGGAAGACCTGCAAAAACCAGATCACTCCTGTAACACAAAATAATTCAAAAATACTATGACCCAAACACATGGGATGTAAAAAACCCCGAAAACCATGAGCACGGATTATTTTTAGTTCTAAAGTTCCAGTATGTCTTCAGTATAACCACAACCTGGTGCAAGATGTGGAGAAGTGTTTACAAGCTGTGTGAAAAGCATTAATAACTTCAAAAGGGTTAATATCTAAGAATGAATAAAAAAAATACTTAACAATAAATACTGTAACTCCTCAACACAAGATGGATTTTGGAATACCACAAATCCAAGGACTTATAAAGCTTCCTAGTTGTTTTTGTTCAAACAAGTGGCACTTAGAACTGAATTAAGCAAAAACTAAACCCAGCCCCTCTATTCATAAGCACGTATATTGCAGAAAATCCTTGATATATTTCAGAATGAAGCATGTTACTAAACAATTAATTTAAACTCATTTGTCTCTGACTTATCTTGAAGGTTTTTTATGCAGAAATTACAAGATATGGGAAATGCAATATGGCAAAATTAATTAGATTTTTCCATTTTCTTATCTGCTCTCTTTGAAAAACAGATAAAACTAAAATGCCTAAAAGGACAAAAACATTTCTGCCTGTGAAACTGCTACAATTTCTTCTGCATTCAATCCTTGTCTTTCAGGGGAGGGGGGAAACAAAAACAGAAGCAAAAACTACTATGGCCAGTGCCAACTGAAATGTCCACGATCCTGCTGTATAAGAAATTTTAACACAGCTCTCTAACTACATCTATCTTTGCATCACTTTTCCCAGAAAATTTCTCACCAGCTGTAGCTCTTGCTGTGGAGATCAGTCCATACAGGACACTCATACCCTGATATCTACATTTTGCCCTAACAGGAAGTGTTTCCTCATTTGTTGCTCTTTTCATATATGACACGCTCCTCACAAGAGCAACTCGAAATTACCATAACAAAATACCTGCAATTTAGAGGGGGGGGGGGTGGGGGTGGGAAAAGAGGACATGTCATTCTATGGAATA
>JAWWEU010000125.1:12022612-12091876 GCA_035583155.1 Acropternis orthonyx | reverse complement strand
GGCAAATTATATATTGCATTTTGTGTTCTTAAAGATCATATATATATATATATATATATATAGTGTTGTTTGTAGGTGTTCTTAAGTCCTCAGAAACACGGGCTATGTGCATACCATTTCATCTGCCAGGATGCCATTGATGCCGTTTTCATACAGAGAAATGAGCCAGTTCAGTCCTCTGATCTGATAATCACGCAGCTTTCCCCATTTCACATCTAGAAGACATAAAAGAATAGACTAAAAGATCTACAAAAACCTCCAAAACCGTTTCACCATCCGTTGTGCTCTAATTGACAGAGATTATCAAAGCTACAGAACAAAATCAAGTAGCAATTTCCTATGATAAATACCAAGGACAATGCAGACTGGAGACAGCAACATATTAATTCTGTTTCTGCAAGCTGCTCCAACAGCTTTGTTTTCTGCAAGAACCCACAGCACCGAAATTCTAACTCTACCACCACCCTCCAAATCAGAACACAGTCAAACATTAGAACAACACAACAGTGAATGCCATTAAGTGAAATGGAAGCTGTTAGGAGCTTTAAATTACAGCTAAATACAGGCTACATATATAAAAATAGGAAGGTGACAGACTTTAAAACTTTTTCCTAGTAACTAAAGTATAGCAAACAGATTTCCAAAGTTCAAGACTCACTGGACTATCTTTCTAGACTAGCTGAAAATAAACAGTTCCTTGCTATTACATTTTGTCCCGTTGGATTGGTGCTGGATTTTTTTCCTCCTCTTCCTCCTGCCCCCCAGATTAATTCATTATCCTTACTGAGGATGAAAATAAAGTTCACTTTCAACATTTTGAAGAAAAAGAAGAAGGGGGACAAAAAAAAAAAACCAAACAACACACATGATGGAGATTCTTCAAATCGAGTGCAGACATTGGTTGTCTTGGAGCTTTCTGTCAGCAGCTCCTCGTCTTCTTCCTGCTCTGTCCTACGGTGCCGGTAGCTGGAAAAGTCCAAGAAAGCAGTAAGTTGCTGGCTAAGCTGAAAAGTTGTTCCAAAGTTAAATCCAATGTCATTGCAACACAGAATGCAAACACCCAAAGAAGTTTCTAGGAAGATTCTCCAGAACCCCTGTTTAGCAGGCTCAAGTATCAGCCCAAAGTGGCTGGAAAGGGCTAACTGTGCATCAGTACTGGACTGTGACTACAACACAGGGAACAACACTGCATTTCTTAGTTCTGCTACACTTGCCAAACACCAGCTTTGCTGCAGCCACACAAGCTGCAATGAAGGCAATCCAAATTCATGGACTGATGATTTTCAAGCTGCCTGCAAGATGCTGCATACTGATGAACTCTTGCAAGTTAGAGCCACTAATGCTTTTCTGCCTCTCCTTTTCTTCATGCTGCAATACTTTAGCATCAACCACAGAACTTGTTACTTGTAGAATTCTCAAACAACCCTCAACCTACACGTAGGCAGTTGGAAAAAAAAAACAAAACCCAACACTGAAATAGGACTAAAGTTCAGCAAGTTTAACTTACACTTCTAAAGTACAGTAAGATCTTAACTACAGTACAAGTTGGCCTATGTGTCATCACTCACTCGCCAGCCGACAGTAAATTCTGTTTCTCGTCCTTCTTTATTCGTGGACGTCCAGGTTTCATTTTTAGAGGTGAAGTTGGAGTTTTCTGAGCAGCAGGCTGAATGAAATGAGCAAAAAGCTCAGTCTGCTTCAACAGATACTCAAATCTGTTTGCTCTGTCTGTTTGCTGTTGACAAGGGAAAATTAAATGGAACAATGGTGAGACATGACAGTATGTATTCATTCAAAAGAAAAGCCTAACAAATACTTTTTAAACAATACAGATTCACGTTTCTTTATATTAACATCAATATAACTGCTGTTGACAGGTTCAGTGTTCTTTTTTAGGGCCAACACTCGCTTGCTAACCAGCAAGATCAAAGCTGCAGGACAGACCTGCACCAAGACTGAAATCTGACTTTGGCGCAAAGCTTGCCCCAGTCTCTTTAGACAAGGCCAGAGTCCCCTTAACAACTTTCTCCTATCCGAAGTGATAATCCCCCTCCCAGAAATGTATGCCCATCTATCACACACAGGATTCTTCAATGAACTCATTCATCTCACCAATGTGGCAACAACTCCTTTCTACTGCATAGTGTCCTGCCTACTCAGCAAGATAAACCACCTCAGTGGACTGTCAGATAAGCAGCAGAGCTGGCATGAAAGGGGGCAGTGGGAGCAGAGCAGCTCAGAACATCCATTTCAGCAGCAGAGGTCTTAGATATGCCCAGCCTAACTTGTCAGGCTGCCCTCTTTGATACCAGTTGCTGCTCCTGCTGTGCTAAAAAGATTACCGTAGAAAATATTAGTGTCTGAAAGGTTCAGTTCCCTTGAGACAGGTTCCATTTAGAATTAACACACCTTCCCAAAGCCACATCAAAACTTTGATGCAAAACAGCTCCAAGGTTAACAGCAACCACTCTGACACTCTGCCAGCTGCCACAACATAACCTGGCGTTTAGCAACTTGCAGCAGTTACAGGAAGTCAATTTTCTTAGTAAAAAGGAACATATGTTCCAGACTTCTGCAAGAGCAATGCCAGCTCTGTGAGTGCTCTCTCCTCTTTAAACCAAGCAGATCCTGCACTATGTATGAGACAGGAAGGCAAAGTGTTAGAGAATAAAAAGACCAGGAAAGAGACCTGTATGCACCATGGAGGACTCAGACTCACTCTAACTTTAGTTTAAGCTTGATTGACAAGCTACAATCCACACCCACTAAACTGAAGGTTTCCCATATAATCCCTCATAGGTTTTGTTTGGTTTTTGTTCACTTTGCAACAGTTTCTGAGGTTTAAACTAGGCAAGATTTTACTACTGTCCAAATTGCTGGCCCTTATTTTAAACTACTTGTTTCACTGGCTATACCAAAGAGAGGTAGAAGAGATTCAGGCTGCACCGCACAAGGTTCCTTGCTTTAAAATTTTAGTGAGGAATCTTCTGCAAGTTTTGGCCCTGTACACACATCCCCACATTTACCTTGACTGCACTGAAGGATGTTCTTAAGAGACTGACAAACATTATCTGTATCTTTCAGTAAAGCAGGACACAGACAAGAACAGGCTGTACTCTGCAACCCTGATCTATCCTTCTGCCAACAGAGACACTCTTCCCATTTTCTTTTTCAGTGCATCTTCTGACTACTGTGACAGTAAAATACAATCCCCCTCATAACTGTGTCTGTCTCAAGACTAGAGGAGACAACTCCAAGTCCACTTTCTTCAAGTTTGCCAGAAAGCAGCTCTAAGAAATCAGCAGAGGATGACTGGGTTATTTTCAGTGCCAAGAAGCAGTAACACAGGAAACAGCAAATTATAAGAATCAGTTTCACTTTCCTATGAAGAAATTCCACATGAAGTCACAGACACTGGAATTACGAACAGGAAGAAAGGCAAACAGGGAGAAACAGAGAAAGAAGGTGCAATGAGATGGTGAGGAATGGATGGCTCCATCTCTTACATTATAAAAACTAAAAAAAACCTGTGTTATAAAAAAAAAAAAATAAGGAAAATAGCAAATCTTTTCTAACCCATGAAGGAAAGAACCACCCATCTTCAAAAACCT
The DNA here is from genome assembly GCA_035583155.1 of Acropternis orthonyx. Classification (NCBI taxonomy): domain Eukaryota; kingdom Metazoa; phylum Chordata; class Aves; order Passeriformes; family Rhinocryptidae; genus Acropternis; species Acropternis orthonyx. Next base: position 12,088,265 of record JAWWEU010000125.1, on the reverse strand, counting down.
GAAGACTCTTAACTAGCACTTCAGAAAGGAGACTTCTAGAGAATCTTTTCATTTCTGACAAAGAAATTGAATACTCAACTCCTTGGAACTCCCCTTTGCCTACAGGATGGACAGCTCTACAGATAACTTCAAAATGCTGAAAAAGAGAAGGGTCCAAGGAGCTTTTTCCTGGATATCTTCTGGTTTCAAGTTACTTACATATTTTTTAATAACTAGACAAAGTTTTATACGTCCAGTTAAGAGATTTCAAACAAACAGAAAACTCAAGTGCACAGGTACTGGACAGCTGTACGCACTGACAAATATTACATACCATTTTCTCTTCATATGTAGGATCTGTTTCCTGGATTTCTTTTTGTTTTGCCAGGGATGCATCATCAAAAGATTCCTGAGATGAAAAAGAATGAAAGAAGAAAAAAAAAAAAAAAAATCTCTGAAAAAGAGAAGATACCCATGTAAAGGAGAATAAGCTTGTTTCAAATTACATCAAAGCAGCAAAAGATGGTTGTGCCATCTGATGTGGATACATAGTAGTCAGCTTTCTATTATTTACTGCAAAATTACCTGGAGATGGATCAAAGATCCCTGCCACTGGGTGAGGGACAGAGCTAGGTCTCTGTAATCCGATTTAACTCCATCATTAAAGCATCACATCAACATGAATGAGAGAGGCAGCTGTGGTCCAGGAGCTCAGCATGTCCCTTCCAGGGTGCTGAGCCAAACCCCTCCTGAAGCTGGCTCTGGAAAGTACTGTGAAAGCACCAGCTCCAGGCCTGAAGCAAGAGTAATTTCAGTGTTTTTTCCCTTTTGCCAGATTCTCCCAATCCCTCATCATTCTGTATCAAGGGAACAACTCTAAACAAGAATCCAGACTGCAGTTTTGCCCTGAAAGCTGAGCAGAAATTTAAACAAACTGTACTTTCTTGCTATGTAGTTTATTAAATCAAATAATTGTTATTACCAATGGTACCACTAACAACAGAAAAACAAGTTGCTTGGGAGGGGGCAGTCCTTCCTCATCCCCTTCCTGCCAAATCCTTAACATACTGCCTTCAATTACTCTTTCAGATCAGGGCTGCTTTATCCTTGTCTCTCCTGTTACTAGGTTAACTCTTTCCTCTCCGCCTCCCACATGTATTTTCATCTTCTGCTGTTAAAACTAAGAGCAATGAGATGATCCTTCCCTGATAAACAATGCTAAGGTAATGTTACAAAATAATTCCTGAAGGGGTGGGAAAAGGAAACAAACAAGATGCCTTCAAAACGATTATTAACCATCTGTTTAATCGAGCCAAGTCACAATTGAGCTAAATTCCATCTTTAGTGGCCGACATAGAACAAAGGAACAGGAAAAGTAAGAAACCCAAGAAACAAAGGCTGGCAAAACACGGGATGTCTGTGGGCGGGTATTTCCTCACAAACCTCTGGCAGGTAAAGCACATGGAAACAGAAAAATCCTAACACAAATGTGTCATTCACTAGCCAAAATATAAAGAATTGAGCGTAAGAAATTATGGCTAAAGCTCTTCTGAAGTCATAAGCAAATCCCCTTACGCATCTCTCCCTGGATTGAGCCACCACCCAGAGAGCACAAGTATGGGACCGTTCGAACTTCCATTCAAAACTCCCATTTCTCCCAAAATACGTAACCTGAAAACCGCGGCAGGGGAGCACCACGCCATCCGAGCTCATCATCTGCAACACAGATGACGAAAACTTGCAAATTCAGCTGGAGACCAAGAAAAGCAGCCTCTCGGATGCTCGTGACTCTCAGAAGGCATTCCAACTTAAACTTTATACAGGGAAATCCCTTCCTAAGGTAGAAAGGCACCGACTTGGCCAGCACAGGGAGAGCCCTCGCACACGGGCGCCTCCAGAGCACGCGTTTCAGCCTCCAAACGCCGAACTCCAGCCCGGAACTGCCCTATTTCTGCAGGTTCGAGCAGGATTTATTTCCCACAGTGCTCCGGCTACTCGTTCATGCGAAAAATATGGCATTTGCAAATTTATTTAGATCAAGCAGGCTGGACAGCCCAGCGTGACTCAGAGTACAGAACACCCAGCGCTGGAAAGCAGGACCGACCAGTTTCCTCCCCTATCGTTAGAGAAACAACGCCGCGCTGGAATTGGCATCTCCGGGCAATCACTTAAAAAAACCCTTCGAATTTCTGCAATACGGGCACCTGTTGCCGAAAAAACCCCCCAAAAAAAAAAAAAAAAAAAAAAGGAGGAGGAGGGGGAAAAAAAAAAGCGGGGGGGGCGGTGAGGAGGGGAGAGTTTTGAAGCACTTCATCAGCCGGATAATGTTGGGTGTGTTTTCGGAGCAGGAAGCGCAAAGGATGGGCAGCGTTTCAGGGCGGGGGGACACACAGCAGGGGGAGCGGCCCCGAGAGCCGGCTGGGGTGGGGGGCGGCGGGCCGGGAGCCCCCTCCCCAAACACCCCCCAAGCACGGGCAGGGCAGGGCAGGGCAGGCCCCGCGGCCTCCGCCCCATTGTCTCCCACGCGGCCCGGGGCGCCCCGCACCTGCCGGCCCGGGCCGGGCCGTGGGGGGGCATCCCCGTCGGGGAGGGAGGGAGGGTAAGGAGGGGAAGGAGACTCACCTCCACCTTGCAGTCGGCCCCGGGCAGGCCCGCGGCGCAGGGCGGGCCCCCGCCCGCGGCCTCACCGGGGCTGGCGCCGGGCGGCGGCGGAGGCGGCGCGGGCGGCTCGTCCGGCGGCTGTCCGGCGGACATGATCCCGCGGTGAGGGCGCTGCGCTGCGGGTCGGGGTGGCGGGGCAGGGCCGGCGGGGCCAGGCGGAGGAGGCGGAGGAAGGGGCGGCCTGAGGGTCCCGGTGCCCGGAGCGCGGCCCGGCCCGGCGCCAGCCGCCAACCAGCGCGCGAGCCGCGCCGCGAGCCCGCGCTCGCGAGACTTGGCACGGCCACACACACACAGACACACACACACAGACACACAGACACACACACCGCCCGCCGGGGGGCGGCAGTGCCCGGAGCAGCCGCTGGGGGCGCCAGAGGGACCGCCCGCCCGGGACACACCGGGAGGGGCAGTGCAGGGATAGCCCGGGATACACCGGGATGGGCAGGGACACACCGGGAGGGGCAGTGCAGGGATAGCCCGGGATACGTCGGGAAGGGCAGGAATACACCGGGATACCTCGGGAAGGGCAGCGCAGGGATAGCCCAGGATACACCGGGATGGGCAGCGCAGGGATAGCCGAGGATGAGAAGGGATACACCGGGATACCTTTTTTATTACAGACATTCTTTAACTTTTTTTTTTTTTTTTAAGTTACAGTTATCAGCGTTGACATTTCCAAAAGATCGTGTCACTTCGTTTCTGCCAAAACTACTCAGAAGAATAAATTCCCAGAAAAAAACCTCAATTTTCCTAGAATAGGCTTTCTCATCTAGCAACAAATTTACTGACATATTTTCCCCACTCCTCGTTGTCATCTCTTATCACAGATGAAAACGCGATCCCCAAGCTTTGCTAAAGGCTTTTCCCTGCATTCAGGAAGATGGCTTTTTTATCATTCATCTCTACTTCAACAGGCATAATAATTAAAAAAATCTTTTCCCCAAAATTTAAAAAACAAAAGGCTTTAAATTTCTTTCTAAATTTCCCAAAGTCCTGAAAGCAGAGCAGACGACTATGCAAAAGAAGAAAAAACAACCCCAAACTGAAAGCCAAAACCCCAAAAAAATCCCAATAACAAAAAAAGATCACCAAAAAACCAAAAAGCCAAAGCAGGAAAGAGGACTTTCCAAGTTAACATGAAGATGTTCATGAACACACAAAATCATAACAGTCCATACAGAGCCTGAATATGAAGACCTTAAATTGAAAGCAACCAGTGGCATAAAGAAGCTCAGGACAGGGGTTACTAAATGTGCTAAACACCAACATATGGTCAAATACACAACAAAGCAAAAAATCCTCCCTCAGCCAGTACTAAACTGTAGAGACAACTAATGATTAACATGCTTATGAAGTTAGTAAAGAACAGCTTAATTACAGATTTTTGTCAAGTCTCTTGGGTGACACGTCGTTCAATTTTGTTGCTCAGTTGTGTAATCATAACTTTAATTAATATTCTTTAGATGGCTCCTTGTTAAACAAGAAATTGAAGCACCACAAGTAAGAGCAACTCTAAACGATACTATTAGCTGTTCAGTAATTATGGTAATAGGCACTGCTGCTCATGTATCAACACTGTGAATCTTCTCAAAGTTTGGGAAATGAAAGGGATGAAATAGAAGTTGTTTGTGGTCCCACCATCAGATATTTGGGAGGCACTTGGATTCAGGAAGGTAGGACAGGGGTGAGAGACTGAGTTGCATTCAGACCTTAGGGGGGTTTGTTGTTGTTTTTCTTAAAGTTTAGTTTGAAACGCAGAAGCAAAATGCTACACAAGTGAGATTAGATCCTGCCAGTTTTTCTAGCCCCTGACAAGACTGGTGCTGAGCTAGACTACCCCATCAAAAGTAAATACAATTAGGCCTACTTTTCAAAGCCATCACTTCTCTGTCACAGTCATTTTTCTTCCAGCCTCAGACTAATGGTGCTGCAGGCAACAGCTGATGTACACACACACACACTCAGAATCAGCAGTCAAGGCAGCATCAAAGTCACGCTACATCTGCAGAAAGCAGCCACCCCCACCCCCCAAAAACCTCTTCCCATCAGCAAAGTCACTGTCACCAATGCAATGGAAACAACATTTCAGTTTACCACATCTAAGTGGATAATGCACCCATGTACTCTTTAAATTTTGGGTACTGTGAAGACGACCCTGAGGTTGTTCAAATTACGGTGTCAGCATCCCAGCAAAATGAGTATTTCATACCAAATAAACAGTGACAATTTGGTAACAGCAACATGGCATGCACAGACTGTCTAGCATGCCAGACCATGCTTGTGTCCCGTTTAAAACAAGACCTTTGATGCATACAATTTACCAATGCAAAACAATGACCCCATATGCAGTCAGCTGCTGACAGTCATTACAGAAATCCTCAAAGAATGAAGGTTCTGTAACAAGCAGCACTCTCACAGGAAAAATGAAAAACCAAAAAACCCTGAACCAGAATAAATAAAAGGCTTTTAGGTTTTATTTGCATGCTGTTATGACTGAAAAGGCTCAACCACAAGGCGAAAATATATTGTTCAATATGTAAAATGCATTTCTATATAAAAAATAACGCACAAACACTTCACTACACACACAGATCCTTCCCTTTTCAAACCTCCAGGTTCTCCTCACTCTCAGTGACCAGGTTCTGCCCTGGGCCTGTTTCCTTTCACCCACGAAGTTCCCTCCTCACCTTTGGCATGGCAACCAGAGGGAGGCAGTGCAAGGAAAGGCTCCCTTGGGAAAGTCACTTCTCCATCTGCTGGCACTGCAGTTAAGCCGCCCGACTTCCTCCTGCTGCTGTCATTGTTAGAGCAAAAAAGGATTTTAAGAAGTTGGACATAAACCTGGACTGAAAGATGTTTTCTTAACCAAAACGTAATGTCTTTTCTATTTTAACTACATCTGCAGTTTTATCCCTTAAAAGAGTTCTAGTGGGATTGTACATAGACACAGGTATCGATCTGCCTCTACACTCAAATTTCATACATTGAGGCCCCTGCCATATCATCTTGAACTGATTTTCATGGTTTTTTTGCCATTCTTACACTGCTCTGTTTCCTCTCACTTGTGACCCGGGCCAATTTTGCCCATACTCACGAAAGATTTTGAAAAACACTTTGACACTTAACTCATGTTGACAAATATCTCCTTTCCTGAAACCACAATATCAGAATAAATAGAGCATGCAGAGGCTTCCAATACAGGTTTCATTGCAAAAGCGGGCTCTTATGTGTAGCCTCTGCTTGCTTTGTGCCACATGTATTTCCCGAGCCCTTTGCATTAGGCATGAATAGCTTTTTATACCAGCCTCTAGTCACTGCTTTTGAGTTACTACTTTGTATACATCGTCTGAATTCCTTTCTGCAGTAGTGATTATCCTGAATAATAACAGAGGTTTGCTATGTTAAAAAAAAAATCTTCAGCTCACTCATGAGAAACAGAGCAGCTATTATCAAAGTAATTGTTTTTCAAACCTGCTTTAATTAAACAGAATATCTGGGGTGGGGGGGAAGGGAATCATGTCTGAAGGACACAGGAAATCAAACTGAGACTTCACCAAAGAACTAAATGTCTTGGTGAAAATGTAACTGCATTTATTCAGATCATTATGATGCAGGGGAGATAAAAACTACTAAGAGAAAAGAGAAGTGTGACATATTGTGTGCACAGAACTGATGATTTTAGAGCAGTGTCTGGCCTAAGGGAGGCAGCTGGGCACAGCTATTTCAGCAGCCACAGCCAGCTGGAACCAACAGTGTTCCAGAGGGATGCTCTCTGAAGGAAACAGAGAACATCTGTGCAGCTGTGGTTTACCTGAAGACAGTCAGAGCTATAAATATAAGACACTAAATAAAGACATACTTTTGAAATCAAGGTGGTTTTTTTTTTTTTTTTTTGAGGGCTGAGTGTTTAGTTTCTGGGGGGGGGTGGGGTGGGTTTGTTGTTGGTTTGTTTGTTTTTAACACAGAATATCATCCCATTTACAGAACAGTAACTGCTTGTTTAATTTCAAGTTTCCATCCTTCTACACAACGCATCTACTAAAAGAAAACCTGGAGAACTATCCACTGGAAATTTATCCTTAAACTTTTATGCAAGTACACCTTGACAAAACAAACGGTTGAAGCTTGTGATGAATCTGTGTATCCAGTCATCACAACGCTAAGCCCAGAATAAGCTTGCATAAAACCATCCCACACTCCAAGATCAGACCTGACCATAAACCTGCAGCTATTCAGCTTCTTGCCAAAGTCTGAGGGGACTGTATTCCTGGCAGCTTGAGTGGCTGGCTAGAGAAGGGTGGGAGCCAACATTTTGTGAGCCTTGATCCCATACTTTAAAAGATTGCCCTCCACCTGGTACATCAAATGCAAGGATACTCTACAAAAAATACAGACCACAGCTACCATTACAAACAACTGGGGATGAACAATATAATTCACAGCAAGATGCAGCACAGTCTGTAAAAGGTAGTACCAAGTGTACTTGCATCCCAAACCTAAATTATATTGTGTTCCTTTTACACAGGGGGAACAAACCCACCACCCACCAACCCTCTCCAAAGCCAAATTTTTGCTTCAACCCTTGATACGGTTTTTAAGCACACCACTTCTTCAGAGCCTGTTGGTGCTTCTCTGGCACTGGCCACAGGATTTCTGTCCCCACTTGTAAGCTGAGCACTGGAATTGGGGGTAGCTCCACACCACGGTCTGTGAGGGGAAGGGTGCTCACTGTAAGGCAGAGGAGAGGTTAAATTATGGTCCTGGTTGGCTCTTATGATTTTCTTCTTCTTTTTAAAAAAGTTCAAGGGCCAAGGCTATTCCATGGTCCCTCATATTGAGCTGTGAGTGAGTAGAGGTAATGATACAAGTGTCTTCAGCATCATCACTTCTTGCATTTATGAAGGAAAAAAAGGAGTTAAAATGCAGAGTATTTTTAGAGTTTCATTCCTAAACTTATATTTACATACCTGAGTAGAAATTAAATTATTTTGAAAAAGTTCTTGAAATTTTCACTTACTCAGAGGATACACTGGTGCTTTGGATTCTGCTCCTCGAAAGATCTTGCAATGCATTTGTGTGTCTGGGGAGTTTGAACCCCTGAACTTAATGCCTTTTTAAAATGCTGCTCTATGCCTCAGAGAGAGATTAGGGAGCCTAAATCTAAACACCGTTCACTTCCAACATTCTGGTCTCAACTATAATCAATTTTTAAAATATAATGAATATGCACACCGTGATTTATAGGTACTACTATGAAGTCAACCTCAGCAGAGGGTTGAATCACCATTTTGGTGCAATTAACTCCAGACCCAAACTGAAGCACTCTAACAAGCCAGTCAGAGGCATCTCCAAAACTTCAAGGCCTTCAGCCCTAAAAGGCAACAGAAAAAGAAAAAAAGAACTCTAAACATTTCATTTAAGTCTGCACAGTTTACAAGTGTGTAAATCCACAGCACAAGTGTGCAGACCAAGTAGTGATTCCTTCCTCTAAACTATATTCCCTGAACAAAAAGCATAAAAATACAAAACTTGTGTATTTTGAAGTCTGGTAGGAATTCAGAGAAAATAAGCCATAATTGTACTTTGTTCCTCTTCTGGCCTTCTGATTAAAACAAAGTAGTAAAGGCAACTTTCAGATGCCAGTTGTATTTGCTCACATTCATGACCAGTGAGCAGCTTTCCAGATACCAACAGGGGTTTAGAATAGAAATCTATACTTTCTCTGTAAGTGTTGGTCCTTGGAATTTTAGTGGCACTAAAAAAACAAACAACCAGAAAACTAGCATTTTACAGAGTTAGTTACTAGCAGTTATACCTGGTCCAGGGTCAACTCTCTTGCAATGTCTACAACTACATTAAATAAAGCATAGAGATGCCCTACTACAAACCTTTTTTTCTTTCCCCAAATCAAAGGCATTTAATTTCATACTTAAAAGTGCTAGGTTGATTCTAAAAGTAATACTAAGCCTGGTTCTATATGCCCTTTAAATACCCTCAGAAGACTGAATTTCCACACCCTCTCCCAAAATGCAATCAAGCCATCTGGGTACTCTGTGCAAGCCCCACATACACACACCAAACCCAGGCATTTACACAGCATTTAATAACATCTTATCAGGACTGGCCTTTCCCAAAATTGATGTGACATTTTTGTATTATGTCACTGCAGATATAACCTTACTAGGAAAAGGCTTGGCAATGATGATAGAGTGAGAATTTTCAAGAGCAAATCATAGTGATTGCTGAAAGGTCTGATTTTATGACTACAAGAAAATTTTGAGTGTCTCAGTTTTAACAACCTTGTGTTTTATGTTCTAAGCTGGACAGGATTTTTCTATATTTCATTTTACTACAGTAAACTAAAACACTATGTGTGTGCATAGCAGATTACAAAACTGTACACTTCAGCTAACCTGTTTTAAAAAAGCTGAAGCAAACACAGATCATCCCTTTCAAATAAAACATGGAAATTTTCTTTTAAAGACCATCCACAGAAGGAAAACCACTGGCATTGGAACAGTCTAGCTCTGTTTTTCTAGTGATGAGCTGGCAAAAGCCTTTCACCTGGTCATGTATCCAATACCTGCTATCCTCCCACTTCTGGTGCTGAAAATAAACCCAAAATTAACCCTAACCATATACTGGGTAACTTACAATGTCAAGGACATTGTTCAGAACCATCTCAAGCACCTTTATTTTTTGTCCCATTTTGTACCTTGTCAGGTTGAGGGCTGAACCTCAACCTGCTTGTTCAGTTAAAGGCAAAAAAGCCAAAAACCTCACTGCTTGGTATTTGGTTCATCTACACCCAATCAACACAGTGTTTTTGTGGAACACTGGTTATTACACTAATTGCTGGACAAGCACCTGTTATTTGTGGCCATGGACCACATCAGTATTCCCAAGTAATAAGACAAACAACAAGAAATGAACCTTTAAGAAGCAGTTTGGTGCGACACACAGAGACCACAAGCACATGCAGGAAATATTTAGAGAATAATCTCCAAATTTAAGTTCACCTCTTAAGAGCTACAGGTGTGAAATAGTTAAACAGATTAAGTGACATTATTGCTGTTTAAATTGTACACTTTTATGGCAATGCCATTTTTGTATTGCATGGCAATGCCTTTTACTTGAGCAAATAAACATCCTTTGGCTCTTCATGACACAAACCTCTAGAGTTAAGGATGGAATGGAAGCTCTTTCCAGGGCTGCTAAGTTTCCAAAATACTTTTGCAGGACTACTACATATATAAATTCACTGCTGCAGTCAATAATAACTAAGCTTAAATGTCACTGTGATAAAAATCTTGCTTAGCTCATAGAGCACTGTGAAAGCTGTAGAGCTGCTCATTACTCCTGTGACTCCCTACACGGACCAACAAATCCTAAATTACTTAATTAAAACAGCCATATTGCAATGCGTCTGTACACCCTAAGTGTGGCACTATGGCACAACTGTCATACATGAATGGATTGATATTATTTTTAATACAAATATAAACCTCAGTAAACAGATTAACAATCACATTTTTGTCTTTTTTAGTGTCACATTACAAATTTTTAGTGGCTGTGTTTGCATCTGCACTTCATGAAGTAATAGTGATTACCTCAGAGTGTAAAAGTGTGACCATTGGTACTTACCACGTAGCACAATGTTCAAACCATACCATGAAGTGATACCAAATCACCTCTGGAGTCAATCTGAATGCACAAGGCACTAAGTTTTTGTTTTGGTTTCTGTGAGCAAGATGTTGTATATTTGTAAAAGACTTCTTACACACATATATTTGCAGTTTATAATGAACCTTTTTTATGACACAGACAGCTATGAAAACTCTATCCACAACTGGCAGCACATGTTTTAGTGAAACAAGAAAGAACTTACCTGTTTGAAAAAAAAACACCTGACAAACAACATTCACAAACTACTTCTACACCAGTATCTACTGCAGTTTCCACCAGCATCCCTCCAACTAGAACATCCTCACAAAGCTAGTAACTGAAAGTGACACAAGGCTAGTTTTAGGATTCACATTTTTAACTTAATATTCACATCCTTAGACCATCCAAGAGCTCCGACAGATCTGTAGCATGAAGCCATTCTAGCTTTATAGGTGGAAATGAGACGTATCATCAACAGTTAATATCATGCCTCTGATTCTGGACAACATGTAAGTAGAGAAAATGTATTACTGAAATAAATGGGAGAAAACTGCTTAGAATTCTAATTAAAGAGAAACTTTGGACTGTTCCTCAGAAAGCACTATACTGTCCCTACAGTGTTAAAACTCCGGTTTTCCTTAACAAAAGAAAGTGGAAAAGCCCAGAAACTAAGAGTGGATTCTCAATCATAGTAACATTAATGTTGTGAATGCTGCCAAATTTTAAAAGAAGAAAGAATAAGTGTAAGCTGTAAACCAAGGACTGGTATCAGCAAACTCAGAGCAAACCCACCTTCTAACACTAGCTCAGCAAGAGAGGCCAGCCTAGGAGACTCATTCTTTTAGGCTTTTATACCTCACTATAAGAGATGCTCACAACATCTGAAATCATAGCATCGATAGTTAAATATCAGTATCACTGCTCAATCATAAACCCCCAAAGTTTTAAAAACAAAACACAGCTGTGTAGTTGCTCAATGTTTCAGGGACAGACAAGTGAGAAATAGGTAAAAGATTCCAAACCTTCTCCCTCAAATTCTCCCACCTATTGAGAGACCTAAGAAACACAAGTTTGAAATATTCCAAGATCACCTCACTCGACAGGCGCAGGCAGGAGTCCACAGTTTGTGTTCTTCTTCCCAGGGGCAAGCACTCAAAGAGTTGTGCAGGACAAAGAGCAAAGTGCTTCTCTAACCACGTCTGGGAGGAATTACAGGCACCTCACCGGTCAAGATGCGTGGCTGCCACTGCACAGGTGAAATGCTTCAAGCCAGTGTCCTCAAACAGAACTATCATTACAGCAGTTACCAAGCACTCACCACACCTGTGGCTGCTTCAGCTGTGGCATCAGTGAAGGACAGTTTGTTATTGGGTAGCAAGACCATCAAGGCAGACTTGAGCTACAGCTCCAGAATCTTTATGGATCTGAGATAATTTTGATTGAGCCATCAAGTTTTCCCGGACTCATCACTGCTTCGGCCTCCCAGGAGAGTGGGAATTCACATGATTTAGCTTCTTGGTGCTGGGATTTTAAATCAGAGAACCATTTTGAGAATTGTTTTAGCTGTACAATTGCTTTTTGAGAGGCAGCCTACGATTCTGGCCCAGCGTGGTTGGTATCCAGGCACCCTCACAGACGCACCAAGGCTGGCTTGCTGTTTCATAGGACAGAGTTTACACATCAAAACAGAACAACTTGATTTATTTAAAATTCACCTCAAAATGCATTGTGTTTAGTTTCGTTTTTAAAATGAACATTCAAAGCATCAAAATATTACTAATTTAAAAAAGAACCTTTGTTAAGAAAGTAAGATCATTTACATACTGTAGATTGTGGCTGTGAGGGGAGAGAAACAACCGATGGTAGATTAGGCACAGTACTAAGGCCAACATGCCAGAAAACGATGCAGTTCTATGCTCAACTTTCAAATGGTCTGGACAAAATAAAACAACTGGGTGGGAAAATTAAACCAACCACTTACTTGAGAGTGTTTGTGTAAAATAAGAGTGTTAGTAAGTTTTCTATCTAGACCTAACTCATTCATGTATTTAAAAACCTCTATCTTCTTCCAAATAACAAAAAAAGTGTTTCTAAAACCAAGGCAGATTATTATTTGGAACTGGCATAGTAAAATAAAGGATCACAGTATACAGAGCTTAAAATCCTGTACCAGGAAAGAGCAACAAGTGGTTTACAAGGGGATCATTTAGGTATATTATCTAATTTTTAAAAACAGAGATATAAAATATCAGTTGCATAGGGATTTAAATATAAGGCCAAGCAGGAGATTAAAGTAAAATAGAGCTCATAAAGAAGGGCACTATGGTGTCAAAACATAGTATTTCCATTTGAATTAAAGTCTAATTCAAAATCACAGTATTTTGCTAGTCCTATAAAAAGTGAATGTCAAACTGTCCCATTAATCTTGAACTGAAAACTGACATTAGAACTTCTAAATAGTACAAAACTAAAGCTCATTGTCTAAACCTGATCAGTGTATTAGCACAACAGTGCTTGGTACGTACCTGATTTATATACTCTACCTTCTGTAAATAATATAAAGGTTATTTCTTGTTAATAAGTGTGAGATCACAATATTACTGCATGCCATCAGTGGTTTGCAGGTTTACTTGATATTTAATTATTCAGTCTTTAAAAGTGTAAGATCCCACCCTGCAGAATCTTCACCCATTGAACACAGAACACTGTCTTTAATAAAATACAATAGAAGTTCCACCACTAACAACTAACATATAAGCCAGGATTGTAGGTTCAGTACAGTTCATTATTATTAACTCACAGCAATTTTTGTTAGGAAGGTAACCTGTAGACTTCCAAATGATCTTGTGTGTATTAAATATAAACAAGTACGTAACTAACTGTCCTCTCTTGGCATTTCAAGTAGATTATTCAATTGTGAAAGTATTTCTGCAAAATCAATTTTTAGTTGTTAAAATGAAGTTCAAATATTAATTTCCATATCTACATGTAGCTTAATTAACCTAAAATTGTAAGGAATAGTAGTGTAAGGAAAAAAGAATTCTCCAGATGAATTAGGCATTAAGGTACACTAACTGGGAATACCTGAACCAACATTGTAACTGAAAAAGTGCATAAACACAGTAATACTACAAATGTGTTAACTACAGAACAAAAGGTTTTCTGAAAGCTAAGTGATACTATTTTACATGTTATTTACAGGCTGCGATTTTTCCAGACACCACAGAGCCAATTTATGATCTCAAAGTTCCTTTGATATATTCAAAGTGTCCCTTGGCTTCCATCCTATTCCGTCAAGAACCTGCTCACGCACCAGTGAATCAGGTACTGTACAGTCGAACAACACTGCCATTGTGGTTCTGTAATTCTTCAGAATTCACTTCTTTCTGCTCTTGGAAGAAAAAGCAGTACTTTCACTTCACACTCTTGGTGGGTGTTTCAGACTCTGTAGACTGTCTGCCATCAGTCCAGGCCTCTCGTGTGCTCTTCAGTGCAAGCGTTTTCTGCTGGTCGACCACAACGTAATCAACTCTCTCATCTGCCACGCTGCTGCCTGAGCCACTGCTCTTCTTCTGGGAAAGGCAAGGAAGTGGGAAAAACACGATAAAATAAATTAGCAGTAAAAATTAAGATGTCCCAAACAGATATAGAACAAGCCCAGGTTTCCCCGAAAGGTCCAACACTGTCTCTTGGACTGACCATTTGAGAAACCAGTTAAGATGACCTTGCTGGAGGCTCCCTCTTTCCCAGCAAGTACTTGTGAAGCAATTTTAAAGTCTTGATGGCAGAACTGCAAGAGCTGATCTGCTTACCTTTCGAGGTGGGGTAGATTTTCCCGAATCTAGGTCCAGATCTAAATACTCTACTTGTTTATCTCCTTTAGGTTTTACCATAGGGCTGCTCCCTCCATCAAGACTGTTGCTTCCAAACAAATTCTGAAATCATAATAGAAATAACTTCAGCTACAAATGTACGTACTAGTGGTCCACATTATCAAATATGCTTATCATAAAACTGCCAAAATGTTAAAGGTTAAAAAAATTACGAAGAGCTCTCGCAATCAGTTAAATCATGCAAATTTCATTGACCTTGTGTAACAAGGGGATATATTCTATGTCAAAACCTGGACAGAGTCAATAGCTATGGGAGGGAAAACCCAAAAAACCAACCCTCCCCAAATTTAAGGTTGCCACCAAACCCATCTCTGCCTTCCACCTAATGTCCCTTTCAAATAATGAGGTAAGAATGGAGTGTGTTTTGGTCTTTTTAAATGTAGTTGTTAGGTCTCAAATTTAGCATTACTTAATTACAAACTTTTTATTTCCTTAAATTGCTGCTTAATACCTACAATAATTTCAGCTTTACAATAGTGGCAAAACTTCAAATGGAACTTTTACATTTCATTCAAAAGTCATCACAGTTAAGCTGAAAATCAAAAAGTATTATTCAGTTGAAAAGATCAAAATATTAAAACTTTGGAAAATATGTGTAGGGCTGCCTGAACTGAATTTGCATTTAATAAACCTAAATTTCAATTAGCTCAGACTTTTACAACCTCACCTCCTCTGTCCTCTCCCAGCCTGATCCCTCCCTCTTAACAGGTGTTATAGGAACAGTACAATAGAAGGACTCTTCTCTAAAAGATAAAGAAAAAACAGGAAGACAGAGGGCAGCAGTCAGCAAAAAATGAAGAGGAAGGCAGAAGGAAAGACAGAAGGGTAAGGCTGACAGCAACTTGAAAGAAAAAGCAGAATATTGCTGACTTTATTAAATAAAACAGAAGTATTACATGTCCAAATAAGATGCTTCGAAGCTGATGACAGAAAAAGATGAAGAAGTATGGACTCCTTGCTAAGATAGAGTTGGAACAAATAAAAATTCTCAAAAAGTCTTTTTAATTGGCAGACTTTAAAGCAAAGGCTGTGAGATATCTGGAAACATTCTGGTTCTCTAGGAAATAAAATATTTTATGGGTTAAAGCTCAATGGGCTGGGCTTTTTAAATTGAAGTTATATCTGTATAATCCAACTCATTTAATATAAAGTGGTAACAAGGACAACAAACACAAACAACTGATACAAAGTTCATTTTTGTTGCCCAAATTCTCTAAACAAATTTCTGCATATTTAACATACAAAAATCAGATTCTGCATCGATGTTTCCAGCACAAATTAAAAAAGCTAGTAGTCTTTAAACAAAAAAATAATGTTATTTCAAACAAACTAGGCAGGCAGAACGTATGCATTAGAAAACTTTAAATATACACAAATGAAACCGAAAGGAAATCTATAGAACAACCTTAAAGAAGGAACGGTGCAAGCAAACAGAAGATATTATTAACGACAGGCGCCTTGTAATTAATTTTTGGCGTTGAAGTTAAACCCCTGAAACAGCTTTAAGGAAGAACAGAAATCCCCAGTCTGAACCGTGATTCTGTGCCGGGAGACCCGCGGGGGGCACGGGTGACACTAATCCTTTGTGTGAAATGGGCTGTTCCTTGCACCTGTAGAACGGGATGTCACCGCTTACTTACCAAGGGCCCTTGCGAGAGAGGGGCTCGGTTTGAACATCCCCAGCTCCCCCCCCTGCTCGGGCACATTTGTCCTGGGAAGCACACCTGCACTGCTGGTGGCAGGTCGGGCACGGCACAAGGCACAGCTCGGGATGCTCCGCAGGCTCCGGAGCTGCCCCAGGGGAGTCAGCAGGAGGGCCTAGGATGCAGTATCCAGAGGCAGCAGTGGTGAGCTGAGGGCAGGGAGGCTGGGGGACACTGGGAGGGTATCCAGAGCAGCAGCAGGGGACAGGGGAGCGAACAGCATTGCGAGAGGAGGAGTCCGGGGTTTTGTGAAATGGGCCAGCGCATGCCATATAAGGAGGCAGACAAACAAACAGGACAAAAAGGGTGCTAGACAGGCCCTCACCCAAAGAAGGGCTTTCATAAATGCTTTAAAAATGAAAAATGCTGCTGTACTCCTAGCAAGAACCCAAGGCAGAAAACGTGGTGAATGCACTGAACCAGGCTGGATGGGGCTTTGAACAACGTGCTCTACTGGTGTGCATCCCTGCCCAAGGCATGGGAGGTTGGAACTAGATGATCTTTAAGGTCCCTTCCAGTCCAAACCATTCTATGATCTTACACTGAACAAAATGCTGAGCTCAAGATACAGGTTTTCCTCCAGTGTTTTATGGGTATTCTAGACCACATTTCAGTTTAGGCCCAGGTCTACTGCTGTTCTCTTCCTTTAAACTACTATTATTGGGTCTTCTTTCTCTCTTCCTCTCCTTCCTCCCCGCAAAGAAAAACCACAGCATGCATCACTAACTTTTCCTAACTAGGTTTTCACTTACTGCACTGCATGCTGAATATGTGAAACTTTTATCATCTGAGAAAGTTCTCCCCCAAAGGGGAAAAAATACAGATACTCAACACACAAAGACTCTTTCTATCCTCTTTCTTTGAAAGAAGCCCAATAAAAGTACACATGGCTCAGTTCCCATAGAATGCAAACAACAAATATCAATCTTTTTCCCCGCTCTGTTTCTTCCACATTTCTTGGAAGATGTCCTTTTAATACAGTTTTTTTAAGCATGTCTCAAAGGTCTTAAGACAGCTTATTTCCCTTGATGTCATAAAACTGAACTGGTGCATAGCCCAAGGATAAGCAATTACAAAGAGGAGACAGTTTCTAGGAAAATGCAGGAAAAAAAGTCATGTCTTGAACTGCTGTGTATAATAGATATGTATATCAACCATTCTCTTTATACATGGATTATGCTCTGAACTCCTTCAGTGAGATCTTACCAAAATGACAGTTTTTCTATGGAGTTTTTTTTATTATGATTTTGACCTAGAAGTATAAAGGGAGTGATGTTGAGTGAAGGATCTGTGTTTGCATGATTTAAAAGTAAGGACTGCACAGGAAGAGAGTAGTTAAGACGTAGATTTTACATACTGGGTCTTCAGTGGACTGATTTGGATTCATGGATACATAATTCTCTTCACTGTCGTGCGAGTCACTGCTGGAAGTTGTGCTATGAACTGAATCCGGTCTGGGAGACACGGGAAACCTGGAGGAGCTAATTACCAGGAATTATTTTACAAACAATACATCTCGAATATCTTAAACCTCCTGGTAAACAACAAAAATAAGCAGATTAGAGCTGAAATTTTCATTCAAGCTTACTAGAGTGTCACATTTTTTGGTTATACATAGTCCCTTATATTTAATATTACAAAATAAAAACTCACATGGACACACTTTGTTTCAATGCATAGATACACACACACATATACACACACTTCCAAAGCAAACTTCAGTTTGTATTACACAGGTTAAAAATATAATACAGATGTACACACATTTATTAACTTTCTAGTCAACAAAACCAATTAACCCAAATGAGGAAAAGCTGAGAAACTTACTCTCGTGCAAAGCTTCTGGTAATAGGAGATCTAACTGGGGCTTGTAATTCTTCCCATTCAGGCAGAGGTTTTATTTCTAGTGGAGCTGGTTTTGCTACGTAAGAAACAGACAATCTTAAAGCACAGAACATTCCAGAAAAAACTTTTATATAGTAAATACTTAAATAGTAAATTTTAAATAGTAAATACTAGTTAGGAAAAGGAGACACTGTTCAGTTCTCAGAAAGGCATGTTATATTAACTTATTTTTTTTAATCTTCACAGGTAATGAAAAGCAACATCAATTAAAAAAACAATGAAAACATAAAATTATAAAAATCCAGCACAGTTTAAGAATTTTGCAGTATATACTCATACACAGGAATTCTGTTTTAAAAAGCGATTCTGGAGGTGGCAGCATCAGGTTCTGTCTTTACTCTGCCACAATAACTTGTTGAACTGACAAGCCTGGGGACAGGGGTGATGGACTGTTTGAGCAGAGCTAACTCTGGGTACTTTTCTTGGCTCACGGGCAATTATTATTATGCAAACTCTGCCCTTGCTGCACGACGTGCCTTCACTGGTGAGGTTTCACAGCTCAAAGAGTGGGCAGAACCTGCAGCTAAGACTAAATCTGCAGAAGTGAGAGATGAGCCCACACCAAGAGGAGCTTGGCTCACTGCAGTGCTTGTCAAGAGACAAGCAGAGTAGTGGTGTGCTTCTGCCATTCACGACAGCTAACTCGAAATGCCAGTTTTCAATTCCATTTTCAGAACAGAACCATGAATAGACTATTAGTGAGAAACCCATTAACTCTCTCTCCAGATCGTATGGCTCAGCCCTCCTATACATTAGGGGGAAAAAAGTATAAAAAGACTTGTGGGGAAAAAAAATTGAAAAGGGAAATTTAAAATAAAAATCACAGTTAGTCTGCTGTCACATTTTGGATCTCTAGTTCATCCTCCCTAAAACTCTTTATAGAAAATGAAATGCAATGTCATTATAACATAACCCCTTCCTCTCCTTGCCCCTCCCTTCATGAGTTTGCTGTCTATTAGCAGATTCACTACGATCAGATCAGATGTCAGGCATGTAGCACCAGCTCATGTGGCATAAAAGCTGCCCTAAGTGACCACATGAGGAACCGACAGAAGTCAGTTGCCAGCTCAGCGTGTTTGACTCAAGGGAAAAGCAGAACTGTATACTTTCATTACACTCACTCCTCAGACTGAGTTGATTAAAAACTCAGCTATTGTATACTGAACGTAACAACTCCAAATTCAAATTTTCTGGATAAGTATAAATCTTTGGTATCCCAAACACTTTTCTCCTTTTCCCTGTTAAGAAGTCACAGTTACACACTCCAAACACATCAAGCCTACTCCACTGATTCTGCCACTTTCACTTTTTCACAAAAAGCTGCCACCGCAGACTCCAAAGAGGAACTACAACTCATCCATCTCGAGATACAGCATTTCATACGAGATAAGAGTGGCAGAACTAAACGTGACGTAGGCAGGATGATATTAAAGTGTGAGTGACACAAAAGCTGATCAGCTTGGCTCAAGGCCTCTGTAAAAGTCTGAGACTACAGGTATGGGTATAAACAGTGGGCAAGGTATTGCTTCTGCAGAAACAGAGCCAGGACTTCGTCCAAAGCCCATAAGAACAGCAAAAATACTTCATCCAGTTGCAGTGGGCTTTAACAACCAAAGGTAAGGATCAATGATATTTCTGTGAGATTTTTAACATTATTCATAATCTTCTCGACTTCTTGTGACTATATAAGGCACCACCTCAGCACCTTCAAAAAGCACTAATTGCAAACCTCCTTAAGATGCATAAATAGATCTCTGTACTAGTATATGGTCAGAGGATCAGTATTTTGCTTCATTTTGGTGTTTAGCCAAAAGCAGGAGACCTAACTGAGCTGTCATTTCAGGTTATTGCCTGACAAGTTATTTCAACTAACTTACAACTTATATATACTTACTTCTAAATAAACAGACAAAAGTAAATCCAAAATATGAAAAACTACAACTGAAGAGATCAGAACACCTGTGTTAATATCAAAGAAATGTTTCCATGCACTATTCAAGGAAACCTGTTGCTTGGCATGGAAAATGCATCCATGATCTTAGACTGTAACAGAAGTAAAAAGACTATGCAAGAGTTAAAGTTATTCTAGAATAACAGTTTTCTTAATTTTTGCTTCACGTATTTTTATAAAGCCCCATATACATACAGTGCTAAAGTACATACCCTTTCTTCTTGTAGTAAAGTCACCTATGGTTTGTGAATCAGTTCGCTCTAAACCATGTGGTTTAGGTCTTAAAATTTTAGGACTTTGACCTAATTGGTAAAAAGAAGACTCTCTTAATAATATTCTATTTGTAAGTGGAAAATTGGAATTTTGTAAACAAACAGCACATCCCCCTGCAGAAAGGTTAATGCCACAAGCATAAGCAAGCTGCTGAAGGAGAGTTTTACAGTCTAGCTGGGGCTCACACTAAGGGCTGCTTAAGCACCAAACCAGAAACAAAGAAAACACTGCATGCAAGTAATATGTTGGAGGCAAGCAAAAAAGGCACACAAAAAGGCTAAAAAGTGCATCAATGTTGTAACTAACCAGTACTATTAACTGGTTTCATTTAAAAAAAAAAATACCCGTATTTGAGGAGTATCAAGCACGAAAGGAGAACAGTAGTGTTTCAGATGCAAGTTGAAGTATCCTCAGAGAAATGAAATCCTCCTTAGTCACACTATTACTTTGGAAACGGTGATACTCTTGGAAGGTCTCCTATCCACTGGGCATCTCCCACTTGAGACACTCCAAGAATCTTTTTCAGCACTGTATTTGTTAAACTTGTTCCCTAGAGGTCTCCATTTGTCCATCCCCAAAAACACCTCTCTGATCCTGCAGTGGCATTTTCTTTCCAAGTTTCCAGCCTGCATACTTCCTCCCCACCATGGCACAACCCAACCTCCAGCACAACCAAAAACACCAAAATAAGACAAAATACCAATAAACTCCCTACAGACAGCAATGTAATGCCCCTCCCAACAAGGATGTTCTTTAGCCAGTTTGACCAAACTCTGCAGGTGTTCCAGGTCACATTTTAAATAAACATGATCAATAACAAGCAATAGCCCTAAGCTTCCATTAAAATCTATGTGACAACAGGTTAATATTAAAAAAGGCGAGTGCCTTCAAGTGGAACACCAAGAAGACATATGAAAGGTAAATCTTCAAAATAAACCAAATGAAAAGGTGAAGTCTGATTATGTTAGAAAGTTGCCCTACAGCACAAAATGGAAAAGGACTCAGATGTGGGCTGGTACTCCCAGCAGTGAGTGAGAACACTCAGTAAAAAACAAACTTGGCAACAAACACAAGAAGTTTGCAAATCTCTACCCCACGAGTTTTGCATATGAAGTGCTCTATTACTGTTATCACTGAAGTATTGGGAAGGATCAAGTAACAACAAGAAAGGTAAACACAAAAGTTTTGTACTGTATCTAACTTACACGCAGTTCTTCTGAGAGACCACGCAGGTAAGATACAATTTATTTATTTACTAGTAGTACTGCATAGCAACTTCCTTAAAAAGAAAAGGACATGGAATTATTTTGACATAGACAGTTCCTTTCCAATTTCAAAATCAGAGGCTCCCTTACATGGCTCAACGTGCCGATGAAAAGGGCGAGCTGTTGGGCAATGCTGACCAAAGACGCATATTGCAAAGTGGAACAGAGTATTTCTGTATACCCAGTCAAAAGCACGACCCAACATGTTGGCATACTTAATTCTGAACTGATCTGATATTCTTAAGTATTTCCCTACAACTCTGATAAAAGCTTGCCTATATAAAAAGACTGGGATCTTAAAATCAATTGAGCAAATGTAGAAGTTCAAATTCAAACACTTTTTATTAAGAACAATTTGATGCTGAATATCAGTCTGAGCATATTACTTTTGTGTTCCAGAGTTATAAAATCTGATTTAGAAGAAATCTGGCCCAGTACAGCTCAGCTTAAAATGCCCATCATTTGACATATGAGTACAGATCGCAAGTACAGTGAGAAAACCAGCAGAGGTAACAGAGGTAATGAAGTTATTTAAGCAGCGTGTACTTTATAACCTCTGCTCTTATAACCAAACAGACTGAGGTGCCTGAAACCCATAATACAGAGATAAGCTCAAGGAACTCAGGGCTGTGACTCATTATTGCTACTTCTGTTAATGATGCTACGTGGTCTGGTGCAGCCAACCTTCCTGAACTATGATTAGCCCTATTTGTAAAATGTGATTATTATGTAACTGCCTGCTTCACTCTTGATTTAGCACTCAAAACCACTCCGAGAAGAGTGGTACAGGTCCCTGTAATACTTCTCTTCCATAGCAAGCAAGAACATACAAAACTCAATGAGCTTTCATCATCTCTTGCTGCTGGAAGACTGTTCAACCTCAATAAATTCGATGGCAAAACAGCTTGCTGCTACCAGCCAGCCAGGATAATGCAATTGCTCGAGCTTAATATGTCACAGAGAATTAAAATATTTGTGCAGGGTGTTTTCTTTCTCCTCCCTACAAAACAAAAAACCGAAAGGCCTAATCTCTGTTGAGGAGCTTATACTGTGCAACCGGAAAGACCTGATACCGGGCAAAGCAAACAGGGGGGATCAAAATCACAAAACTGAGGTTATATATTTGCGTAAGTGCAGAAATCCTACACCCTGTTTTTGCCCATTTAAGAAGATAAAGTGACACGAGCTAAGGCATTGAAACCCTTTAATAATATCCCTTACTGCCTTCAAATGACATTATTTTCCCAAGAGCACATCCTGGTATCTCCGAGAAGCAACAAACTGAATATAATATGGAGAAGAAAGTGCCTCACACTCGTACAGCAGGCTGGTCTCCCACATCTATTCTATCCCCAAATAATCACTAGAGATGTGTCATGGGGCTGTCCTTCAAAACAGGTTAAAGGACTTATGGAAAGGCTGGCTCTGTATAACATTCCAAGGCCAGCACTACTGAGGAACACATTTCTTGTGGTTCCCACAGACCCAGTTTTACCTCATTTCACACTCAGGCACTCACAAAAAACAACACTTTTAACTTACACACCTATTCTGGGAAAGATAAGTCTGGGTTAAAAAAAAAAGAAGGGGTTATTTATGTAATTTTGGGGGTTTTTTTAACGAAAAAGGAAATAAATTATGTTGCAATACCCTGGATGCAAACCTACCACGGGAAAAAAACCCCAAATAAATTACGTCAAGTGAAACCAACCAAACAAGAAGTGAAAATTAGATGTTTTCACTGTTCAGTCAAGTCACCACCTGTGAAATGCAAAACGCTACAGCCAGGAGAGAGAAACTCAGCTTCTGCACGTTCTATCACACTCTGAGCTGAAAAATCACAGATGAAGTCCAGTTTTCTAACAAATGGCTGCTTGTAAAAACTGCCAGGCAGAACAGGCGATGATGGCTCCGGCATTAGAGCGCACTCAGTCGCATGAATTCTGCTCCTGGCATTTCGGTGCATGTCAATGCTGCCTTTGTCTGAGAAGGCATCAGGAGAGGAGTCCATTTCACGTGTTTCACTTTGTTTCAAGTAACGGTTTCAGATGAAAAACCTTTAGGGTTTTGCATCAGCTAACGTATTCTCTCGTTGTTTTCCATAAAACACGTGGACTGTAACGCTGTGGGGGAAAGAAGGGTTCCCACTGCAGCAAATTCCTGCATAGGTGTAGGGGGGTCCCAGCGTTTTTGCGGACGTAACACCGAAGAGCCTCATTTTTTTCCAGGCTATCGCCTTGAAGCACCAGTACGAAACACGGTTTCTGCTCAGGACACTTCTCTCCTGACTGGCTGCTTGCTCCACGGCTTGCTGGCAAGGGATTTTACATGAGGAAATTGCAAACATCCTCACAAAAGAGGCCAACTCTATTTAAATACCAGCTATTTTAGGGCTTCAAATTTTAAGGCAAATATACACAAAATTTAAGAAAGGCATGATCTGTTAATGCTGTTTCCTGGCCAACAGGACTAATCCTCATGAGACAAGGAGATCAGACGTTCGAAATGTTAGAGCAGTGCTGTCCTTGGAATGGCAGGGGAGAGCAAAAGGGAAAAGCAGCCACATAAGTGCCCTGCATCCACAGAAGTCCTTTCAGAGAGAAATAACCAACAGCAGTTTCTTGTTTCCGTTAAAAAATACACATCTTTCCCCTTGTCTTTGTAATTAGAGGAAACCAAAATTTGCACTGAGGTCAAAGAATTCCCATACTCAAAATCACTGTAGATTTTTTCCTCGGAAAACAAGGCTGAAACTCACTGCCTTACTCCCACAGGGTTTATTATTTGGTTTTCAATTCTGCCGAGTAAACTACTGCTTTCCTTTTCTTCCTCTTCCTCACCCCAGTGAACTCTGATTCCCAAGTACATGGTTCTTCAGCACGGAGCTCTACGAATACCCTGAATTTGCTTTTTCATCTCTGTTTTTATAAGACTACTTCCTGCCAAGGTATTTTTAATTAGAAACATGTATTTAGTTGGATAACATTCAAATGGATTTCCATAGTAGTATCCACCAACAAATAGGAATATCAAACAAGTGCTTTGTTCTGGTCTGTGATACAACATGGACCGTGATAACTACCGTCTCATTAGGACAGCAAAACCAAACTGAAATCAACTTATTCTTCAATATTATGAAATATAAAAATCAATCACCAAAACAGAGGGTCTCCAG
The DNA here is from genome assembly GCA_035583155.1 of Acropternis orthonyx. Classification (NCBI taxonomy): domain Eukaryota; kingdom Metazoa; phylum Chordata; class Aves; order Passeriformes; family Rhinocryptidae; genus Acropternis; species Acropternis orthonyx. The sequence continues at coordinate 12,063,795 of JAWWEU010000125.1, read as the reverse complement.
TTTTCTTAGACATCTCTATCTTCTCAAAATAACTTTTTTCAGAGAACTGGTACTTTGAATGCTCCAGAAATTAAGAATGAATGGGAAGATATCTGATTATGAGGAAGCCCAGCTGGATCTGGCAGCTAAGGTTCACTGGTATTCCTAAAATATTTGCCAAATACCATAAAACTAGTCAGAGAATACCAAAGCTATTAATCATCAAAACACTATTTGACCGCTCTAATTTGTGAGTAACTCTACATGTCTGTATTTTAAAAGCCCCCAAAGCATGATGAACTAAAAGCACTCAATAACAAAGTGCAGTGTGCTGGAGTGTTTATTGATTAGCAGTTCAAAGCTGCACTAAGATTCATTAAGTCCAAGGGACTTCAAAAACAAAACACCAAAAAAATAACAGAGTTTAACTTGTTCACTGTAAAAGCAAAGCCTAACATTAAGCCTACAAAAAAGCCAAAGGAATAGCATGACCATATGTACGTTAAAAACTCTTGTTTCCTAAAAAAAGCATTAAGCACACAGGGAAGAAAAGAAAAATTCTATGGAGGGGAAAAAAAACCATTGGGCATTATTCCCCTTGTTCACTTGTTCCTGCCCTCCCTAGTATCTCTGGAGTTTAAAGCTACCATCCCTATCAGTAGTATCAAAGCAAGTATTGCAGTTGGTCTTTAGAACACCCGTATGTTTGATTTTGTTACAGCCACAGTGTCCAGCAAAGCGGAGCTTCCTTTGCAGCTGTGATGCAGCCATCCAAATGAAATCCTCACTGAAATTATTTGCTGTTTCGAAGTTTGGTAAGACAAAATCACAGCTGCAAGCTAAGGACTGGTGTATCACAGCGAGAAGTTATGTAAACTTCATTTAAAGCCATTAAGGAAAAACGAGACTTGTAGAAATAATTTGTACAGGCACGGAGGAAGTTTGATTTTCAGCTAAACGAAAGCCTTTGGAGCTTGTGGGGGATCAAAGATAATAAAAAAAAAAGAAAATCAATCAATTTGTACTCAATCTGCTTTAGGAATTCTGAGGAAGTACCAAAACACCCCCCCAAAACTCAATTTTTTAATATTCCTAAATGGAGTGAACAGGAGGTGTAGCTTCTGAGGGAGGATAGAAGGATTAAATGCCTGGATTTCTTAAAAGCAAAATGAACAATACTTCTGTTCAGAAAAGTCGTCACAAAAATTACAGTTTCTTTTTCAACAGATCTTTAGCTCAGTTCTTGCTGCTGATTAAAATCACCATTCACATTTTTTCAATGCCTACTTGTCCTGAAGCCTGAGAACACAAGTGAACCTTTATTAAAGAATATGCAGGACAATTACAATAGTGTAGAACACTGCAGTGTTGCCAGCTTCTAATTATTGTTATTATTGCTTATTATTTTAAAAGAATTGTCAGGTCCTGCTTTCACAAATGCTTTAACTGTTTCTCTGAAGTTTTATTTCAGGATGGTGTGATGCTCCTGCTGCGTTAGAACATGCAGTATGTTCACACTGTCCAAGTTGAATATTTACATGTTTGAGTGTCTTAACAAGGAAACTGTTCATTAGGCTATTTATAACTACCTCCATGATTAATGAGCATTCTTAATTTCCTCAACAACTACCTACTTCACTTGGGATTTTTACAGCACCATGGCTGCACTACAACAATGGGTGATTATGCTGGTCATCCAGAAGCATCACGGCTGGTCCTGTGGGGACCAGAATGTGGCAGGTGCTTCCTGCCACGGGAAAGCTCTGTACACAAACACCTTTTCAAAGTGGGCCTATGCTTTTATATAAAGAAAACTGGAATTTTCTATAAAGTTAATCCATTTGGGAGATGCTCACGAGGAGTCATGGCCAAGATACAGCCACATTTTTAGAAGCAATCCACATATTTGTGGTTTAACCACAGAAATTATGCCTTTTGACATCTCAAATGAGAAAAACCACCAGATAAAATTTGTAACATTTTTTAAAAAATTCGTAATTCCCAACTCCATGAGAATTTTCTTCTTCTCCCTTGATTTCTTTTGTTTGTTTTCTTGGTTTTGAGCTGCAACTGGCTATTTTCTTGGCATGGAGAGAAATGCATCCATCACTGTCTCTAAATCCAAGTTTATCTCATGCTGGGCTGAAAATTACCAGAGCCAAGCAGAAGTCTCTTTTAAAGGCAATCACATGGATTTAAGGTGTAGGAAGCACCTGGGATTAAATGCTGATGTATTTTTGTTGTAATATAAGCCTTTAGAAAAAAAAAAAAGAAAATGCACTACACTGGCTATTTGTTATTTTTGACACCAGCAAAATAAATCTGTGCAATACTGTCCAAAATTAGGACTGAAAATCTCATTGAAAATAATCTTTAATGCAATTTCACTCTTAACAACATTTTGGCAAATACAGTTGCTACTCAAGACAAATGGAGCGAAGTTCAGTACCATGTTGTTAGCCAGGATTCCCAAATTCTGTACTGCCTCTGTCAGCAATCTGCCCAGTGATCCTGAGGGCGCTGTTCTACCTCAGCCCCTCCTGACTCTGAACTAGGACCTGTGCTAAATGGAACTCTCTCACAAAGTGTTTTTAACTACTGTGGATCAAAAACACACAAAAAAAGATATTTATATTCATTCATTCATTCACATATTACATTCATATATTATATTCAAATGAATGAGATTTAACTTCTGACTTCATTCCATCATGGCTATGAATTGTTAATTCAGCCATATATCCATGGTTCATATATTTCTTTCCAGAACCTTCTACTTTGGTAGAGATGTGCTATGTCTCAGAAAAAAGCATTTACCAACTTAATATAATTTGGGCATCAAACTGAGACTCTGAAGAAGTAAATTCCACCATCACCAATTCCATCATTGACTGAACAGTTTGATTCACATATTGAAAAACTATTTTATCAGTCAAGATGACAAGCACAGATTTCAACTTCACGGATGAGATGATATTACACAGCTATAAGGACTCTTTCTGTGCAGCTCTTAAACAGTTTTGTTGTTTTTTTTTTTTAAAAATCTGATTTTGTAGATGTTTGGTCTTAAAGTCTTGCTTTAAGATGACGCAGTCCACCCCCCTAGCCCTGGAAATAAACTATGGGGCAGGAGGGCCTCGCTATCATGCCCAGAGGTTCACAGACACCCCCATCTCAAATGCTGCATCACTCACATGTTTCCTCCTGACCTATAAAAAAGAATTCACCCTTCTTTCCTTTTATTTTTGACCACACACTTTTCCCTCGAAGGGAGGCGGAACAGAAGAGAATCTGGTTGTTCTCTGCTGCCTTGGCTGCCCACTGTGCTTGGGCACCTTTAATTCCACTGCTCCTTCTTGGATAAATAGTATTTTGAGGAAGCAACGTGTCACTGTCACAACAAATGTCACAATTGCTCTGTGGCAGAACCATTCACAGTCTTTGAGCAATTCAGTGAGTAAGACTCAACTGCATGGATGGATGCAATATTTCTTCTGCTTGAAGCCCTTGGCTAGCAAGCACGCTTCCACATTAGCACCATGACTACATGCAACTGTGGCAAGCTAAAGCGGCCAGAAAGCAGGAACACAAAATTCAATATAGACAATGGTTCTGTGTAACTAAAGAAATAGCACCCTGGGAAAAAAAATTATTTAAAAAAAGAAATTATTTTTGTCACTCACTTACAGGTGAATGCAGAAAAGCACCTACCAAAACACTCTCCATTTTTCCGCAAGCAATACGTCACTTACCTTTTGGTATGCTTCTCTAAAGAAAAAGTAAAGTGCTTTGATTCAAGTTACTGGGGCAGGAATCCTACATCATGTTTTGAAATGACTTTCAAGACTTCCAGAAAGTACTGGAAGCTCCCCATAGTTACAGAAGCAGCTGTGAGTTAGAAAAATGAAACTATATGAACCCACAGTGTGATCTCCAAGCTATTTTTTTTCCCTGTTATTATTTTTTAACCCATTTTCTAAAACAAAGCTCTTCTAGAGACCAGTGGGAAAAGACACAGGGTATGTCATAGCTCAGTGTGGCTCCTGGCACCAGTTACTCCTCCAGCTGGGAAGAGCAAAGAGCCTAAGGCTCTCACAGCTGGGCTGCTCAAGTACCTTCCTCAGAAGAACGTGCATGTTAAATTTTAGACCTATTACCTACATTTAGTTATGTTAATAACTTTCCGTAACTCAGCCCTCTGTCAGTCACTACTTCTTCATAACTGTAAAAATCTGGAGAGCACTAATGATTTGGTAGGTTATCCTGAATGTCAGTTGCTGCAGGAGAGCTGTGAAGACACGACACCCTACCTGATAGACAGACCACCAGGTCCTTGCTGCCTGACACATTATTCCTCAAAGACAGCAGAACCAGAAGCAAGTGAGTATCTGTGTCATCTCAGGTTTCCAAAGCAGAGCAGCAAAGGGGAGAGCAGGTTATATGCCAGAGAAGGGGCCCTGCCATCACCTAGCCCTGTTTGCTACTGTTGTCAAACTACACTGCCTGTGAGCTGTAAGCCCTTAAACCAAAGGAAACCAGAGGAGATGCTAAACACACACATTTGACAACAAAAAGCAGTGTAAGCTTTATGTGCTAGTTTCACTGCATTATTTCTTTGTCAAATGCATTTTTAGCACTGAATGTAACAAACTTCCCTGGCCTACAAAAACATGACTGAGCTAAAGCTAAAGCTCCATCTGAAAAGGTGGTGGTGATATTTCTCATAGCTACCAAAGGGCAATTGGTACTTGATGGCAATGCAAACACTATTTTTGCAGCAATCTGTAACAAAAAAAAAAAAAAAAAAAAAGACAGAGCAGCTTCTTCCAACAGAGTAAGAGATGTGCCCTCACAATACCTTACCTACCCAACACACCTGATCTCTGCAGTAACACTATCTCTTAGGGAAGCACCAGTGGTCTTCAACAGGAATTCTTGAACCAATGGCATATTAAAAAACTCCCAACATTTAATGGAGCAATACCCAGAAGGTAAATATTTTATGTTCCATTTCCTCCCTTTCTGTGCCTGCCAAAGATTTATTGAACATACCGGCCAACTCAATACTTTCTATGCACCCATTTGCAGCAGAAGAGCATTGCAGTACATTTACATAAGCAGAAACAATCTGATAATAGAAGCTGCTACAAGCACTTGAAAGCTGAAGAAGCAACATGGAAGAATATAAAGCACACACTTGTATTAATTAGGTTAAGGTCCACTTAAACAAGGGATTTATCCTACTTTAGTTCAAAAGAAACTGCAGTTTTATTTTCCCAAAGGTATATCTGGACGGAGTTATTTGTGTTCCAACTACTAAAATGGGAATATATTGCCATTCTGACATGTCCTCGTATCTGCTCTCTTCACGACAACAGAAAACCCACAGTAATACACTTGATAAAATTTGACTGAAGCTGTGTGCGTGTTACTAAGATAAACCCCTCAGTGATTAATCAGAATCATTACCATTCTTGGTAGCTCAAGATCTTCACACGAATTTTTTAGCCCCTAAGCATTTACTATATATTTACTTTTAGTTTTACTTTAAAATTACTTTATCTTGTAAATTACATTAAATCATCCTGTTATTTTACAGTGGTAACAGCTTCTAACAGTCTACACGCACAAATTTCAGCCAGTCCCTCTACACTTCCTAAGAGACATGTTAGCATATCTAAAAATCTTTTCCCTGATGTTAGCTAGGTCTTTCTAGCTGTAAAGCACTTGAGGATGGGAGCAAAGCAGGAGCCTTACATGCCACTTTCAGAATGTGAAACACTAACTCAGTTTCAAAAAGAGAGATGCAAGAGCAATGATGCTGCACCAGCAAACATCTTGCGGAGGCTTTGCACTGCCAACAGCAGAAGTGAGATGCTTTTAAATTCAAAGATTTACTACTTTTAAAGGTCAAACATTTTACCAGTAAAATACACAAACCGGTCAGGAATGGGAAAATATTTGAAATCAGTTCGGTGCTTACTTTGAGAATATTTTCCATTATCAACTTTCATCAATCTGTTACTGCCCAGTACTTCTTAGGAAATAAGCAAGACTACTGGTAACACAAAAACAATTAGACACATGCATAGAGCCAAGGTCTTGAGAAAGGCCATGCCTCACTTTCTGAAGATGGACAGGCAGAATGAGGCATGGTACATTCCATTTCACATTGAGGTCATCTGTATCATAACGATACCATCTACTTCCCTTAATTGCAGGCTGTTTTCACTTAGTGGTAAAACTACTAATTTCAGGGTTTAGTTAGTGAATATTTTGGATCATCTGAATATCTGCCATTAAGCTTTCCTACAATGAAGTCAGGCATTCTCAATGTAAATACTCATTTTTTCAAGGGCATAAGATTAAAAATAGAACTTACTCAAATGCAAAATAGCACAGACATTTGACCTAATGTTCTTTAGTTCCCACTTCTACAAGAAAGTTAGTTATCTTGTCTGAAAAACTGCATAGTAGGGGAAAACGAGTTCTTCAAGCATTTGCCTGTATTTCTGATAAGATGGCTGATAAAAAATTTTAGTTGAACTGGAAAATCCAAGCTATTTATTAGTGGTTCTCTAGACAAGTATCTCTTACAGACACATTGCAACCCTATCTTCTTTGTTCCTTAAGATCACTGGTCACCCAAACAATCCTTATTTTAAGGAAAAGGAAACACAGCATGCACCAGATTTAAGAGATTAATTTTTTAGGATAGATTTGGAAGGGCCCTCTAAACTGAAAAGGTGCACTGATCTTGTACCAAGCATTGTTATGGCTGTAAATCTGTACTCTATCCAATGCCTTGTGTGCTCTCTGCATCACAAGTGTCTCCTATGTACAAGGACTAAACCTCACACCTCTGATGCCAGCAATTCTGTGTCATTTTTTCATTCCTAACTACAGGGCTACAATAGAAGCCTATGCTTGTATTTGGCAGTATTACTGTGATGTTTTAATATTATAATCCTACGATCCCTTTGTGTTATGGTTATCTCACAGGATAAAAAATTATTTCTAAAAATATGTTAATTTTCCACTGATTGGAAGTTGGGAGAGCTATGTTATTTTCTTAGATGATAAAAATTAGCTCCTACTGGACATTTTTCCTCACCTTTTCTGTCTGGTTTGAGGTTCCGATCCACCGGCGGTGGCTCACATTCTGCAGCAGGTACCGACCGTCTGGGAGGGGTCTTTGGACTGGACCTGAAACCCATGTGAGCAGGAGGAGGAACTTGCTTTCCAAATAACGGAAAATCAAACGTGCCTGGTATCATTGGTACATAGTTTGTTTCCTGGATGGGTTCAGTGAAGCTGCTGGAATGCTGTCGTGGAGGAGAGTTGGGATTCATTGGGACATAATTTTCATCTAGTTCTTCACTTGAAACACTTCCCACTGTCAACATGCTTCTGTTTTTCTAGAATTAACATATATTTCCTTTAACAAAATAAGTTATGCAATCAGCTGTGAATCATATGAGTTTTTTAACCTAATCTACTCAGATTAATATGTTCTATTGAAACTGAAAAATCACAAACACTGTACAGCTTGCTTTTTTACACAGGAACAAAGAGCATTCAAGCACTGTCACTGTCGCCTCACATCAGATCAAGTCATACTTACAAAGTGGTTATGGAAGCCCTCCAGTGAATTAGATCTGTCATTCGGAAACGTTCGTGGAATATCGTAACAGTCTTGAGAACTAATTTCTAAAGAAACAAGAAGAGAAAGTGGCTATTTATCATCCTTGTTCCTGTCACTTGGCACCAGGCATCCAGAGTCTGTTGTTATTTACTGTCTGCTTCTGAGAGCATACAAACACACCTCCTGAAGCTGTGGCCAATAGATTTTATCTGTACTTGAGAAGACTGTGTTCACAAACAACCTTAGCACTCATCAGTCACAACTTGAAGCTCTTATAGTGCTGGTTTCCCATGGCAAGAAAAGAAAAAGGGATTTTTGCATTTAAAGTAGCAGCAATGGCTTTAAATGAGCACATGCATGAACTTAGTGAAGGAGTCAGAATCTGAGCACTCATGCAAAAGCTATTCTAATATAAACAAAAGGCAGATGTAGTTCAGGGTCTGGAGAAAGGTTTCCTGTCTGCCACCCTTCCCTTGGAAAGGGCTGATTCAACAGGATTCCATCTGTTGCAGGTACAAGTGAATCCTTTCTCTCAGCTCCTCACTGTGTCTCCTGGGGCTTTCAGTTGGAACAAATTGCTGCAGAAGCAGAGATCTCTCCATTTTCAGTGCTGTGGCTCCTGGCAGTCCCCATTAAGAAGGTCCTGAGCTTCGTGGGTGGTTCTTTGGTGGACAGGGGTGTTTGTGAGACACCTGGCTCCCCAGGAGCTGCTCATCCATGCAGGTGGCAGGCTGCCTTACCCTGCAGCAGGCACCCTTCTGATGCCAAGACAGAAACTGGGCAAACTCTGAGTTTATACCCACCTTGCCCTAAAAACCCTCCTTTTTTTTTTTGAGATTTCTGCCTCAGAGGAAAAATAAACACCTCTGCTATTAAGCACCAAATTAAAACTATTTTCAGAAAGGCTACTTTTCCTGAGGCAGAGAATCTCAGCTTTAGTGTAGGAATACTCACCTATAAACTTAGCAAAACGAGAGAAGTGGAGCAAACAGGGGTCTTTCAGGGTGTCACTTTGTAATTTTAAAACACTATCAACCACTGAATTATTACACTCAGCCTACAAAATGAATGGCAAACAGGACAATACTATCTGAGCGCCTGTGTGTCACATCGGTTCTGTATATTGCCTCCTCTAAAAGCCCTGTCCCCTCATTTCAGCATCCCATCCCATACCTAGCACAACTCAAACAATTCTCCTTTAAAATGACCTCTAACACTAGCCTCCACTAACCAGTTTAGAATTTCACTCTAAAAACAACACTGTAATACCCACCTGCTTCAGGAACCTGAAAAGAGATGAAACTCAGCACAAGAGTAGTTAACAAGACAATACACAAGACAGCACATCTGGAGTACCAACATTTAGGTGGCCACAAGGAACATCTTCAATTTTACTTAAAAATTGCTGTAAGCATATCTATCACAAGGAGAGAAATAAAGGTCAGTGGCAACAATCAGCAAACCAGGTTTGATCTCAAAGTTCTGGGTAAACACCAAATCCCACTGACCTTCATGAAACACTTTCAGCTTCTGCAGATTGGACCACAATTCACTAACCTCACTTTGGTCATCCTGAGAGACTGATAATGGCAGTATTGAATTGAGTTATATGAGCTTATTAGCCATAAAATAAATTTTAAAACTAAGATTAGTTCTTCACTGCTGTTTTCTAAAGATGAGTAACACCAAAAATATGTCGAGGTCTTCATATATTTTTAGCCAAGACTAAATGCCACAGTGCAATGTATATCCTTTACTGATCATAAAAGATGGTTTGCTTTCACAATCTCTTTTTCCTACTTCTTACATATTTTGACCACAGCCCGCTTTGTGCAGGGCTACACACTCGTTTCTTAAGGTTAGAAATGCCCTTCATGTCGTTCAGCCCATTTGTATCGCGACTATCACATCATTCCTCACAAGATCACATCCTTTAGCACGAAAACCCTGGAGGTTGAAATAGGGAACACTGACCTTTACGGAAGATATTCAGATCTACAGTTGAAATGGTATTGCTGCGCGAGGGCGGCACCCCCGCCGTGGGGATGCAGTAACTGCTGTCCGTGTCCGAAGCAGTGCGACTAATGCTACATGTTTCCACAGGAGATCGATCTGCGGCATGGTGAGGTTTCGGTGGCCGAGGTGGAGGAATATCTGGAATAGCCTCCAGTTTTGAAGTCTGAGACAACGTTCCCTCTGGGAAAGTTCGTGGAATCTGGTAAGTACCTCCAGGTGTGGGGGGAATGTCGTAGCTAATGGAGACGTGTCTCATCTGAGCGTCCAACGTAGATGTCGCCGACGGCGTGCTGAAAACGTGTTGCTCTCCCTCTGGGTCAGTCCCAGATGGAGACGCCGCCTTGGGTAACACATCCTGGGAGTAACTCCTGGGCAGGTTATAGAGGCTGCAGTCTGCCAGCGCCAGGCCGGTGCGAGAAGGCGGGGAGTCATAGACGCCTTGCGGCGGGAAGAAGCCGTTCACAGCGTGCTTGCTCGCTGATGGAGCGGGGTTTTTGTGCGAGGGCAAGTTATCATTGCAGTCTGTTTCGGAAGAGCTGGACTTTGCCGAGTCAGCGTGAGATCTATATGCAAGATTGTGAGATGGTGGTGAATAATACAAACAAACACTAAAACATTTAATTATGTCAACAACTGTCTGTCAGTGTCTTCCAATTTTTTATTTTTTTAAACGAGATGCAGGAACTCAATTATCAAACAAACAGTGGTACTGAATTATCCTTAGTAACTACATACATACAAATCCATGCATGTGAAACACGTAACACTTCCGTGGAGCTTTACAAACAGCTTCACAACAGGTTGATGTTTCATAAAGCAAGTGATTTCCAGGATGCCAATTTGGAGCAGTTTGTTTGGGGGCTGGGGGTTTTTTTAATTATTATTTTTTTAACCCATGCTGCAAACTAGCAGCACTGTAATGGCACTGTTAGAAGCAAGAACAAGACACTCAATTCTTTAGTTTACAGTGCTTGCTAGTTCTAATTAGTAAGAAAAAAATGTCAAGAGGAAAAAATATGACTGCTTGTAATGCTCTTAAAAGCATGCCTGAAGTTGTACTAACCATATAAAACTCATTTGAAATACATAAGGAAGAGATAACAACATAAATAGGAGGAAAACAGTATGCTCTTTGATGGGGAAAAAAAATCCATAGGTTGCATGTGCAACAGAGTGCTTTTGTCTTGAATGCAAATATAAGGCAGTGGTGTTAGATAAAGCTGCACAGCTCTTTACCTTTGATTTCTTGGGAAGTTCTTTTATGAGAATAGCACTCATTAGTACTGGTACTAACCAATACCAGCAAACTTACATGGAAAGGAACCACATTGCAATCATTTTATTTTCTTTGTAAACCTCCCCAGTCACCGTGCTCCGGGCAGAGAAATTCTATTATCGGTCTGACTCCTTGCTTAAATGAAAGTCAAGACAGCAGCAAAATACTAACACTGGTGAAGTTAAGGCAGTCCATACGCTTTTTCGTCAATGATACCATGATATTTCCTATTTTCATTACCACAATACCACACGTGGTGTTAATTTATACATACATACGTAAATATTTCAGCATGCATGTGTATCAGTGAGCTACTCTTACTAAGCCCTATTAAGCAACTGGACCACACAGTTCCAGAACTCTGGAGGAATAAAATACACAGACTATCACAAGAAGCATTTTCCCCCTTATTTAAGAGGCTCTCTGCCTCAGAGGAATCACAACCAATATTTATTACTCAAATTTCATTTGGCAATAAGTTTGCACAAAACTTTCTTAAGGGACAGCTGCATTTATCTCCCTGAGTTCTGGCAACCTGAGGAAAAAGGAATCCAGTTTAGCTATTCATTTTGGTTTCCTCTGCAGTCATCGGAGAAATGGAGACTGTGTGAAACACAATCTGTTCTTCTTAGGTATCCATCTAAACCTGAAGAATTCCTCCCGGAGTGACTCCTTGAGACCAATCAAGGGAACCAACATGGTTAGCTTGGAATGGGCATCTGCAGTCAAGAAAAACATCATTCACCCAACCAACTGGTTTTTGTTCTGTTTAATAGCTGAGATACAACATTCCATCAGGACAAACAGCTTATGAGAGTTCTCTCACTTTAATGCTATCACCTTTTCCTATTAGCTTATTCTTTTAGCATTTTTTTTTCCATTAGAAAAATGTTCTGGTTACTATTTTAAACATAGCTCTCAGTCCTGTCTCACTGGTCAGAACTGCTTTCTAGGTAACTCTGAACACTAATCTGCAACTAGTTTGATAGAACTCCCCAAAATAAGGGAATTTTCTCAATATTTATCCTTAGCACAACCAAGGATGTGAAACTCCCTATATTCCTTCTGATCCTGATGCTTCTGATGCTGACCATGAAAAAAATATCTCTCTTGTCTATGAACAGTTTACTCCCTTTGTCTCAGAGCTTCAGAAATTCACGAATGAAATGCTGGAAGTTTAAAACACTTGCACCTTGGGACTGAAGGAACTACCTGAGGTTACAGAGCACATAATATATTGTTGACAGACTGTGTGACCAGAAATGCTCTTGCTCCAGCCTTTCCTCTTCACTCAAAGAATTGATTCAAGAATTCCTCACTTTCTAGATGTACTCTTCTAGTTCTATGATATTCACTAGGACTGAAATCCCAGCAGAAGTGTTTTTCACAAGAGCAAGTATGGCAAGGATTGAGTTCTTTATTTCTTATGCTATAAAAATAAAATGGGCAGTCTAGAGAAACTGGACACTGACAATCAATTGCAGAACCAAAATTATTAGTTCCATTTCACTAGGATATACTTTAAAATGAAAAAAAAAAAATTCTAAAATTACAGAAATAAAAGATAAACACTACATTTATCTTAAAAAAACATGCAGGAGTATATAACCAAAGCTCAAAATGCAACAACAGCACACGTACAATGCCAGTGCTTAAGGATTACCCATCATATCCAAGCTACAAATGCTATCTTTATTTAAACACAGAAGTTTTTCTGGGTCTAAGTGGATGGTGTCTCTCTTGACCACAAGTACTTAAGAAAACAGAAGACTTTCAAAAACCATGACACATGAGGCATCCAGGTCTGTAATTTGCTTAGTTGATGGCTCACTTATATTACATTTCTCATTATAAGAGGGCATTTCTGATTTACTTCACAATTTAAAAAGCAATCTTTTGTAATCAACTTCTTAGCCTACTGAAATAGTTTTCAAAATATGATTGGTTTGTAACCAATCTGCTTTTGCGAGACTAAAAGTCTGCAGACAGCCTGAAACAAAAAAAGCAGTTTATGTGAAAACGAAGACAGGGAATTCAGTCTCTGAATTTTAATTATTTTTCCAAAATCAGCATTAACCACTGATCATAGTAAGAACACCATGCAAAATTCTGAAAATGCACAATGCACAGTTGACAGGCACAGACTTTACTCCTGTTTTTTTGTTTAGGTTTGGTTTTTTTTGTTTGGTTTTTTTTTTTTTACATAGGATGCCTAAAGACTTCTGTACGTCAGTAATTTTAATTTTTACCATGCACTTTAATACAGCTCAATAAAAAAAACACCCAATTGCCTTAAATATTCCATTAACAATTGGTTATTCATGTAAGTATGAACGGCGTTTTTTATACCTCAGTTTAAAATAATGGCAAAGCTGGATATAACACAACGATAACTCTTCACTTTATAAGCAGAGGATGACTATGACATTAATTCAATGTTATCACATGTGGGCATCACACACCTCCAAATTATGCTAAGTGGCCAAACTTTTCCTTACTCAGTCCTAGGACTGGACATCTCCTTCCACACATCAAGAAAAGAAAACGGTACAGCCTGCTGGACTACAAGGACTGGGCATTAAAGTACACAGAAAAGAAATGAGGCAGTGAGGCAAGCGAAGTCCAGCAAAGAGCCTTCACGTACTAAAAACTATGTGTTGACAGAGACCCAGCAAACCAAAGTTTAAGAAGTGTTTTAGTCTGAGGGGCAATCATCCCATTTTTGAAAATGCTGTATTGGGGCTGGCTTGACCACTCATCCTTTTCAGCTGATTGTTTTCCCATCTGCAGGAATCAATATGAGTGATTAAACAGAGTATTATGAACAAAATGGCAGCAAAACTGCTCTTGTGTGCCAGCAATCTGGGACAAAAAGAGCAAGCACAGAAAAAAATGCAATAGATATATAAATAAATAATACCCCAGCTCTCTTTCCAGAAAATGCAAGCCAGAGCTACATAGTTTTGCTGTTAAAACTCACAGAACACCATGCAAGACGCATCTCAAACAAACAGTATTCTCAGGCAAGTTAATGGCTCTGTGATTAATTTCTCACACACGTTCCAAGAACTGCTACTGTTCACTCACTGCAGTGGAATCTTTTTACTTTCAAAGTCTTCTAATAACAGGTATTCCTGCCCTTCTTCTGAGAGAAAAGGTGACCCTTGGCTGGTTCATAAACACAGGAAAGATGAGGAAGACAGCATTTAGTATTTCAATACATCCCTCGAATGAGCCAGAACAATAAGGGGTTTGGAAACAGCCTTTGGCTGCGTTTTCCTTTCTAGGATCCAAATGCAAACCTTAAAATCTCACTGAATGTTACAGTCAAACAATGCTCTTTCTCAAGTCAAGAGTGATCAGAGCATAAAACTATTTTAGACAAAATACAGCGTGATTGTTACAGCTGCAACTGCTGCATCCAAGATATTCTCACAACAGTATGTGGTGCGCTGTATGACATTGTAATGAAGCAGTTCAAAACTATTCACTAGTTCTGAAACACCACAATTCTCAAAAATTTCAAAGAGGTAGCTCACATACTTTGTATTTCACAGTTACCCATTCTCACCCAGAAAAAAATGTCGAAGTCTTGAAATAAAAGTCAGTAGTTCTCAGATTATCTATAAAGTAACATGCAGAATTAGAACAGAAAATGTTTGCTCTCCATATTGGAAACTTTTAAGTCTAAAGGGAAAACATCACAGAAATAAAACTATTCAATTAACAGTACCTGCCTGTTTAATTACAGCTATTAAGCTGTGCACTTTTACATAAGTCTGTATGAAATACACAAATAAATTGCTTCAAGTCTGGAAGTTAATAGGAAAATGATGCAGCCATTTTATTTTTTTTCACCTGTAAGGACGTGGACTGGGGTAGTGCACAGAGGACACTCTTACTGTTCATCTTAGTAACATGCTAGACAGATACACAAAGCTCTAATTCCACAGGAAAAGGTCTGTATGCTCTATACTCCAGCCCACATCCAACAGAATACCTACTTTACCAGACATAAAACATAAGCAGCCCTTTTAAGTGGAACTGAAAGTCCAGCACAACTATTAGTCTGAATTTTCATTATTACAGACTTTCTAATGAAAGAACACAGCTATTTAGTTACATTAAGCCAATATAATATCCAAGTGATCACAATGCCAATGTTTCACTATCTTCAAATATTTCTATAAAACAATCATTTATTTAAACAATCTACACACCCAAAGATTTTTCTTTCTTTCTTTCTCAGTTCACTTGGCATTTTATTTCCATTGGACCTTCTCCCCTGTGTCACCAGTGTCTTCATCGAGAAATTTTGCAGGCTGCTCATGGACTCTGTACCTTGCCACATGTTGTGTCCCCTTTCACAGTCTCCTCAGCCTCTACTTAACCCACACACCACAGAACTGTGGAAGTCAGGTCAGAAAGTGAATTACACATCTCAGCCTTCGTAATTCCTAAAGACACACGGCGGTGTTAAACTTGCGCTGCCTGTAACCTGCGCATTCCATAATCTGGAGGAACTGTATGCTCATTCCCCTGTTTCATAAGGAAGATTGTAAAGGGTGGATACTTTTCTCCGGTAAATGGAGCAGGCAACTCCTCAGGCACAACAGAGCAAGATAAAAATGCCAAAGGAGCGCAGAGCACATGGCAGAGGAAAAACTGGCTGAGCATCAAGGTGCTGATGAAGGCACCGCCACTAAAAGGTATGGCCCTAAGGAAGTATGCGGAGTATTCATGAAAACACTTTCAAAGGAAGCTTTCCTCAGCTTCCACGTACTTGTCTGCAATCACAAAAATAACATGACGCATTGTTTATTTTTCTGGAAATACCCCAGCAGATTTTATTTGAAATTACTGCAGAAAAGAAGCTTGCCAGAGGGATTTATAGGGCTCTCCTGCACAATACTCAAGGTTGGAAGGGACCTCTGGAGATAATCTGCGCCAGCCCTTCCTATACCTCTAAGCAAAATCCTTCAAAATCACGTGAGGCTCCTCAGAAGCTTGTCCAGTCAAGTTCATTTGTGGTTCTTTTGGGCTTCTCTTTGAATAATTTTTTTTAAAGAGGGCAGAGATTCCATGCTGTCCCTGGGCAGCTACTCCAGGAATGGCCACCATGATCCAATCTGGCAAACCAAAGTGATACTTCCCTGCTAGCTACCATGAATATCATACTTCCCTGCTAGCTACCATGAATATCACATCCTTCTATGCAGGAGGTGCTGTGCATTTATTTAAGTTAGAAGTAGAAGTTGAAGAAATAAATAGATAATTAATTCAGAAAAAGTTCTGAATTTCTTACTTAAAATTTCCTATTGCACACTTTTCTGGAGAACTTACTGTATATGTACTCTCTATTCAGTAAAAAATAAAGGCTATTTGAGTTTGCTTTTAAATACCTGTTGTTTGGAAAAAGTCAAAATTCAGGATATGGAAACTGAGTGTTTTCAGCCTCCTGCATTCTTCATGATCATAAAATAATTGGCTTTTACTCTTGCTTGAGAGCCTGAACCATGCTAGTAATAGTAAACAAATACCACTCCAAGATTGCTGCACTCATGGTTGTGGTAATCTGGCAGGTGATAATGAACATCAGCATGTTTTCTAAATCCCTTCCATGAAAGCTTTAGCTGGCACAACTGGACCACCAAATACCAGAAGGGAGAAAGGCTAAATTCCTCCAGCTCTTTCTAGTCCTAAACTGGACTAAGCACGCCAGGTTGTGGCTAAAGAAAGGGCACTTCTCTGCTCTGTGCACCACTCCAAGCTACAATGAAATGCTCAAATCACTGCATTATTCCTGTACTTCATGCTAGCAATTGCTATCCACACTTTTGAAGAACACAAGATGGGTCTAGCACTGATCAAACAACTACTGCTGCAAAAAGTTCAAGCATAAGGAGAAAAGCAGCAGAAGTTCCAGGCAGCTTCCTCAGGTAGATTATGTGCATCCAAATGCTCAGTTGTCTTGGAATAAAAAAAAAAGTGCTTTTAGCAAAAATGTTGTTGGCCTGCAATACAAATAAAGTGTTATTAAGAAACAAAAGTCACTTACCTCATAGGTTCAGGTTTTTTACTTTGACAGTTTATTAGCAGTAAGTAGTCCTGAGGATCTTCTTGACCAGAGGAAGACTCCGGTGGGGGGATGTTAATAAGCCGATAAGGAGAAGGGAGGGAAGATTCTGCTTGCATGGAAGGTGGTGAAGTGTTGACGGGCAAGGGTAACTCAGCAGATGGTTGTAAAGAACTGACTGGTGGCTTCACAGCATCTGCAAAGGAGCAAAGCATTCCTTATACGGTGAAGAAAGAGTCTTTCAAAGCTACAAAAAGAAAATTATTAATAGAGGATGAGAAAATTCTTGGGGTTTAATTCAAAACTGTAAAAATCAGCAAACACGAGACAACCTCTATATTAAGACTAGTATCAAAGTATTTAAATTTATATACAAATCTTGATATTTTCAAAGGGCAATCCATTTCTTAAGTATGCCTTGAAAACAGAGGTTATGCCTTATTTAGTGACTTATTTAACCTGCTTTCTGGTCACAGAAAGAACAAAGTTGCTGACAGCTGCAGTAGTATAGCTAAAATCATGAATCTGTTTTTAATCAAGAGCAGAAAAAGGCCAATACGTTACTACTTGAATATGGCAACCCGAGTCAGCACTTGCAAGTATTCCTCCCTTTTTGACCAAGGTCACTTCAACATTTGAGATCAAACATCAGTCAAGAACTGGCCACTCTCAGCCTCTGAAAGCCACAGGGAAAATGCTGCTTTTGCAATGGAAGATCCCTTACAACTATAAAAATAACAGAGACGTACAACAAGTACCACGTTCCACCAAGGCCAACTTTTTATTGTAGTGCAATAAATGAAGCAGTTGTGGTTGGATTGGGTTTTTGTTCCTTGTTTTGTCTAAAGCTAATTGAGCCCAAGTCCCCAGTAGCGAGGTACCTGACTGTTGCTTTTATTGTCCACATCTGCACAGNNNNTATCTTTTTAATTCTTATGCACTTCCTATCCATGTATATTCTAAAGTAACTTTTTTCCTTCCAAATACATGCATCCTGACTATTTAATTATCTGGGAGACTAGATAATATTGACACCATCAGACATTAAACCATCATTTAACTTTTTCATTGTTTTAATGACACATTGACTAAGAACAACACAATTAAGCAAATCATTCCTCAATTATCAAGGCTCCCTTGTACTTACAACTCACTGGACATTCCAATTTGCACATCCCAAGAATGGATGCTGATTATTAGCATTGTTGAAACAAACATATTATTATCCAGTGCAGGCTGCTCCTGCTCCTGTTAGGCTTATAGGCCAGGTATGCACTACAAAGTAACTTCAGCACTATTTTGGGAAGAACCAGATGAGCAGCCCAGAAAACAGTCCTCCTGCTTCCAGCTCTGTGTATGCTAGGTACAAGTGATTTAGACATAGAAATAGAAATAGCAGCACTTGCTTTGAACTCCCATGGCAACTTACACAGGCTCAGAAATTAAATCCCACCACACCCATGTGGGTGGAAGAAGTCTAGGTGTATGAAAATTCCTCAACTCAACCTACCTGAAAAAGTAAGATAACTCAAAAAAAGTTTTTATTAAAGGTTATGCCTGATCTATTCATTAAGCAAGTTAGCAGGAGAAAAGCAGAAACAGACCTCATCCAGGGACATGAACAATTTTCTATTACTTAGGAAATTCAAGAGCTTGAAGGAGCCTATTTGAGGCACCTACTGACATTTCTTTACTCCCCTAATGCTGGGGTTCAACAGCAGCAACAGAGAGGTGCCTGAATAGACCTACCAGACATGTACTTCTTGATCCTGCAAAAAAGGTAGTGGGAGAAAGGACAACTATCTCTCCGTCCTGTCCCCTCTAGAACTGAGGAACACAAGCAAGTTCATGCATGAGTAAGAGTGGAGAAGAAAGGTTTTGTGCCAAATAGAGTCTCTCATTCTTTGACCACACTTACAGACAAGATCCTCAAGAGCTTTGATGTACAACAGCCCTCACTCCTGCTCCTTGTCCCTGACTATACACAACCTTCGTGTCATTAAATCTGCTTGGTGCCAAGTTCACATAAGAGGAAAAAAGAAATCAAAGAGGACGTCCATGGGGCTTCCAGGGAAGATGGGTGTGTCAATCAGACCTCACGTAGTCAGGAGAGCCCTACAGGTATATTGCAAGATGCATGCCTACGTGACACTGATGCAATTAAACACGTACCGGCATTCCCAGGAAGAACAGCGAGACTCAAGGGTAACTTTTCAGGGAAAAATAAAATCAATAATTTTTAAAGAGGACCCACGCATTCACCACATTTGAAGAAAGAAAAAAATCACATTAAGAAAGAAGTGTGCAGGAGATAGGAAGAAAAAGAAGGTACAGGCTGGCTATGATCTGTAATCGGTGAAAGGAAGAGAGGTGGTGCAGGCCATTAGGCTAAACAGAGGGGCTCAGCCCTGTGTTCTCTGATGCTCACAATGCCATCTCTGATGGGGTCTGTTGCAGACATCAAGCCTGATGTACAGCCCCCAGCTTCTGGGGCACCCCAATGCACCGGCTGCATCCACAGCCAGTGCTGACCAGCCTCTGACATACTGTTCTCTAAACTTCTCTTACTTCTTCTGAACATCTTTTTATTTTTGGCCTCTACTACCATCCTGTGGCAGTGAGGTCCACACCTTATTACTTGTGCCATGAAAAACCACTTGATTTTAAACATGCTGCCTGACAGCTTCACTTGATATCCTTCAACTCCCAGTTGCCTCCTATTCCTAATTCCCATTCCCAACTTTACACAACTTGCTCATAGTTTTACTGAGTTGGTGCTGCTTAATTTTTCCTGGCACAGAAGCCATTTAATTGCAAATCTGGTTTCCCTTCATCCTCACCTTTCCTAGCTCTACAGTTTTTTTTTGCCTTCAGAAGAGAAACTGACTCTTGCATAAAAAGTACAGAAAAACGTCTAGGACACTTCTAGTGATTTACAAAGACATAACAATAATGAATTCTGTTCCTGTACTAACCTTTGCTTTCGACTGTTACAGAATATTAAAGGTTGATGCTGTCCACCTGCCTAGAAGGTTTACGATCTGTTCTCTGAGCAAGGACTTCGAGCCCATTAATGTTAATGGATCGTTAGGGACAATTTTCTTCTGATAAGCTGCCTCATTTGATACCACTTGATAAAATCCCTGATCCTCCTACAGATGTGTTGTGGGGTTTGTGTGTGGTTTGGTTGAGATTTCTTTTTTTTCCCAGAGCACAGAACTGTTAAAATACCAACTTTCTGATCTGAAATTCATCCTCATGCAGGCATTTTGTATGTATTAAATAGTGTGGGCTAATGCCTGATTTAAATAGCAACTGAATTTATTCTAAAGCACTTCATGCTGGGCTACTTGGTGTTTGCTTTAAGAATTGATGGTATTTCGAATTTGACTATGAAGAAAACAGTCCTGTTAAAGCTTTCATCACTGAGCAAATGAATGCTGTTTGCCTATCTGTCCCCTCTCAAATATTCTCTTTAGCCATGTACTTTTGAAGCTGATATGAAGGAAAGTTTCTCTCCCAGCAGCCCATTATGATTTCAAAGAGTACAACCATCAACTCGCTCCACTTTGGACTAGCAGATTTTTAGGGAAGGGGTCATCTGCACACCAAAGAGTGTTGTAAGTCATTTGGTTTGTTCCCAGAGCTCAGATACTTGGACTGCTTTGAAATAACTGGGAGCTGGAAAAAGAGCCAGAATATTTAACATGCAAATGAGTCTAACAAGAATCCTATTTTGTTTTTATAATTTCTACATTCAGTAGTGCTGGAACAAGCAGCTTTCTCAAAAGAGGGCAAGAGTTTTATCTGTTCTCAGTTGTTTTGTTAAGAGCAGTTACAGGCATCATCTCTGCTAGAATTCATACTTTTTCCCCTCATAACCATTTTTGCATTTCATAAAATTAATGAGGCTAAAAGAGCACTTTCTGAACAAGAATAACAAAAGGCTTCCCTTTCTTTCTTCTTAACTATATAAAGCTTCTTTATTCCACAAGTTCCTATATCTTTGCTTTGTGAACAACGTAGAAGATTTGAGTGTGGGAGTTTCCATTTAGGATTGGGGTTGTGTTTTGTTTTTTTAGTGAAAGCAAAAATCAAATAGTTTTCTACACTATGATATATAGTCTCTTAATATTCTAATTATGTAAATACTTGAAATGTTCCCATAGTGAACAAAACACAGAGGCCTCATTACAGTAAGCATTTCTTTAAATGTCAAAATTGCAGTCAAAGTAAGAAAATGCATTCTTCTCAGCTCGTAGGTAGAAATATGAAAACAGAAATGAGATTTTCCCACTGCAACAGTGAATCAGCAACAGATATGGAACAACATGATTCTTCTATTCTTCTGAGATGCTTCATTCAACCCATCTACTACGATGCAAAAGCTATTAGAATAACTAATGGCCAACAAAATATCAAAGTAATAACTTTGAACAAAAATTCACAGATACAAAAATATAATTAAAACCACAACTTCATAACTTCAGTTTTAAACCTTAAAAGAACTTTTTTCTTGTTGTTTGTTTGGGGTTATGTTTTGTTGGGGGGAGGGCATGTGTGTTTCTTTTTAATTTGTTTGTTTTAAATTAGGTCTGTTAAATCATTATCTCTGCTGCTAAACACGATGTGATACATCCTGAAATACACCGCTGGAGTTTCCTCGTGGTCTCAAGTGAAAAATCCTGGGATCAGAGGGCCACATGTCTGCATGTGCCTGACGGGCACAGAGAGACAGGCACTTGCTCTGTTCACCCACTGACTCAATGGATGTGAGCCAGAGCCAGCCCAGAAGGTGCACAGACAGACACACGAGCCTGGGTTTGGGTTTTGGCATAAGCAATCAGCCTGCAACCCGTATGAAATCCGTGCAGCAAACCTCAATTCTGAACCTTTCCACTGTACTCAGAGAAAATCCTTTTAAATACTTTAATACAAAGTGCCTGTGCATTTCATAAGTTTGTTTCCTGAGTTTAATGCAATCTCACAGTATCTCTTTCTGAAGACAAACACGACACCCTGAAGTATACTAATGAAGAATTGCTCATTGTACATTATACCATGGACAACTCTGCCTCCTGCATCCAAACCAGAAACATGACCAGCTTCCTACCACACATTGAAGTTTTCAGCTTTCAGAGCTATCATCTAAAATTTAGTATTTACTATCTGCAGTTCAATTTTAAGCTACGCGTTTGGCTACTCATTTAAAATTTGAAAACAGTAGAAGCATTTACACTCAGAAGTTATTCCCTGCCTTCACCTGCAATTTTGATTTGAAGTCTACTCATTCAAAAGGGGGGGGAGAAAAAAGAGAAACATCTGTAGCCTGTTCTCTCCATCTTCAGATGGCACACAGGCTGGGTGACACAGGAGGAATAATCAAGGAGTCCTGTTACAGACTAACTTCTGCAGGTGCCTGTGAAGAGAAACAGTGCAGCCCACCACATTAAAATGCTGCGGATTTCTTTTTATTCTCTAAAAAGGCCCAGAGCTCTCCTCAGCAGGGCATGACTCTCTGACCACCTGGTGAGTTTTCCCACTCAGGGCTCCTGCACAGTGCCTGGGACCATAGGCATCTCTATGCCTGCCTCTCAGCACCTCACAACTTGAGAGCTAGCAATGTACAAAACAGTTTTCCAGCCCCCTCCCTTGCAATCCCCTTCTCCCAGCAACTCATCAGGTGATGCTAATAGCATAAATGATGTCCAGCAGGAACCAGGGAAAATGAGGTTAATTACATGGGCATAACAGACTCAGTTTCTTTTTCCTCAAGGAGGAGCAGAATCCCCTTCCATGTGAACTTCTGTCATATGCAGCTGGCAACTTGAGATAATAACCCCAAACACTTAAGATTAAGACTCTGATTGTATGCCTGATAGTAAATTATCTTTCAAACGTATATCTTTTGTTCCTCACATCTCGTAAAGAAAAACCTACAGTTGCAGATTTTGTGCTCTATTCATCATCATCTCACTTAACCACCTCTTCTTTTACCACATAACCTGAAGCTGAAGACATCTTAGTCCTCTCCAGTGTCTCCTTTCTCTCCTTTGGATAACAGGCAATGACCATCTCAGCTTTGCCTCCCTTTACTTAGCTCTTGAGCCACCAGCTACAACCTCTATAAAAAGTTTGACTATTCCTATGCAATTTTGCCAGACAGCTCTAACATCTTCCTTCAGTCTATCTTCACCTTCCTCTCAGCAATTCCATCCTTGAAAAAAACAAAAACATGTTTATATGCCTCAGTGGCCATTATCCCTGAAACTTTACTCACTCAAAACAACCAAAAAAGCCTCCAGAAAAGAGGCCACTATTCCCTCTAAACCTACTGTCTCACTTTTAAGAGAATAGACCCACAATCCTTTTCTTCAGGGGTCTCTCTCCTAATGCTCAACTCAGTCCTTTTACACTATTCCTTATTGCACTCCAGGTCACCAGTCACTCATCCTTCTGGCTTGTCACCTTTGAGCCAACAGTCTTTCTAGTAAATCAAGTCTAAGAGAAACAAACACCCCTCAACTTGTCATTAGGCACATCATCCCCATGGAGTAAACTTGTTGCAAAATTTTTTGAAGCTTATTACTCTGTTATTGCACTTCTCTTTATGCTCCTCGAGAGCCTCCCTTCCTTCACCTAAAAGCTCATGCTGCTGTATGTCCTCACTTTTGAGGACTTCCCTTGAGCCTTTAATATTCTCTATATGGGGGATGGTGATTTTGATTTGCCAAGTGTGCCAGCCTCCACCATTCACTTGTTAAAACTGTCAGAGAACAACATTTTTTATTTCTTATGGGCAGACCCTTATTTAACAAAGACCCCTGAAAATTTCTTCTGAAAAAAGCCCAGAGCTCAACACCAATCCAACAGCTGAGGCACTAACATCACTTATCTGTCACAACAGTCACAGCCGCTTTGTTTGCTTTCACTTCTTCCCATGCCTCTGCTCCTGTGTTCATGTCTCTTCCTGCAGACAGTAGGGGCAGAGCCTGTTTTCATGTCACAGGCAGCACAGAGGTACCCTGACCTGAGATGGAGATCACCAACACCACACAGCAGCCGTGGTGCCTGACCACGCAGAACTCAAGGGAACTCAAGGAGTCAGCGTGGGAAGGTGGAGTTATGTTCATCCTGTCACTGATACTGCACCCAAGCTGTGACCAACCTGCAGTGCACATATTATCAGAACACCATTAAAAAAGGCATGGTTATCCAAAAATAATTGTTCCAAAGGCAGAAGGCACGAGAGGCACACAGCAGATAGCAGCTGCCTGGACAGAAACACTGCGGACTCTGTGTGTGAAACAAGCTGCAGCTCCTTCAAAGTACTGTCCTTGTGATGACAAGCTTTCTTCCCCACATGTAATTATTTGTGTAAATGCAATAGTATATTTCAATGTCTTGTTCTTCTCTTTTCTTGTTTTTTTTTTTCCCTTCTCCTTTGCCCTATTATTTCTTCTGGTTTACTTTGCTATTGCTATCTTTATTCAAATGAATGCATGCAAGTAACATGTTTGCATATAGTAAGATTATTTCCTCCTTCCCCTGCTCTTCCAAGCACGCAATTCACTAAATTACAGAAACATGGAGCTGCATCACGTATGGAACATTCATCACAGATGTCTACTGAATTCTAGGGAAGGGCTTTCACACAGCCTCTGCTTAGATATCCTTAGAAGGCTTTTCTTTATTGTTACATCACTCACTGAGAAAAAACAAGTAACTTTTCAGATAACAACAAATCCATGTCCTGCTTATCACAGCTTTTTTTTTTTTTTTTTTGTCAGTTCTTCCTTCAATATTTTCTTCCCGTGAGGGGGGGGAAAAAAAAAAAAAGAACTCCTTCAACCTTTTTTCTCATCAATCACTGTTAAAAACCCACTTCCTCTGTTTCTACCTTTCTTTAAACATTTATCCTCATCCTTCTGAAAGTTCAGGCCACAGTATTTCCAGTGGGCATCTCCCCAGCACCAGGCAGAGAACAGTAATTTCCTAGGTCCTACTCTCTCCATCCCACAACGTCTCTCACTGGAGTTCAAACCCCACAAAGCACCGGTGATATATTTTTGCTTATGGTTCCACTTTGACTTCTAGATGACCTTACAGACAAAATATGAATGTTAAAAGTGCAGTATTACTCTGAGGTAAACCTAGAGCCCATGCTCATGTGTAGCTTCCCCCACCTTTACACGTTTTAAAGAGAAAGATGCTACATAAACAAGCATTTACATTTGAAAACAAGAAGCATTAGCTGAAGAAAACATAAAACATACCCAGAAATTGATTTTTCAAAAGTGAAAGATTTACCTTATTTCAAAGAAAAAATTTCCTTCATGTTTCTGTCTTGTTGCAAGTTTAAAATACCCAAACCACTGTGAACCCTCTCTTAAAGGAAAGTCCCTATAAAACCCCATATATTGCATATATTGTAATTGTAATGCAATCATTACAGATTACACTACAGTATGAAGCAGTCAGAAATCTTGAGACACAATGGCTTGTAATTATGACTGAAGAACATAAATTTATCTACTCTGTCCGAATACACATGTAACACTGCAAATCTCCACAACTAAGAGATTTCAGAGGCAGAGATCATTTTCTAGCTGGAAGGTCACAACATAGCATTAGGTAAAAATGAGTACTCAAAATAATTTCTAATACAATAAAACCCTTAACACCATAGGACTCTCCGGGTCTTCATTAAGCATGAAAGGAGCAGCTCAGAGCTACTCTGAAGTGACCTTTTTTTTTGTTTCTTTACAGTTATGACTAACTCTTTGACCCTCATTCCTCCCAATACCGAAATAACAACTCCATATTCGTTTCTAATAGCACTAGTGACCACATCTTGTAACTTCTTCCTTTGTAAGTCCAAGGAGGCAAGGGACCTGGGGCTTCCAAACAAGCACCAACAGAAGCAATAGGGCAGTAGTGCCCCTAGTCCTTGACGGAGCAAAGGATGCCAATGACAGTCCTCTCATAACACAACCCACAGCGAGTCTGGCAAGAGGCACTGTATTCAGCTTCAAACAAAACTATCTTCTGCTTCCACAGCCTAAAGGGGAGATTGGTTATGCCCCATACACTCTTTTTGTTTAGTTCCATAGAACTAGTTCATAGAATCACAGAATGTTAAGGGGTTGGAATGGACCTTAAAGATTCTCCAGTCCCAACCCTCTGCATTGGGCAGGGACACCTCCCACTAGACCAGGGTGCTCAAAACCTTATCCAGCCTGACTTTGAACACTGCTGGCGTTGAGGCATCCACAACCTCCCTGGACAACATGTCCCAGTGTCTCCACCACCCTCACAGTAAAGAATTTATTCCATATATCCAACCTAAATTTCCCCTCTTTCAATAAGTATCTATTATTCCTTGTCCCATCACTACAGTTCTCGATGAAGAGTCCCTCTCCAGCTTCCCTGTAGTCCCCCTTTAGATACTGGAAGGTTTCTATGAGGTCTCCACACAACCTTTTCTTCTCCAGGCTGAATAGCCCCAACTTTCTCAGCCTGTCTTCACAGGGGAGGTGCTGCAGTCCCCTTATCAACTTCACGGCCCTCCTCTGGATGTGCTCCAACAGTTCCATGTCCTTCTTCTGCTGGGGACACCAGAACTGCATCCAATACTCCAGCTGGGGTCTCACAAGAGCATATTAATACTGCTTTTTTACTATCTAAATTTCACCTACTCTTTAATTTCTCAAAATAAACTGGAGGTTAACACAGATTTTATAAAGTACATTTTTTACTTACTCTTCCATTACTAGGAAGATTCGTCTTGAAAAAATAAGAAATTGGCAACTAAACACTCAGCAACTGATTTTCCCATTTTCCTTTTTTAATTCTCCCTCAACGCACTGCAGGACATTACTGTAAAGCAGACAGTAGTGTCAGTTATGTGAAGCAAAGGTGTTGGAATAACCCAGGCAAGGCCAAAATCCCCAAGATGAAACATGCAATGAGAGCATGATGGGGATAAGTTACCAATACAACTGAACGAAGCAAAAAACATCTGTAGCGTGTTTCACCTTCAGTTCAACAACAGATACAACCATCAATACAAAATTATGGATTAGCAACACCCTAGCCCTCAGAGGAGAGGCCTCATGGTTTTGAGGGGACCCAACCTCCCCTTCCATTCAACAGACATGACCTCCTTTGTGCTCTGCCAGAGAACTTCCACATAAACACACTTCCTCCTTAATTCCCAGATTCCTAGTTTGTCCCCAGAGCCAACAACTTCTGTGCCCTCCTGCCCACAGCTGCACTGGCGCACCAGTGTATTACCCACTGAAAGGCAGCCACCTGCTCACCCCTCTCCCGTAGGCAGGGGATGCCTGGCAGACTGAACACTGAATCACCCTGCCATCACTCCTGCAAATGTGCTGTGGGTGGTCTCGGGCGTGTGCAGGATGCCATGAAAATATGCTGGAACTGTCAAAACAAGCACCCCTCACTGAATTTGCTGTTTCAGTGGCAATTCATAGATCAGGTTTTCGTGACAAGGTTTTAGTTCAAAACTGCAATGATGAGAAAGAAAAGGGCCCCTCTTCAGAGCACAGTATTTTCCAGTCACTTTTCAAGATTTGGCTAGAGCAGAAGTAATGCAAGCTCTTTTTTCCTTCACCTCCCTCAATCCACAATCCTACAAAAAGCCGGGACTTAATTCTAGCCCCTTCAGTCAGGCATGCCTTATTCATAACCCTCTTACTACTCCTATTTAATCTTTTCTTGGGACTGTGCACAGAACTACAGCAAGTCGTGCAATCCACTAATCTCCACAAGGAATGCAGGAATAATAAGTAAATAAGTAAGAATGGATTCAGGACAAGCAATGGCCACAAGGTATTTGTAAGGAATTAAAACACACCATCCTGTTTCCTACAAGCTGCCTTTGCACAATGTCTTTTTTGGTAGGATTAGAGCTAGATAGTGCAGAACTACAAGTTTTTTTTTTTTTTGTTTCAGCTGGTGGGAGGGTGGATTTATTTCCCCCAAGTTGCAAAGCATACGGAGAAATGGTAATATTAGAAACCTGACATTTTGCACTCATTCCTGCTTGCATACCCATATGTTTTTATACCAAATGGGATTCCTTTGATGATTATGATGATCTACCGCTGTGCATGACTTTACTTAAAGATTTTCCTGTACTCTCAAGATCTAATGCCACGCAAAACAGAAGAGCGTCATCCAAGTTCTATGGCACACTTCATTTGTAACAAATTCTTAATATCTCCCCCTGTTTGCTTACTTCTTTTGAGTTAACAAGGAAGTTTCATAGCCAATGCATACAAGTCTTAAAACATATGCCAGCTAAAGATAGTCATCTGATCTTTGAAACATTCTTTGCATGTAAGCACCACAGTTTCTCAGAAAAAGCAACAGAACTTACCCTCATCTGTAGGGTTGAACCCACAGATATCACAGATACATCGAACCCACTTATTCATCTCCTCCTCGCTGTCTGCTACCAAATAGAAAACTCTGTCTATAGTGTTGATATCAAAAATATAGCTGTTTTCAAACTCTTTTTTGTTGAACGTTAATCCAGCATCCACTTGTTGACACAAATTTAAGTCAATAATACGTATAGGCTTCTTGGCATGGTCATTTTTGTAGTATTCCAATACATCTGGATCCCCTGTTAAACGGCCGCTCCGAAGTACAAACCATCTTCTCTTCCATGCCTGAAAATTGGAGAGAAAAAAAAAGGGAGAAAAATTAGAAGAAATCAGACTTTAAGACTGTTACTGTTTGTGGATGGCTTCAACCTGTGTTGAACTGAGTACTAATTAGTCCAATTACTATTCTAAGGGATTACACACCAGATACGTACATTCAACAAAATCTGTTTAGATATTCTTACAGCAGTGGACTTGAGGATTAGTGAATTTGTATTTTAAAGCTTATTTCCTAGCTTTGCTTACAACAAGTGGATATATAAATTAAATAACTGAGAAAGCATGAATCCAGTAAAGAAAAAAGAGGGAAGGGGACCAGGAGAAGAGGAAAAAAAAAAAACCTCCATACAAAAACCTCTGAAAGAAGCTCTCGTAGGCATGGTGAAGACAAAATAAAATACATCTTTAAGTGCTCCATAGCGTTTTGTTTCCAATATCTGTTGCTTCAGGCTGATGCATTTTAACTGAATTTTTCACTGATACTCAACGATAGTCACCTGCACTTAAAGAACAAACAATGCTAACATTGTACACTCGCCTCAATGCCAGGGGAACTCTGCACTCAGAACCTCATAATATTTCTACAGTACTACTTCTCACAGAAAAAGAGCTACATTATTTGTTTTGAAACTGTTAGACAGGGATGGAGAGAATGACCCAATGTTATAATATTACCACATAAAGCCAATCTTTGGGGAAGGTACATCCACTCCAGAAACGCATTTGATAGTCTTACACACCGTGCTCATTGCACCAGCCCTCTGGATGCTGCAGAGAGAAAGTAGCTGGTCTGAGAGAAAAGCACAACTAAAATGCCTCTTCTTCTAACTAATCCTCAGCTGCCTTTCATTCCTGTGGGCCTCTGTCATCTGTCATAATTCTCACCAAAGATGTTAACTCAAACTAAGAAACCAAGGTTTGCATACAGCTGTCCTGTTGTTTCCAACAGCACATCTATTGCCCCACTTGGCTGCATTTCTGTTCCTCTGCTCTACCAGAGCTTCCTTATATGCTCAAATGCCAGGATAACAGGCACAGCAGAATAAAGGAGAGACGTACTGCCACAGCCCACTAGCAGAGTTGCACTGCCTTCACAGTTAGAAAGCTGAAAGTAGAGCCCAGACACAGTGGGGAGCCATCACTGTTTGATCCATTTGTTCTTACACTTTCCAGCAAAGTTGGAGACCAAGGCAAATCAATGCAGTAGCCAAGCCCCTGCGTGTTAAACCACAGACTCGCACCATGCCCCAGGGCACCCCACTTAAAACTTCTTTAGGATATTCAGATGAGGTGGTCAGCAAGTCCATTGGAACATCAAAATCAAACTACAGAAGAAATGCATAAATACAACAGGTGAGTGCATTTTCCTTTTGGCCAGCCCTGGCTGCAGGTTAACTAAGGAAAGGAATGAAATCAGCAAGGATGGTCCCAGGAGAGGTCAAGATGTGTGATATCCCTTACACACTGGGATGTAGGTTTGAAAACAAGAGTTTCTTACTGTGTATTAGGAAAAGATTCAGAGACATTTTTGTGAGGCACAAGAGTGCTTCCATTTCATTTTTATGTAGCTGTTACCTTCAAACAAACTAGTGTGGAAGGAGGACATAAAGGACAAAGAGGGAGAACCGCACTGCCATCTCCCAGCTCTGAACTGGAGCCATCAGCTTTGCCCTAGAGACTCACAAAACCCTCATTGTGAAGTGGGAATGCCTTTTTGGGGTATCAAGCTTAGAAAGCTATTATGAAAAGATAATACAGAAAACACGAGGAAGGGAAAAATGCCAGACAGCTTAATTATGGCTTGTGATCCAGTCTCCAACTACCAAGAATCTAAAAGTTATTTGATTTTAAGATAACGTCTACACTTCATAAAACAAGTATATTTATTGTAGTTGTACAATATATATGTATAGTATATTGTATTTATTGTATATTATATTATTCTCAATACAGCATCTGCCTTTAAATGCTGAACTGTGTGAATCAAGTCAAAACCTAAGGCAACTATTTCCATAGTAGCAGTAAGTTTAACTGGGTGAACACTCAAACACAGACGTAGTGAACATAACAGATGAAACTCCTTCAATTTAGATTTGATATGTGGGTATATTCTAGTAGCACAGCTGGATAAGCACAGTTTAACAGCAACCCAAAAACACTAGGAAAGTTTGTTTTGTTTCCTGTTTCCAAATCAAGTGACAATGCAGATGCTGGGATAACAGGAAACTTCGGTATTGGGGGCTCTCTCTCCAGGCAAGGCTGATCACAGATAACTCTTACAAGCCAAACTGCAAAACTCTCCTGCTTCAGAAACTAGCTTCAGCTTTACCCTCAGCCTTCAGCCATTCAGATGAAATTTTCAAAGCTGAAATCAGGAGGAAGGAGGTTAGAGATAGGAGGGGAACAAAAGCAATTGAGAAGCACGATGTGTTTTGTCTCAAAATTTGTGCAACAACAAAACACCATACAAAAAAACCCCCATCAACTCTGTATCAACCAGGTGTGCCTCTTCTGGAGGTTTATTTCCAGTACTGTGGTAAGGAGCGAAAGGTTCTTCGCAATCCTGACAATCTCTGTTAAGCGTTAACAGGTAAATAGGATTCTCTAAAACTGAGAAAAAACAACCAGCTAAAAGAATTTCCTCTCAGCCCTTCAGGCTACAACCCAGCAACTATAAGGATGTAAAACATTGAATTTAGCCCACCAGCACCTGCTACTATTTTTGCAGAGCTTTCACATAGTGCATATGCGAACGTTTATTTCAGTCCTATAATGAGTCACACTCACTGAAACTAGCACAGATTATATTCAAAAACAAAAGCAATTCCATAAACTACACACTAATAAGGCAGATACAAAGGTTCTCTGGATTACAGTACAAAGCACAATTTAGCAGCAGAATAAAGCTTAAAGCTAGACAAGCGAACTGACATCAGCACCCTTGCTAATCATAGTACAAAAGCGCCTCTATATTTTGTCAAAGTGCAAAATGAGCTCACATAAATCACTCTTTGTTATTTGAAAATATCTGGGATTCTTAAAGCTTGATCTATTTTTAGCATTTCAGTATTTGGCATTGTAAAGAAAGCTGTACACTGCCCCACTGAAGTACAGATTAGTGTGCTGTGTGTGTAAGGAAGAGCTTCTTCAGTGACAGCTTTCCAAAGAGTCGTCTCCAAAAGAAAGCCTGCACATTGGTAAATACGTATTCATGCAAGTTTTTTCTTTTTTCTTTTTTTTTTAACCCTCTTTGGGCATTTTTCTTTAAAAATTTTGCATTTTCTTTTACAGAGCACATCACAGACTATTTCTCATAATCATCCAAATAGATGCAACCAGTTTATGTCACAAGAATATCACAAGTACTAATTATTTATCTGTCACATAACCCATGTTATCAGCCATACATTATCAAACACTGGTTTACTGTGCTAAAAGTCAACTGCTTTAAGTTTGAGAAGCTGAAAAAATAGCCATGACAGGACTTAAACATTTTGTACAAATATTTTTTAATTCTGGAAAGAAATCTGAGCAAGTAGAGACTTGTTATTTAAAGGAAAGATTTAATCAAATATATAAATTATGTTAGTAATATAAATAGGATGTAAGAATGCATCTTATAAATATACTAACAGTTACTAAACACTGCTTGCAGAGCAAATACTTAATTAAGAAGTAAAATGTTCCTTTTGTAAGTGTAGGAAGGTAAACATCATGAGAATCAAGTTCACCAAAAGCCTGTGTAGGCTTTGTAAATTATTACAAAACACGGTTTAACAAGGTTTGCTGCTTTTGTTTCAGACTAAGAAAGGTCTTGTGTGCCTCTCAGCTTGTTTTCTCCTTTGAGCTGCAAAGCATATCAGCTGGCCTAACACAGGACACCACCATGGCTGCCAAACATTGTCCCGCTTGTGTCATGAGACCATCGTATCATGAGACCATCATAACTATAGAAACAAGCTTGTTTGCTTGTTTTTGAGGTGGGCTGAAATGTGACAAGCTACTCACCCACAGAGCATCAAATGATCAAAGGAACAGTGGAATTCTGTATTTTTCACACAGCATTTTGAGTAGGTTACAAAGTAAAAACAAGAAATTCCTATGATTAGGGTTTTTTTTTCACTAGGACATATGCAAACTGCTGATTTAAAAATGAATGAATCAGCGATGAAATTGGCAGAAAGCATCATGCAGCAGCCTTAAGGTTCAGTTGGGTTTTGGTGTTTTTTTCTTTTAAATACTGTAGCTAACCCTGTATCCAGCACATAGATTTCTCAATACATTGTCCTTACAAGAGGTGCAACTGTTGAAGAAGCTGTAGCCACACGTCCTTTAATCTTTACATTTGTGAGTTATTTCCCCCTCCCCTCCCGTCATGTACACTGAAAATGCACCTCATGCAGCTGCTGGCTATAGTTCAAAGATGTAGGAAGTATGGGATGTATGTGTAAATGTAGAGGGAAAGGAAAGAGGAAGGGGCAGGAAAGAGCAGATAATTTATTTTTTTAAAAGGATTTAACCTTCCATTTGGATCCCCTCAAGCTGCTGCTCAAGAGGCCAAAATGATTACATGACATGCTTAAATAAAAGCTTAGAAATGTTAAATCAAAGACAATTTTTCTGGTCCATTTTTACAGATTTTGCTCTCACGTGGCCAAGTAGCTGTGCTTACTGATAAAAAGGTCAATGTCCTCCTATATTTACCTAAATATTATTACCCATCATTCTATGGTCATTTAAAGTCAATTTTCCTCTTCTAGCACATTTACCACCTTTTTTCTTCTGGATAGCATGCAGTC
Source organism: Acropternis orthonyx (assembly GCA_035583155.1). Taxonomy (NCBI): domain Eukaryota; kingdom Metazoa; phylum Chordata; class Aves; order Passeriformes; family Rhinocryptidae; genus Acropternis; species Acropternis orthonyx. Next base: position 12,030,311 of record JAWWEU010000125.1, on the reverse strand, counting down.
AGAAAAACCTTTCAAAACTGTTGAGCACTGGCTAAGCTGAAGAAGGTATCACATCCCACTCTGGTAACACAGCTAATAAATCTTTTCCCCTATATGGTCAGGAAACCCAAGAATAAAATTACGAATCTCAGGCCTTCTGCCCCATTTCTCAAGTGTGCAGACATTTGTACTCAGGTTTGCATCTCAATACTCCACAAAGTGCTTTAGAAGGGCAGTATTTGGCATTTTTCTTTCTCAGGGAAGTCCACTAAGACCTGGAAGAAAGAAGTGACAAAAGGAAGGATCTCAAAAAAACACCTGGTGTTTTTATAAATGCACAGCAAAACATTTCTTTGCTCCAAAAGAAATTATGAAGCAAATAGAAGACTTGGAGAGTATGAACAAGAGAGAAGGAAAAGTGAAAGGCACAGCTCAAGGTGCGTTCATAATACTCTCCTGGACATTTGTTTAGGTCCTGAAGCTACTCATTGAGGTTTTTTCACTTGTCTGCTGGGATCAAGACTTAATTTTCCATATACTTCTTGCTGCCATCTATTTAATCTATCCCTCTCTATTTATTTTTCAGTGCAAAGGTTAAACAACAGCAAAACTGGAACATGCCTTTGACAAACAACCAGAAGAGGGATCACAAACAGAAGCTGAGTACTTCTCCTTTGTGCCTCCCCATTTCTAGTGTCCAGGTGTTCCATTCACTGCAGGAGACAAACACAACTCTGGCACAGCGTTCTAACTCACACCTTAGACCTGTGCTCTGCATCCCATTAGAAGCTCAGATGAAAGGAAAGTAAGTGTTCCTTTCACACTGAGCTTCTTTTTAAATCCTGTTTGTGGTTGGCATAAACCAGTGACAAGTATCACCGCGGAGTTTCATCCCACAAGGCACGTACTTGGGAGGACTGCCGGGAAGCAGCAGGAGGAGGTCACATTAGGTAACAGCACTTCAAGGACAGAACTTGACTTTTTCCACTTGCTGCTCTTCCAGCTTGCAGAACTGACTCCAGCATGGTGAAACACCAAAATTTCGGCTGACTTTTCCCTGAGGAATTAACGCTTGTAGGTTTCTACACAAAAATACATTTAAGAGTGTTTTCCAGAAAGCGGATTTTGGAAATCCTTTAAAACCCTTTTGTTTGTTTTTATGTTTTGTTTTGGGGTTTCTGTTGTTGATTTGTTTTTTAGAGGTCATATCGTGAGCACCAGGAACTGAGGAGTATGTAATTACTAGTTAGTTCTCAAACCACTGTATCATAATACCAACTGGCAATCATCATCCTCTTATGCTCTTCCCTAAAAATAATGCCCTTTACTTTTTGAAACCTAAAAGAGAACAACTAAACTGAGGGCAAAAAAAGCATCTCTTAGTTACTTAATTCTATACAGCAGAAACTGCATTTCCAGGATCTGACAAAATAGTCCAAACTTTCTACTTTTAGCAGTGTTAAATACTAAGAAGTGTAAACAGATTGCTGCAAAATAAATAAATGTGAGATGAGGAAAATACTGAATACATTACAACCTTCTTTAAATACTTAAGACTTGTTTTCCAGGAAGCACCATCTTTTCTCACTGAGCAAAATAAGGAAAAAACAGTCTCAGTGGAAGTTTCCACTCTCCTGGCCATCATCCTGATCATCTGTTCCGAATACACACAAGGCCAAAATTTCCTGTTTTCAAACTATTGTCACCGTTTTCTAGTCTTGTGCTGTCGATTCTAACTTTAGCTTGTTAAATAAACAAAAGAAAACACTGAAAATGCAGAACAATACTTCCACACACATTTACTGGGAGCTCTGTTTCATAACTGATGTTTCAGCACGTGAATTAGTCTCCTAATGTTACACTGCTAATTGAAGCGCCAAAAAAGGTGCAAAATACAATTCAGACAAAGTAGCACTAACTGCTGCTTTATTTTGTGAATCTAGAACTAACTATCTTCATAGTCTCTTCCATTTTCCATGGAAAGTCTTGCTTTTTTCTTGTCTTTTGGGTTTTGGTTTTTTTTCCCCCCCCTACAGCCTTATGCCTACTCCCAGTGCAATCGTGCAGTTGCGTTTGTATCATCTAATTCCCATTAAACTGATCCTTATGCCTGGCAGCATCAGGCACTTCAATAAATACTTACTTGTCTGCAAGATGCCTGAAATTTTCAAATGGCAAGCACAGATTTACTCCTGCACACCAGAGAATTACCATCATCTCTTCACCCAAGGAGCGCCTATTCAGAGCTATACAGGGCCCCAAAGCAGGAGATCTGCAGCAGCGCCAGGACCTGAGCCCTCATTTCACTGTCTCCAAGCTAAGACCAGTGACCCTCTCTATATTCCTACATCCTCTAATCCAACTCTAATGCCTATGAAAGTTCTGCTCTTTCTGATCACTTGCAAACCTACCTTTTCACTTCTATTTGTTCTACTTCACCACCCATCCTGCATGGCTAAGTCACAACTCCTTGCCAGGAACAGACAGTAACTTCACTGATAGTAACGTCACCATCTCCTCTCACTGCTTTGTCACCAGTAAGGACGCAACACTTGCCACGGCATGAGGTTTGTCACAGCATAAAGAGAAACATATCTGTTGCACGTCCCTGACTCACACATCTACATGGTCTTTGGTCTGCTGACCTGTTTCTCAGAACATTTCCAAAATTTGGTGTTTTCCTCACTGATCACGAGCGTGTTCTGACCCTCTCCCTCCCTAGTCTTTCCCATATCCATCCTATTTAAAATAATACTGCCAGGAGAATCTCCCTTCTCGTTCTGATCACATCATCTTCTATTTTAAAGTTCTCCATTTATTGACTTGCTTTATTGCAGTTTTGGGCCTCTTTTCCTATTTTTAGGCTTTTTTCTTCCTAGAAAAATTCATGTTCTTACTTGACTTTCTCCCTCTTGCACATCATCTCCAATTGCTTTTTGCTCTATCATTGATACCAAATTTGGCTCATTTTTCTTTCTCTCCTGCATCTCTCAACCATTAACTTCTGAAGGCTTCCCAAATCAATAAACAAGGGCATGACATCTCCTTCCTTCAGATTCCTCCTAAAGATCAGACTCTTTAACAGTACTTATGATCACCCAACCAAATTACAATTTGGCTGTGCATCACATGGATTTATTTAAGAAATAATGTTTTTGTGTATTCATCAGACAATGATTTATTTGTTGGGGTTTTTTTAAAGTTGCTTCAGTCTTTTCATCAGCTTTTAATTAGAAGTGACTTCCCCCCACAAGTCTTAATCTAAGAAAGCAAAACATTTGGGGTAGGTTCTGCACTGTTTTAGAAGTCTCAATACATATCACAAGGATTACTACTGTGCTGACAAAACCGCCTTGACAAGCTGCACGAAAGGAACACACAGAAAAATAAAAATTAGCATTTACAAAGACATGATAAATCCAAAGCTGAAAGGTCAAGCCTACACTCCACTGACATCAACAGCTGCTTTCCCGCTAATGGCCAGGGATGAACTATTTCACCATGGGTTTTTTTCCTATTCATTTCTCATTTCCTGGGAGGACAGTCATTTTAAAGTGGTGCTTGCAACAAGGTGTGAAAAATCCCCATTCTTCCAGATCACAAGCCCAGTGCTTTGTGTCATATTTTGTACAAACTGACAGTTTTCCTTTTTTTTTCCTTCTTACTCACCCGTGCAGATATCTATCTTCATCATCTGTCAAAGTCTTATACAAAAGGAAAAGCAAGACAAGACACTAGGATCTTGTAAAAACATGCAATTCCTAACACAATTTTGGATCCTCTAAAGGACACTGCAGCTGCAACAAACATACAACACATGCTTCACTGCCTCGTGTTCGGATCACTCAAGCATGCTCCCTTCACAAAGTAAGAGGTTTCTACAGATGACAGAAGCCAAGCATTCTGCACATCATCTCTTCAACACAATATTTATAAGGCTTACATCCTGTGCTTTGTACTCCCCATAAAAAAGAAAAGGGATTTGAGCTACAGAAGCAGCAGTTTCTCCAACTTCAATAGCGAATGATGAATTAAGGGGGATTTAGCAATGAATTAAGGAGGATGATACAAAGGTACCCCATAATTTCTACTAAGTGCCTCACAACTAACTAGCCTGGTTTAACCTACCAGTTTTATTGAAGAAGCTTCTACACATCCATTAACACGCGTGGAAAACACTCCAGTGGAAATTGAGACTATGTTTTAAATAACCCCTGCAAATTAAACTTAGGACATGTTGACACTCCATCTTTATCTCTTCGTTGTGAGAGCAAGGCTGTACACTTGCTGACATCTTTGCAAATCAAGTATCTGCAGATCAAAGCAGGAGCCTCTTTTGTAAATGAGTTGGCCATTACTCCAGCAATGAAAGGACTGGTACATACTCAAGCCATTTTACTCAAGCACAGTAAATGGAAAGCTAAACCTATTGTTCTGCCAGTTTTACAGGGAGAATTAACACAGTACTTTTTAAATACTGTGAGGCATTGCAAGGAATTCCTTATTCTAAGAAAGGGAAAGAATTTGGAATTGCAATCTCAGTGTTTACATTTTAAGACTATTATCTTTTCCGTTACAAATCATCAGATCTGAAATGTGCATGAACAAAGTGTGCAGATATGGCAGGACGAATTGCTAAGAAAAGTAAAAGCTAAGGTAAAATAAAAGCCAGCACTGTGTCTGATAGATACATTTCTCCTTTTACACGGCTGAAAATGTTTACCAACTACGCTCCAGCAGTTTTTTCTGAGCAGAACTGACCTAAAGAACTCCAGAAAAACAAGATAATTTCAAAATAAACAAGCACAAAGTCAAAATTCTTTGCAAGACATTGTGATATAGAAATTCCTTTCACTATCCTCCTTACCATGAGCTACTATTGTAACAAAAATAGTTTTTCCAACACAGCAAACAATATACTTTTAGATTCAAATAACTCACTGCTAGTAACAAAATGGTTAAGAAATTCAGAAACCAGCTACATCATGTGCCAATAGCAAATTCGACTACATACCAACATAGTTGAAAATTAAGATGCCTCAATATAATTACTTGGATTAGCTTACAGAACACTCCTGTAGCTTTCATCAATTCACATAAGCGCCTCCAGAGCAATGTTCTGAACCCAGGTCTGTTCTGAACCCAGGTCTGTTCTGAACCCAGACCCTCTCACGGCGTGGCCACAAGTGCTCACCACAAAGGCAGCGCTGGAGGAACCTGCAGCGCCGAGCCCTGCCCGGCCACATCTGGCTGCTCACGGCAGCTCCTCCCGGGGCAGAACTGAAGGACTTGCACCAGGGGTAACAGCCAAGCAACTACACACAGTTCTTGAATAACAGTACAAATAAATCCCCCCCTTCCCTCTTTTTTTTTTTTTTTTTTTTTTTTGAATTAGTCATATGAGTGAACATACAAGGTTTAGGCTCGTGCTTCAGTAACAGAATTAACCGAGTCAACTTGTAAATCAGAATGAAAGCTATGCCTCTTTTTGAGCAAAAAAAAAATAATTTTCAAGCACAGAGATAACATTCTTTAAGGAAGCCACTGTTTACTTACTCCATTCTTCATATGCCTAAGTCACAAAGCAGAAAACAAACATCAAGAACACTTTTTTTTCTTAGTTTACCTCTTCAAGTCTTCAGAAAACTTAAGCAATGTCCTGGCCATTTCTGCAGTTGTGTCTACCCCAAAATAAGCAAAGCTTTCTTTTTCCTGCCGGCTTCCCACCTCACTCTACACCACCCTATCCTCATAACCTTTGACCAACAGGAAGCAGACACAATGGACTGAAAATAACAGCAATTGTAAGATTTCGAATGATTTAATACATGAGGGGTGGGCTTAAGATTTGAAAAATTTCCCTTGCTTTGGTTTTTCAACAGTTGCTCAAAACATGTTATCTACATAGACTTAGAACATTTATTCAAAATCCTGGGCTGAATGAGACTAAAAACTGTAAATCACACTTTTAAAAGCACAGAGGTCCAAATTCTTGCATATGTTGAGATTCTGTGTTTAAGCCACAGTCATTAGGCTATTACGTACAACAAACTTAGTTTTCCAACACTGTAAGCAAGGGCAGTAGAATCTTCTTACAGCATTATTTCTTTTTTTTAAAAAAATACTTTATTTATCTGAGCTTTTAGGTAGAAGTCCCACAGAATAATATGACATTCTTGTAAGACATGTAAGCATCCATATAAACACTGCAGTTAAAGCTGTAACAAATCATGGTGCTGGAAAGTCACAGATGAGAAAAAGGAGAAAAAAGAACTTTGCTACTTCTGAGTAGCTGAGATACACTTTGTAGTGTAGAAGGAAAGATCTTTATCTTCTCCTCATATAAAAGCCCAAGCAATGATCCCATATATACCTTAATTAAGAGTAAAATATCCATGTGCTTTAAATTGCACCAATATCTTGGCACCAACACTAGAGGCTTACAGATTCCAAAGTCCAAGCAGGCAATTACAGCACTCCTTTTTATTAGTTTTAATGTTTTTGTCTTGCACTCCAAGTACCTGCTAAACCCACAATCACATCCCATCCCTGGCCATCCCTCCCCAAAGCCGTCAGGTTCCTCCTCTGCAGTTACACCACAACACATCCAGGTCACAGTGACAAGAGCAGAACGCACCAACCCAGAGAGGGACTCACCTCTTGTGCAAGAGCTCTGCTGTATTTTCTGGAGAAGGGAAGGAGCAGAGGGGTGAGGATCAAGGGTCAGTGTCATTTTTTACTCCTTGTCCTGAACACAAAATGACTAAAACAAAGATTATTCCCCAATCACAGAAGTTGGTAACCTCCTCTGCCTTGCTTGCCAACACCAACCAAAATTTCAAGCCGTGAGTATGGACAGTCGCAAGCATGCTGAAATACAAGGTCATAATAATGTTCCAAAATAATTCTGAGTATGTTTGCTACCCCACGCACACACCTCATCAAGCATTGGCTGTACCTCTTCTATTGCACGTTAGGCACTGCTTCAGTTTAGAGGCATTTTAATAACAGAATCACACTAGACACATTCTTCTCTTGGCAAGGGAAGCTCAGGCACCGCATTTCTGCAGGATAAGACTGGATCTACTTTGTCAATGCACTATTTCAGTAAGGTCTGCTAGTGCTCAAAATAACTACAGGGAAGCCCCTCACACCCCTCGGTATCCAACAACAACTTCCAAATACAAAACATTCATGGAGCACATGAGCAAGCTTTTGAGCACAGCAGCAGAAGCCACCACTGACATGTTGTAATAGCAGCTTGAAGCACAAATGGTTCAACAAAGAAAGTAAATACCAGGTCCTCAGCAAGCCTGCAGTTTAAGAGTCCCTCGAAACCACCCTGTCTGCTAATAGGATCCTCCTTTTCCCTTCCCCCATTTAAAGACACGACCTGATGCCATCACACCAAGGAATAACAGAGAAAGGATATCCTGCCTAGATTTTCCATTATACAGATCAAATCATCAATCCAGAGAGGTCTTTGCTTACACATGGGATAAAAAGAAGATGCTTCCAACTGATAAACCCTGAGAGGAAGCAAGGTTGGCTCCATGACTATTTTTAAGTAGTTAGCATTCACACAATGGCCTAAAATTAATGGCCAACCCCCAGGGTCCATGAAATCTTCATTAAAAATAAAATCCAAATTAAAAAATAAGGAACTAGCCGAATTGGGGGGGGGGGGGGGGGGGGGGGGACACACAAAACCAAAAAAACT
>JAWWEU010000125.1:11978133-12022602 GCA_035583155.1 Acropternis orthonyx | reverse complement strand
CCCCCCCCCCCCCCCCCCCCCCCCCCCCCCCCCCCCCCCCCCCCCCCCCCCCGAAACACAAAACCAAAAAAACTTAGAAGGTGACAGATACAATCATGCTTATTCCCAGACTCATATCAAATTCAGGTTGTATGCTAAGTTTAAATAAGTGAAAAGATAAGAAGCTTTATGACATTTTCTCTAAAAATGAAGCATTTCCTTCAACAATTCCTGAGAGAAATCTTTCTTCAACAGCTCTTGTCATTTTGACTACTACTCTTTTGCTGTAAGTATCGTATGACAAAAAGTAAGTAAACACAGAAAAATAAAAATATCTTTATGTAGCTGTATCATGAAAGAAGGAACTTGTTTCTTAGCCCTCATTTCCAAGACCAGCTCCCACAGCTGTGCTGCAGCTCCCAGCTGAACAGCTCCCTGTATCTCAGTCCCTAACAGACAAAGGGCATTTAGTTTACCAAATGGCCAGTGTTTCACATTTAGCTCAGTTAAAAGCATCCCACATCTAAGGCTTCATCTAAGCATGATAAGAAAAGTCACGCTTTGTGCATCTGGACAGATGATGAATACAAACATCTTCGGTATAATCCAAGGATAAATAATTTAAATGGCATCATTTCAACATTAAATGCACTGTAAGGGCGTTCTCATGCCAGGCATTTCTTCGGATAAAGAACAAGATGAGGCAAAAGGCCCTGTAAGATCATCTCTGTAATCTAGGAAATGCCCACAAAGTCAGGACATTTTAAATATCACCATTCATCTCCACCTTTTATTGCCAAGAAGGATTTATTCTTTTAAGCATTTATCCTTGTGGAGGTGTTGCTGTTGTTGTCCTTTTTAATAACAGCATTCTTCTGATGAGTAACTAAGAGATTCATGGAAAACAAAAATTGCCTAGAATTTCTGATCTCACCACAAACTACTCCCCTCCTCCTCTGTGCACTAGATAAAAAGTGAACAATTAGCCTGCTGTTTGCTCAGTACAGTGAGATTGTTCATTTCTTCATTTGTATCAGATCACATCACGGAACAGAGAAAAACATTAAAAATAGATTAAACAAAAAATCTCTCCTTAAACCACCAACACTGCTATGAGAACTTAAACCCCATCAGACTTTTATTATTTCTTTTGTAGTTTTGAGCAGATTCAAGTGTTACAGTCTCTTTACCTTATCTGGTTTGCAAGTACTTCATATTTTTAGGCTTTGGTCTTTGACATAAAAAGCAAGCACTGCATTATCCAGCTGCTTTTTACACCTTTTTTGGGAGAGTTTCATAGCCAGCTTCACTTGCTATAAAATTGTTTAACTTACAGGCAGCAAAGAAACTCTAAAACTGGCTGCCTTGTTACTTTATTTATTGGCTCTCTATACATCTAAATGGCACTACTTTGTTTACTGGCTGGAAGCTCTAACCACTGCCAGCACTTCAGGAACAATGTAACTGTGGAAAGGTGAAAACATGTTTTTCTACATTTTGTTTGTCATCTAACAGAATTATAGGGTACACATGTAGAAGTTTGAAAATATTTTTAATAGCGGGTAACCTCAAATGCACAAAACAACCTCATTCAGCAGGTATTTTTATCTCAACTCATAACTTAACCCTTTTTATTCTGGAGCCATTTATGAGTAATAATCACTGCCAGATTTGCTGGAACACTGGTTATTTTTCAATACCTGTATCATGACACTGAAAAAAAGCGTATTGTGTTTCTAAAGATGACAATTTTTTTAATCCTTAAAATGGAAAGAACTTTGGGACAACCACACGTGTCATGAATTCAGAACTAAGATTTAAATTTTTGTACAGTATCTTGTACAAAATTTTCCACCTCTTAAAAATACGTATCACAACATGATTTTTGTGAACTCAGTAAGACACACAAGACTGCATGTCCTTATTTTTTTTTAATAAATAAATGCTGCTACAACAACGTATCAGATTTCAAGCAAATAAAGGAAGCTGCTCTTTTTTCCACCACTTAGAGTGGCATCCAAAGTCTTTCCTCCCCTAGGGAATTCTGGTGCCACCTGTATTAGGCTGTGTGAAAAGGATCCACTTGTCTGAGCAGTAGAGCAAGGTGAGAGGGATGCTGCTGGCCAGGCCAGGTGCCCCTCTCCAGGTTCTCTGAGCACAATTCCCTCCTGCTCACCAGCATGGCCAGCAGTCCTGCCGTAAGACAGGGCATGGTGTTCTGTCTCAAACAGGTAAGATCTGACAGAGGAGTGCCCTTTTACATCCAACATCAAGCCTTGCACAGGTTGCCTAAGCTGTCGTTTACCCTCCATGCTAAACAGATGTAAGGTACATATTGAGGTCTCCGAGTGGATGGCTGCCCTACTTCCCACAGGCTACCATCCATCCTCCAGAAAGGCAAACAAAAATACAGGAAAAAAAATTAAATAGCTACTCTAAGCAATACTCGGCTGACCTTCCCATTTTCAACATGTGGGTTTTGTCTCTGCTGCAAGCCTCTTCCTTCCACAAATACACAAAGCTGAAGCTGCTTATTCACAACTTGAATCATGAGAGAAGAACTACGACCAGCAATGACAATGTGAAGCCATCATTTTGGAAACCACTGATGTAGAATGACTGTACCTTCACCATCACGGACTGCACAGGCAGGACACCACTAACACCACATTACTGGTACTGCTGCGGGCAGCTCCAGCGCCAGGCCAGGCAGGTGCCACTCCACTGAAGCTACTGCATGACTCGAGAGCACGCAGAAGAGAATGTCCACTCTTACACTCCATCATAAAACTGCTCCAAGAAAGCAAGACAGATTTCAGCAGATTGGGCAAGTCAACTCAGATTTTGCTAAAGCAAAATTACATCACCAATAGTGAAGAGCAAAAGCTTTTGAGGATGGGATGATACAGCCAGAGCATTTAAATTTCAACATAATTTCATTTTGGTTCAAAAACATGCACTGCTTCTTTTTGGTTTTGTTCCCCCATCCTCACCCCCACTCAGAAATTATAAACTTTAATACACGAGGCCCCATGGCACATCAAGAATACAAATACTGCTAGGACTGCTCACATCAGCTACTGAGGGACACAATCCAAATCATTTCAATCCAGAGAAAAATTCTTTTCATGATCAAAGGCACTGAATCAAAGTAACAACAAAAAGCACTTACATTAACGTCTTGGCACCTTAACCACAATATGCTGATCAATCAATTTGTTACTCACTTGGTGACTACTAAATAAGCATAAGCAGTATTTATTGTGTGTTTTGTGCCTCTCACAACTCTGCTCAAATACTATAATAAAAGCACAGTTTAATGACTTTCTCCACTACCACGTGCTTGAACTACACACCCAGACTAAACACCTTCTGCCTGAACAAAGCAGTGACAGCATGGGATGCAGCTTGGGGGAGAAGCTCCAGCTGAACTTCCCTTAGCATTTAAAAGAGGTATCACATCATACCAAGAGAACTGACAAAATTCCCACAGAACGTAAGAGAAGTTTCAGTGATTTTTATCACGCACAACAGAAGTGAGCTGGCAGGGGGTAGAGAAGCATATACAAAATGACTGCTTTCTCTTTGATTCACAATATTTAGATTGTTATTTCCAGCCCAGGTTAAACAAACTGGTGTTATGATACAATTGTTAGGTTAGATGTATAAACACACACACTTTTGGAGGCCAGCCAGCACAGCAAACAGATTACAAAAGAAACAGGGAAGAGGTAGAACACGAACTGCTTGCTTGGGTTCACCCACCAGGCTGTTGTGGAGAGGGAGCAGGGGGTGGAAGGAAGAAAACAACATAGAACAGTGGAGCAAAATATGTTGTGAACATGCTATTTTAAGAAGTGTGGAAAGTTTCTCAAAAAAAATAAGGCTCAAGAGACAGTTCATACTCAAGAAAATAACTCCTGAACATTTCATACAGACACATCAAGCAGTTACAATCAGGTTGCTTAACACAAGACAAAAGAAACAAAGAAACCCTGGATATACATTTCTCACAGTGAAAGGAAAATTGGTGCTCAAAGCACAAATGACCAGTAAAATTTTTGTCAGTAGGAAAAATTCCCCTGTTTTTTATCTCTAATAACAAAGAATAAGAACAAAATGCACTTTCTGGGTAAGCCCCACTTCATCTCTAATCAGGAGGGCTCAGCCTTACCCCCCTCTCTTCTGCAACAGCTCAGGAACTTCAAGCCAATTCTCCATTCTACCCAAGATTTCTCTAAGAAATGACATTGAAAGCATTTTTGTTTACTCATTTCAGTCAGGAGAGGTGTTTTGAGACGGGTTATTTACGCTTGTGTACCAGGACACTCAGTTTGCACAGAGTTGAAACAAGTATATCTGGACCAAGAGAGATTATTTTTCAGCAATTATAACCAGCCTACGTAGCAAGTACAATCACAGCTTAACCTCCCTCAGCTTACATTCTGTCCTGGTAAACCTGAAGCCACTGATCTGTTCCAACAGCCAAGAGAGCTGAGGTATCATCCCTGCGAGTTCTCTTTCTGAGCAGACCAAATATGCAGAAAGAAGAAATCTGCATGAAGAAGTCAGTAATGCATCCCTTTTGAAAAGGGCCTTGTGAGATTCCTCATTTATGATTTGCTTCTCCTTCGTTCACGGCAGACACTCTGGAAAGAGTAAGCCGAGTTGCAGTCGTACCAACAAAGGAGGTTTCTATTCTCATAACCAAAACACTTGCCTTATTTCACTGGAAATACTCCATAATTTTATATTCTATTCAGGGGAACAGGTCACTCACTGGCCAAATACAGGTGCAGAACAAGGCCTGGCTTTGCCCTTAAAGTGAAAAGGAACTGAAGATCAGTGCCATTAACTGAGTATCCTCAAACACCTCAGGAAGCATCAGGACTTGACCAAGGTCTCCTAAAAGGAGATCTTGAGATAATTCAACTCTGCCAGCTCACTTGAGAACAAGGTAAAGCTGAAATGGAAAGTACTTTCATAACTACATACCAGATATTGCAATAGTCAAGTAATTCACTTCAGTCTATGATACAGAAAGATGACTACACAAAAATAAGACTTTGTGAACATTTTAAAAGTTCAAAGAAAAATGTCATAAAGTAACACTTGTGAGTTCACTTATTTCCTTGAGCATTTAGTATTTGATGAAACTTTACCTGATTTTGCATGTAAATTACTGGCCTGCCTCTTATTTGCATATCACTGATATTCAGCATAGCCCTGGATTTTAAAATCAATCACGAGATGAACTCTCCTATCAAGCTACACCATTTTTACTAAACTGATAAAATTAAACCTGAAAACTTGGTGTTTATTTGCTCTGTGGATCAAATTTCATGTGATATTGGTGTCTATAACCTGATTAGTAACTTGTACAAGTTTGTAATTTATTTGTTATCAAATACACATTAAAGACTTTCCACGCTTCTTCACATACTGTAACAGGTTGTTGTTGTGGGTTTTGGTTTCAGGTTGGCGCATTTTTTAAAAAAATTTTTTTTTGACACCAGATCCAAAATAGCTCTTAGTCAAAGTTCACTTCCTTGCAGAACTGGTAAATAAATAAACCACATTTGACAACAGAATTCAGAAGATATTGTTGGGGTTCTCTTGCCAAAACAACAGAGTATCTGTACTTTTGTCTCACTGGATGTGATAATTAATTACAGAATTTTCCCTAAGCAAAAGACATGGACAAACTGCTCTGAACACGCAATGGAAGATATAAATGTTTCTTCTGTTCCCAACAAATTAACTGGGCTATTTTTTTAATACAGAAAAATCTGACTATACAGCAACAGTAGTTGCCAGCAGTCTCAGAACAGAAGTCTTGATCTTCCAAAATTCTGTTCTAGTAACCCTTGTTCTATACATACTGTAACAATGGAGAACCGTAATTAGAAATATTTGTAGCTTGCTAGAGAAAACAAAGCTCAAGTATAGGACTAGTCAAGTATACCACTTTTGATTTGAAATTCAACGTTTTCAATGAGCTCCTTAAATAAGGTAGCACATGAAGTAGTCAGAATTTCTGTACACCAGCAGTTCTAGTATGAGCATGTGCTGCCTGCCACAACACTTGTGAACAGGACAGGCAAGGGGATAAGGAAGGACACTTACACTACACCTCATCACAGGTCAAGAAAAAGCCAACCTGCAGACAAAACACAGATACTTTATTTCATAAAAATACAGCTGTGATATGTACACTGTGATATTCCATAGGAAGTTACACAAAGCTGAAGCACATCCTCTCAACACTAATGGTACAGAATTTCACAAAGAACAGCAAAGCATGATAAAACTAAACTAGCACAAGCCTGGCACTGACTTTAAGAGAAAATTACATCATCATACAGAATCTTACTTTAAAACAGGGAAAGATGGAACGTCCTTTGTCAGCCTCCAGCTGCTGTGACTGTTATCCAGGAGAAAACCCCAGCCAGACCTCCATTTCAGCATCACTCCGAGGAGAGCACTACACTTACTTAGCATCAGTTCCCAACAGCAATACAACTGAAAGCTCTGCAATCTGGTAGACTCAATGAAGGTTTTAATCATCTAATGAGATTACCTCATCCGTGTGTGGTTTCACAATGCAGTCTCAATGGTAGCCCATTAAGGCAGTCCCTTGACACGCAGTATCAATCATGCTAATCGGCTTACTCTGCTATCACTCCTACAGCCAGATGAGTGCCACGCACAGAAACCAAAACCATCCAGAGTTTCTGTCTCACAGGATAAAAAGGAATTGTGAACTGAAAGCACTGCTAGCTCCAATCCTAAAATTAACGTTGCTTCTATCCAACAGATTATAAGCCACGTTCCATTTTTAAATTTTACATACATTCTATGCTAAATCATAGCAAGGTATAACAGCTCTCATATGGAGAACGTGAAGATTACATATAATGATTTGCATGTTCACAGTTAATAAATTTCACTTTGGAAAAGTCATAAAGTTTCAAAGAACATCAGCAGTTGCCTTTTCTGAAAGACAAGCCTCCCCAGTTGTCATCAAAGGCAGCTCACCAAGCACAGCGCGCTGTCCATTTTACTGTTACCAATATATAAACGTTATAGTAATTAATGCCATTCCTTTACCAAAGCCAGGAGCATCCCACCTCAAAGTACCGTAATGTATGTACAAATAAAACTTGTTCTATTTGACAGATGAGGACAATGAGAAAAATCTAAATGTTAAAACTAAGCTTAGCCTACACTGTTTTCTTCAGTTGCAAGGGAAAAAAGCAACCCTGAGTTCTGATGTCTTCCAAGGCAAGAGAGGGATCCAGCTGTTGTATACACATAATTATAAAAGCCAGGTACACTACACAGCTCAAAAGACAAAAAGAACAAGCCCCTCTAGTATCAGCATTTTGTACAAAAAAGATTAAGCAGCTTGCCTGAAGAAGCTCAAGAATCATGGGCAAAAATCTAAGCTATACCTGTCAATTAGCACTGACTCATCACATTGGCTTTGCCTCTTAAACTCTTCACAAACCACTTGTATACAGTGCTGCCTGAATTTCAGTATATCTTCATTCAATGAAAGGAATTAACACATAATTAGCAATACTTTTTTTTAATGGCTACATGTATCTAGAGACTTGACTGGGGACTATAGACCAGGTCTCCCTAATCTCTACTGTATTCTTTTACCATTAGCTGCTTTCACTAACATGAAGGAAGGGGAAGGGAAATTAAATAAAGGAGACCAGATGAGTACCATAATCTTGTAACATTTAGGTTGAAAATATACAGAACCACTTAACACAACCTGTAAAAGGCAGGAATCTCAAATTAAAAAACCTAGCTAAAAAAGGACAGAAAAGCAAAAAACAAACACACAATTATTATGAAGTATCTTTTGGCCCTTAAAACCCTGATGCTAATTATCAGCCCATTTTGCTGGGTCAAGTATCCCAAACTCTTCTCAATCCAATGCCAGAATACTCAGTTAAAGCAGAAACGCAAAATGGGAAAACCAGCATGGCAATCTCAGGGGAAAAAAGGTTTTTAGCTTTGTTATCCCAAATTAATTGCCTTGTAAGCCACGGACTCAGTTGGCCCAACAGAAGTCAGAGTCCGAGCCTTGCTGAGCAATCACTTTTTTAGGGATTACATACCAAAAGGTAACCTTGTGGCACTTGCCATTCCAGATAAAACACATCATATTTTTAAAAGCATCTACATTTTCCCTCCTACTCTTCCCAAGCATACTCAATTCAAGCAGTTCAATAACCTTCCCTTTTAATCATCTTTGCACAGCCCAGAGTGAATGCAAACAGCTCTCTACTTCAAATACCAGAGACTTGCAAGTGACTTACCCCTGCTACCCAAATACATACTAACCCTTCAGAATAGAACATAAAACTGGGTCATGCATGATTCTCTCACCCACACTTGATTCCTTCTATACTGAGTTAACATTTTTGATTTATCAAACTTCCAAGGAAATGAAGGACAAGACTATGACCAAGAACAGTCAGCACGGATTCATGAAAAGTGAAATCACGCCTGACCAACCTGACAAAATGACTGGCTTAGGAGCAGTTAATTTTAATTACCTTGACTTCAGAAGGGCTTTCAGCACTGTCTCCCTTGACATCCTCATACACAGTCCCAGTGAAATATGGGCTTTGCCAGCATGTCAGAGTCAAACCTTCTGCTCTGCTTAGTCTGGTAAGACATACATAGGGAGCTCTGCATCTAGTCCTGGGCTCATATGAGCTTTGCACGTGCTGAAGAAGGTCCAGGGATAGTTTGGAGACATAATTAGGGGACTGAAGCATCATTAATATGAGGAGATGCTGAGAGAGTTGGACTTTTTAGCACATAAATAAATAAATAAATAAATAAATAATAAAAAACCACACCATAAAAGGATGTTATCCATGCATATCAATAACTGGTGGGTGGAAGACAAGACAATGGAGTCTGACTCTTCTGAGCTGTGCCCAGTAAGAGCACAAGATGCAATGGGCACAAACCTAAATACAAGAAATTCCATTTAAACGTAAGGAAAGACTTTTTATCCTGAGAATGACTGAACACAGGAGCAGGTTGCCCAGAGAGGTTGCCAACCCTGGAGGTGCTCAAAACCCAACTGGACATGGTCCTGAGCAACCTGGCATTGCTCTGAGCAAGGAAGTTGGAGTACAGCTTCAGAGGTCCCTTCCACTCTTGGTAATTCTGTGACTGTATCAATAATTAAGCGACTGTCAAACATTTATTTGCTGACTGGTTTAAAGTTATTTTTACCAGAAAGTCACAAGCCAAAGGACGCTTTGCATAAGCAAATGCTTTCCCATTTGAAACACAATCACAATAAAATCATTTACTAGTTACAAAGCCATTTTGGATGGTCTGTGAGACACCCCAAACTGAGAATACAACTGAAACAGCATGACAGATAGATAAGCTGCTACACAACCTGATCTCTCCCTGTTTAGGGGTTGAATTGTTAATACAGTATAAAGAATGCATAAAATCAAAACTCTAGTTACAAATCAGCCATGCTTTCATCAAAATAACTCAGCTGATAAAAAGGAGAGAAGAAAAGGGAGAGGATGGAAAATGGATTTGACTTAGCTACAAAAAGAAATGAGTAGGAAAAAAGATAAATCTCTAATAATGTTTTACTTCATCTCAAGCATCAAATATTGACATTAAATGCGGCATTAGTATTCTGCCACTAGGATAACAATGAAATCTACCTAGAAAGAACAACTCTTATTTAGCTGGTCTCTGTAAGCAAGGAACATTAGCAATGCAAAAGCATCTGTTTTTAAACTGCCGTAGCATTAACAGACTTAAATATTTAATTCTGTCCCATCCAGGAACTTTCTATTGTTTCCAAATTTGAACAATCTTCCGAAAAGTCTGCTAACAGCCTTGTGAGATCAAAATTTTCCTTCCCACCTCCCCAGAAAAAAAAGTTCCTGTTGTAAAATATTGAAATGCTTCCCAGGGTCTCTCAGCCTTGCTACTGAAACTATTTAACAGGGATAGAGGACAAGGAAAGACATATTCCTTAAACTAACCAATAATTATCTCATTTTAACTCCTTTTCTCACACACAGTCAGCTTATGACAGATACCCAGAACAAAAACTCATTAGCACAACCAGTTAAAACATGATTTAACTAAGACAATACTGGAATGGGAGATGTTAAGCAACCTAAAACTTTGAAATTCATTGGTTGGTCTATCCGTAATAAGATTTCTGATGTTATTATGTTAGTTTCGATAGAGATCCAAAATGCCAATTAAATGAAAAGTCAAAAAATGTGCAAATTGCACTCTCAGTGGAAAAAATACCAAAAAGAGATCAACTTTATACGAAGTTTATTTTACCATGCAGCCCAAGTTTGCTTAATGCCTCTGTTTGATGTTCTATAAAATTGTCATTTAGATTAAAGTAACTCTAAGCCCAGGTGGGAGAGTCACATAAAGCCCAGGGAAGCTGCATTAGGATGAGAGAAATAATTCCTAACAGTAGAGCACAGACTTTATTGGCTTTCTGTCATTCATTTATCAGTGCTTGTCCCACAATCGTTTTTGTCATTCACAGCAGAAAGGCACACCAGTAAGCACACTACATTGCTGACTGGACCCAGTCTGAGCATCACAGAGATAACCAGGTTCATAGTGGTGAAAGACCAGTGGATCACCAAGAGTGCTCAGAGGATAAAAAAGGAAAAGAAAAATACATTGCCCTGGAAAAACACAACAGCTTACTGAAAATACCAAGTTGCTATTCACCTTTCTGCTCATGTTTCTGGAAGATGTCGAATGGGGAGGAGGGTTGGGGAAGAGCAGTGGATAAGAATTTGCTCATGCAGATAACCTATCATTCAGAAAAGACTAAGAACTTAATTAAGAAATTGCCTTCTTTTTGAAGTAACAGATTCATGCAATTCCTGAATTTGCTTATTTTCATTTATCTCCTAGGTCTTAAACTACTTCCAGTGCAAGGCTTGCATGTTAAAATTGCACAAACATGCAAGCAAACAGTGAATGGAAAAGAGTGAAAGACAGGAAGAAACTGATTTGTAGCCCAGGACAAGTGGGAAATAGGGATATCCAAACTGCAGTTATAAAAATAATTAAAAAGAGTTTTCCAATTACTGACATATATCACGAAACTATTATCTCAAGCTTGGTATGCAAGACCATAATAATGCTTGATGCCTGACAAGTCATTTTGGGTCATAAAAACATGTTATTTCTGACACATTTCTTGTTGCTCAGAATGCACAGATTGCTCCACACTTCTAACCAGGGCATTGCAATAGGCACAAATGTTGAAAGAACGGTTTAAGAAATATCTTCCCACTTGACATTAATTTCTTTCTGACTCCATTATGATGAAGCAGAGTGTGAAGCTGTGCTGGAACTTACACCCACAGAAAACTTTAAAGATGAGAAAATGCTTCTGGGAGGTGGACATTTGACCACATTATGTATGGGATTGGGGTTGTTTGGGTGTTTTTGTAATTTTGCATATTTAAGAGAGTCTGTCCTGGGAAAGTGCAGGTGCTCCTTAGGCCAGCATGCTTTCAAACCTCACCTACAGGATTTACAGTGGATGTAGTTCAGAACCACAAACCTCAACATATACGCTCCGCGGCACCGCCAAGACCACGTCTGTAAAAAGGCGTATCTCAGCCTGCCCTTGCCGTTCCTGTCTAGCACTGAAAAACCTACCTGAACAGCACAAATGCACACATACATTTATATCCAGGCTGATAAACACACTGTATCTGAACAGCTCAGTGCAAGGAAGCCTGATCACTTCTACTGATATTATCCCCTATCAACTCTCTCTGACAGGCGAGCAGTGAACAACCATTACCAGGGGACAGACCATCTGAAGATTAAAACAAGCTCCAGGGCGTTGTCTTACTAATAGTCGAAATAAAAAGCTGGCCTAGACAAGTCTTCAGACGCAGCAGAGCTCTAGCAGAATGAGCTCTAGACCTAAGACATTGCTAATAACCAACTTGTGATATCTTCTAATCTCTGTAGTGCAGATTCAGGTCTGAAAACAAAGGATAACATCTTTTTTTGGACTCTGCCTCCTGCCCCTAATTTCTGTTCTACATTATTACATACAGAGATATGGTATGCATACACCAGAAACAACATGATTTTACAATTATAAATTACCAACATTTGGTAAGACAGTGATTTCAGCCATTGTGTTCCGAGACTACCAAGTAGTCATTTGTTAACATATGAATTGAAACTACGTAAGATTTTATGGGACAAATTTATAGTCAAAAAGTAAAACAGAACACTCTCATTAATTTTACTTGACTAAAAGCACACTTGAAATATTTCACGAAGTACAGTGGGTTTTGTGGAAGAGAGGGAAGCATTAAAGTGCAAGCATAAAACCAGAGACAAGAAATACGTATCGGGTAAGCTGTTCCAGGTGCAAAGTATCATGGAAGAAACAGGCCTGCAAGGAAAGGGAAAACTTTACTCAGCCCCAAGACCTGCTGAATTGAAGTAGCATTAACTAGCAGTAAAATACCATGTATATCTGTGCAAAGCCCTGCCTACACAGGGCCAGCTCTGTGCCCTGTCCTGCTCTGGAGGGAGATGTGGGGCAGCACACACCTTGCCACCCACCGAACGTCCTTCCAGTTTTCCAAGGCTGCCTGCAGGAAGGATGTCTGCATAGGCTGGATATGGCTGTATCTTTGATACTTTGTGTTCAGAGTTCCAACTTAAAAGGGAAAGCTGGTTGTATTTATTTATACTCGATCAGAGGTACCTCTTGAGATGATAAAGAAAACAACTCTTGCTCATCCTTCAAGAATGTCCCAACAGCTGTGCACGGGTGCACACACAGTTGCAGACATGTATTTTGAGAGGACAGGGAGAACAACAATTGATTTCCTGCAAGTGTAACGTCCTGTTGTTTTTCTGAGGTGATCTAGAGGATTATCACAACCCCAGATGTTTACAAGGGGAAACAGAAACTGCAGTAACATTGTGCAGGATGAGACAGCTGACTGCCTAAGCACATTATACTAAACACAATTCCAAAGTTTCACTGCTTTTTCTATACAGCTTCTCTGTTCCAAACCCTACAATTGCAAGCTGTAGGACATTTACAAGCATACATTTGAGTTTCCAGCCACTCCAAGTGTGTATGAGGCAATGAACTTACACAAAGTATTTTTAGACTTCCTGCAATCAACTGTCCTCCCGGCATTGCTCAATATGACACACAGTTGTCTGAATGATGCAGTTGTGCTAACATACACTCTAATTTTAAAGTTTCATTTCTGTGTTTTCCATAAAATAAGTACTGTCAAATTCGCTCATCCAAGAAGTTGAATCACAAGTGATTAAGGGTCATCTAAGCTACCACCATATTGTGTAAACGTTTATTAAATTATGCCTACAGAAAGTAATTCATTTTATCTACATAAGGTAATTGTGTAAACTAAACAAAACACCAGTAATGACTGGGTGTGTATAGCAAAAATTCTGCACAGTAAAGTTTTGCCATCAGAGTCACACAAGCCTAAGGTTAGTCTTGCTTGGAGATAACCTGCATCATCAGTAAAGGAAAATAAAGAGGTAAATGTTGCCTCAACTTTACACATCCTGCAAGAGAGAACAACTGAACTCTAAGAACTGTCCTATTTCCTGGTATGGTTCAGAAAATATCAAGCAGGTGAATTCGTTAAAGGAGGAGTCGGGAAAGGGGTGATGGTTTATATTATCTAGGAATCTCATGTATCCAAGAAAGGACCAAGTTATATCAGTGCACCTATGACAGCCAGATAGAAACATTTCAACACAAGATGTTCTTGCAAGAAAATAACCATGGTCGGGGTGATTACTGGAACAACCTAATTATTCAGCAGCATTGAGTAACAAATCATTATTTGATGCAGCTCCAGACTATCCACTATTATAATAAATACTGTCATTAACTATGATTATGCATTATCTCTAATGAAGAAGCTTCAAATGAAGGAGCTTGTTAATTAGCTCTGTCCTACATCTCAAAGCCAACAAAGGAATCTTAGAAGTCTTCTGCTACCAATTTGTAAAAATGGTTGAATAGGACTGGTCTAATAAGAGGCTGACGACACTTATTCCATTAAGAAAACAAAAGATGCCATCAAGACGTGGTGCTATGATTTTAAACTATTACTGATGTGTTTCTTTCGATCTGTGACTGCCCTTGGTGTACTTAAGCACTGTGACTGTCATTTACAGAAGAAACTGATTGCTACTTTTGGCAACTGCCTCGATTCATCATCCCCTCATTACTACTATTATTATTAGAATACTAAGTCATAGAGAAATTGATCACACTGCCAGCTATTAAGAAAAAAATTATAATAAATTTCACAAACTAAAGCTGATGCAGAGACTCAAAAGAATTGCCTTCGATTAAAGGCTCAGCTGAAACTACAATGCAAATAAAGCAGTTTGTTTTAAAGAGTGAGATTTCACAGTAGTGTCCTGTTAGAAAGAAATTTAAATTCTTTCTGGAGAATGACATCAAGATGACCTCAGTTTCATGTTAATAAGGATGACTGTTTTCCTCAGACTAAATGATACCAGACAAAGAATTTAAATGAAGGAACCAGTCTCGGGGTGGGGAGGGAGGCCCTCTAAAAGTGGTGAAGAACTGATCAAAACAGTCAGAATTACACTGAATGATTCAATCCTGCTGAGGCTTTACTATGGTATGTACAAGTGTATCTTTTTTTTATTTTCCCAATCTTGGTCTTGATAAAACCAAGAATGGTTCAAGGAGTTCAAAATTAAGCCACATGCGAAGTTAAGGATCCGTTTTAGTAAGCAGAGAAAACATTTCTTAGTATGATAAAAATGGCATGGATTAACTGAGGAAAAAAAGAGGAAAAAAAAAGGCTCTTTTGCCATTTGAGCTTTCAGAACTCCTCTCCTTTCTGTGCAGCATGACCAGCAACTCCACAAATGGATTATTGAAAAAGAAGGTCTACTAATTTTGTATGTTTGATAAAGTGTAGATGGTTCTTCACTGGGCAACACATATGCAAAAGCATTCAAGCACTCTTTTACACACTGTTCATTCCCTTTTGTGCCACAGGTAAGGAATTTTTCTGAAATATCTGAATGCAAGATTACTCTTGCTATCACCTGCAGGTCCAAAAGCAGCATGGCAATTTTAAAGAGACCTTGCCCACACCTGTGAAATCCAGAATTTTGGTTACAGGCTACTATTTCCATCACAAACTTCATCCATCTTTAGACATGCAGCAGCCCAGCACCAAGAGGAGTAGCAACAAGAACAAATTAAGTCTCAACTTTACAGAAGCCAAAAAGAATTAAAAATAAAAAATCACCAGACAAAACTCCAGCTGTCATATCACCTTTGGGTTTATGTGTTTAGAATATCAACAGTGACAACAAAAGCCAATGCACAGAGTCTATACTGTAACAACTCTTAATTTGGACAGATGCCTCTCACTTGCCTTGGTATCAGCCAGTTGACTCACTTCAAGCACTGGGAAATGCACATCTATCTTATTTCCTAGGGGTGCATTAGGAAAGACAAAACTCATCACTGTAAAGCTGTTAACGTGGAATAAAACCAAGTCTGTAGAGTAAACAACTGAAAGGAGACAATATGAGGAGAAAGAATTGGCTCCTGAAGAGAAAGCATAAAATCTTGTCAGCTATCATGTTCCTTTTGTCATGAAAGACTAAGAAATACTTTAACAGGAATTATGTAAGTATTTTAATGGGACATTATAATCTAAGCACTACAAATCATTAACAACTACGGATAAGAGCAGAGGATAAACAGAAAATTTTTTTTCATACTGAGGTGAAACAATGAGGTTGTTATTTATGCTGAGAGTACACAGACTGTTTATAACAAAGCACAAGTGATACTCTTGGTACTCCTAAAAATTATTATGAAAAAATACATACACCAGCAGAAGTATGGACACAAAAGAATTTAAAACCACAGGAGAGCTCAAACACTCAGTTTCATGTTTTCTAGTTTGACAGCCTGGAAAGGTGAAAAGCCTTGCCATCTCCCCAAGTCCTCTCTGCTTTGCCATTTAATACTCTATTTCCTTTTGTTAAGCATACAGAAGGACTAATTCCCATTGAAAGAAGTGACTGGAAACTATTTCACTTCTCTCTACAGATATTCTCATTTTGTTTTACCATCAAATACTGACATCTAAATAAGAAAGTCTAATTATATTTCATATGGGCTGTTACAGAGACTTGCTACTCAGAACATACTTTGCAAACTATCCTCCAGTGTTTTTAACTGGATAGTTAAATGCAAACAGAGGAAAGTGTTTGTTCAAGCCTTAAAAGAAAAAAGTCAGTTCTAGATAAAAACTGCATGTATAAGATACACGAATTTACATAAATCAAGAAATAGCTCAGATTCCAGTCTTACAAGCACATATCTCAAAGTCCACAGTTTAAAAAAAAAAAAAGACCAAAAAAACCAAACAAAACCCCCCTAAAGCCTCCCCCCAAACAACAGCACAGAAAAAAAAATCCATGAAACCCTTCACTTGAGTGTTACTGCTACGCAGTACTTTGGGTGAACCTGGAAGCACAGCCCGAGCAAAGTCCCTCCTTCAAAGCAAAGTCAGTACAAGGACTCCTGAAAGCAGAAATAGTGCACGAGTTATGTTTATTTTCAGTATGAGAATATCATTACTTGGAATGCGACAGCAGCCAAGGTTAGTTTTACATTTTCTCACTTGAGGAGTGAACACCAGGTATCACTGGACAATATATTATCTCACCGTGGTTTATTTAACATAGGTGCTGAATGAGGGGGGAAAAAAAATCTGTTCTTCACAGGGAGGGAGAGAGACAGAGGCAAAATGTGTAGGACATCTCCAAAACACACTTCCTTTCCTTTTTTCTCTTCGTCTTTCACAGGCTTTCACTTAAAAGCATGGAGTAAGTCACTTGCCAGATCCAACTACCTAATGCACTGAAAAGAAACAAAATGTTTTCCAACAGCCTTGGTAAACTAGTAGTCACAGTTTTAAACAAAAATCATTGCCGTAGCACAAGTTAAAAAAAAGTTACTGCAATAGCAAAGACTGTATTTCAGTCATTTATTAGGCTTTTTCTGACCATTTTGAGAATCTAGATAGTTAGCAAACCCCCAATAGGATTTTTTTCTTCCTCCTGCAAGCTATATGTTCTGTGGAAGCAAAACCCTTTGGGGTTTTTTTTGTTAGCTTTCTGTGGTATATTTTCAAACAACCTCTCTTTTATTTACTATTACAGTTCTTGAGGAGAACTCATAAAAAGATTATGAGGAACTGTTTTCTCTAAAAGTTGACCAACATTGTTTCAAGAAAAAAAGTATTAAACACTGTAGTAAATCCAGTTAATGTTTCACCACACATTTAAAGTCTCTTTAAATCCAAGTAAAAAGTCACTGAGATTGCAATCAAAGAGAAATACCAAGTTCTAGGCTTGCGAAATGGGTTTAAACAAATTATGACAAGAAGTGCCTTTCAAAATGACTTCAGATTTCACATGAATTTTTTTCTCCACAGTTTAGTAACTTCTACATTATTTCTGACAAAATGCTTGACTTTTTCCAAAAGAGAAAGTAAATAGAGAACCGTTCAAGATAGTAATAATCTGAGTTGCTACTTCTATTTATTGTACCAGTAGTTACCATGTGCGAAGAACTCCTGCTATCATTTTTTAAAAAAATGGCTTGTATGATATGCTTATAGTCACACACCTGCCCTTTTGTTACACAGAAATAGTGGACTGACCTTAAACGCCAAGCCTGTTGAAGGAGACATTCATCAATGAAGAGCAGTGGCTTAATGACTTAATAGAGACAGACCCTTAGCTTACAAAACAGCATCCTTCAGTCTAACCAGAAAGAAAGTAAATTACCCCAGTGGGACAGAAGGTGAGTCTAGCAAGGAGAATAAAAAGGAAGTGTCAAGTGCAGGAGCAGGATTTGGGCACGTCGAAGACGGCAGGACAAAAAGACCAGACATACCTTTGCCCTGGCGCTGCCCCTCTCCCTGAGTCGCAGCACCGGTCTGTGCCTTACAGTGGCTCTTCACACAAGTGGCACACAGAGCACAGGCTGGCCCACAGCCAGCTGAGTGACTTCAGCTGCTCCATATTAATATGGCCACGGAAGCAAGAGGCAGGGGACAGCCAGAGAGAGCCGAGGGGGCTGCACCCTTTGCTCAGCAACCCCCCTCCCGCAGCCAGCGGGCAGATGAGCAGAAAACCTGCTCACTCACCGCACCAGCACCTGCAGTGCCACCTACCAGAGGCCACAGTTTGGTTCAAAACAAAAAAAACACACACACAGACAGGCAGACATCCCCCTCCCTCCTGGGGAGCTGTCACGGATCACACACCAAGGTGCTCACAAGGCAACCAGATCTGCCTCCTCAGCCCCGCAACCACATCAAGGTGCACCAGCAACACCACCGAGCACCTCACACGGGCACCTGACAAGCAGAACCTCTTCATGGTAAAGGGCAAGATTCAAGAGATGCATTCTGAAAAGGCCTTGAAAGTTTCAAAGAGTGACAAAACGCACGAAATTCCTGCAATAAATTATCTTGCACATTCTAAGCTATTTCCTGATACATGAGCTGTTCAGTCAAAAACTTAAAGGTCAAATTTGCATCAATAGCCTTGCCAAAAAGTTTTGTACATAGAAAAGAAAGAAGGAGGAAAGGCTAAAGAAGCAGACATTAAAGTAAAAACTCAGTATCTGTATTTTATACAAGATAAAGTCACCTGCAAAGCTGAATCAGTCTGAAGGGGTAAGTTATTAGCCTTGTTTTAACCAATATTCTTTTAAGTCTTTCTAATTAGTGGTATTCTTTTCTCCAGTGTTACTTGGAAAGACTTCTTTCTTTAAAAAGAGGGGAAGGGGATTAATGACTGTCTCAGTTTTAATCTTTCCTCACACTCCCACACAGAGAAGATTTTTCTCCCTTAAGGACACTTCACAAGTACTTCATTATGTCAGATTTTTTTTTTGTGCCCAGTATATATAAACCAGAAACTTGCCATTTTTAACTCATTCAACCTGCAGCCAAGAATCTTGCCACAGAAGTTGAAAACTAGGCATATTGCTGTTAAGAGAAAGGTCTCTGAATACTTAAGTTATAACGGTAATGCTTAAGCAAGCAAACATATGAAAATACCAAATGTAATTTCTTGCCTGTATCACTTGCAGATTTCTAATGAATCCACGTGGGTTTTGGTTTGGGTTTTTTCACACTTCCTTTTAATGAAGGAGAAATGGAAACACCTGTATTTTCTAGGACCAGCACATCCCAATAAGAAAACTCAAAAATCTTAATTACTCAAACCTGTCTAGTTCCCAATTAATTAAGAATGCATAACATTAAAAGGTCCCACATTCAACCAGCTGGTATTTTAGTGAGATCATATTCATACTAAAGATGATATGTTACCACACACTCAGATGGGGAAGGAAAAAAAAAAGCACAGCCACCTCCATGCCTTATTTTCACACCTCGTACTGTCAATAAAAATTTTCAAAAGCAAAACACACAAAATGAAAACCCCCGTCTCTTAATGGAACCTGGCACTCTGATTTGCAAAGTAAACAGAACACATTCAAAGCTGTTACAGCTTAGTACTGGTTTTGCAGCGATTGAACCATAATAAGCCATACACAACTAACAGCCAAAGAGAAAGACTTCTCAGTAGGAAGGTTTTTAGGCTGCCACTTCATCCCCCTCCAGCTTCTCCACCTGAGAAAACCTGAAAGATATGTACCCAGCATGACTTAGACCTGTCATATACCAGTGCAGCTGTGCTGCCTAGTATACATGCAGAGAGTCTGAACTCCATCCAGCCCTTTTCTGCTGCTGCAGAAGCAGAGGAAGACCAAGAACCCAGCATCTTTTTCACATCTTGCTTCAGCTTTCCCCTGTAAGCTTTCCCCTATTTTCCCTGGGGACAGAAAGGTAGCCCTGAAAAATCCCCATTACCACCAGGTGCTGTGATCCACCAGAAAGCAATACTGAAATTCCCCAAGAGAACAGATTCAGCCCAGCTGACAGTAACTGTCGGTCTGAATGACATATTAAAAAGCAATCACGCTGATTACATTATGCATCAAAACATGCTTAAGTGGTACAGTTTTGCTGCAACGTTAAAAGAACATCTGATCTTCCTCTAAAGAAATACAGTTTCACTGTCAAGATACTGACAAGAAAAAAAAAAGATAAAAACTGCAGTGGAAGAAACAGGGGTTTTTTTCAGCAGTTTTGGGATTATAAGTCTAAGGCTTCCCACACCAAGACACAGTGGAAGCAAAGAGTGAATTTCCTGACCTTGCCTCAAGCAGATGGAAAAGTCTGTAACGTTACAAAGTTCTCCAATTCCTTTTGGCTTTTTTCCTGTTTGTTTTCTTAGGTGCAAGTTATTCCCGCCACTCCCTTCTCACCAGGTGTAGGCTCACTTCTAAAGTTCCCAGTAAACCACCTCTCCTCTCAAACACAGCCTGGCTATTGCAGGCCAGCTACTCTCCAGGTTTCTACACTCAGAGCCCACGATAAGGACAGAAGTTTCTGCCTGAAGCGGAAACATTCATCAGGTCAAGAGAAGAGGAATCCAGCAAAGATAAGCACCAGCAGAGCAAGAAGTCCACCTACATGTCTTCTTCTACACCACCATTTTTTCTTAAAGTCGCAATGTGCTGCTTTTGGCTGGGGTAGAGTTCATTTTCTTCATAGTAACCAGTATCAGTTATGTTCCGGATTTGTGCTGGAAACAGTGTTGATAACACAGGGATGGTTTTGTTACTGCTGAGCAGGGCTTACACAGAGACAAGGTCTTCTCTGCCTCTCACCCCACCCCACCAGCAAGTGGGCTGGCGGTGCACAAGGAGTTGGGAGGGGATACAGCCAGGACAGCTAACCTTGACTGACCAAAGGGATATTCCAGACCATATAATATCATGCTCAGCATATAAAGGTGGAGGAAGAAGAAGGAAGGGGGGATGTTAGGAATGATGGCATTTTGTCTTTCCAAGTAATTGTTCCATAGTTGCCAGCTGGGGTTAAACCAGGACAATCATTCAAGGAGACAGCAGAGAGCTCCGCTGTGGATGTGATACATTTCTGCTGCAGACAAAATCACAGAACATGTTGATTTGGAAGGGACCCATCAGGATCATCGAGTCCAGCTCCTGACCTCGGATAGGACACCCCAACAATCACACCATGTGCCTGAGAGCACTGTCCACACAGTTGTTAAACTCTGTCAAGCTTGGTTCTGTAACCACTGCCCTGGGGAGCCTGTTCAGTGCTCAACAACCTTCTGGATGAAAAACTCGCTCCTGATACCCAACCTAAACCTCCCGCAACTCAGCTTCATGACGTTTCCTTGAGTCCTGTCACCGGTACATTCCCCTCTAACAACTACAAACTCTGGGTGGCTACAGACTTGTAGAAGGACCACTTTGCTCCAGAAAAGGGAGTAGTTTATGAGGAAAGGACCATGTCACAACTTTACCTGCCTTTCCAAATGCAAAGGATGCTAAGTTCAACCTAATAGGGAAGCACCTGGTGGAGACACCAGCCAGACACCAACAAGATACTCCAAGTTCCTCAGCAAACAGTATCAATACTCACAACATGCTGTGGAAGACCTTAGATAGCTTTTGCTTATCCAAACCGACACTACAGTGCAGCAATTTTAAACGGGGGCTCTCCTGCTATTTTTAATTGAAAAGTTTCCACTTCAAGTTTCCTCCAATTTTCGGATGCTTGACTAAGGGAGACAGTTTAAGTCAAAAGAGCTGCAGAAGAGAGAGAGATACAAGTTTGTACACACTTCTGCATACCTTTGCATTAGTACTTTTAAGGTGGTATGGCTTTTTCTTTGAAGGCCTAGAGAAATTTAGTAATATTGTGACTATTAAATTTGTACTTGGATTCAATGCAGGGTAAAGACTAATTGGGAATATAAAAGTATGCTTTGCTGGACCACCACCAAGTTGATCTGTGAACCTCACAAAGCTCCAGAACCGTACTTACAAGGCTCTGCTGTTGTAGCTCAGGGGCCACATACATTTATTTGCCCTTGGGTGGTTTCCATCTGTATGTTAAATACGTCCCTCACTCACAAGGCATTTGGGCCAGTGAGAACTCACCACCCCACAGTCTACTTTTAGAATGGCTTTTTTTTTTCTTTCCTGTTTTTAACCCAAAAGGTTTGGCTGATTCCTCTTAGGAAGAATGATGTCACAAGGCAGCTCCCAAGTCTAAGGTACTCTCTCACAAGCACTGTGATTCCAAAACGCAGACTTTCAAGGGCACCCAAGAAGATACAAGAGGAATGAAACAGATGTAACTATTAATGCAAGACTTTTCTTCCAACATACTGTCATTAATCTTTGAAACCTGCACACAGTCTTGCATCAGATCTGTGGAATAAAATGCAAAAAAATGTAGTTTTCCAAGAAAAAAAAAAGATCATGTCCCACAAAGCTCTCCACGAACAGCAGAGAGCTGGATCTTTCTTCTTCCTACACAACAAGGAGTCTACCAAAGAAGCAGTTAAGCCAGCCAGCATGCCAACAAGAAAGGTTTCACTTTTCATGACTGAAAAAAAACCCACCCAAAACCACCAAAAACATACACAGACAACAAAAAATGAAATTCTGCTTCCATGCATCAGGCCTGAGCAGGAATATTCACTAATGGTGGCTTCTGACTTCAACGGAAAACTTGTTCCAAGTTAGTTTTTGAGCTATTCGGTTAAAAGTCTTTGCATTTTATATCATGATCCAACAAATGAAATTCCTTCCAAAACCCCACCCTTCTCTCCTTGCCAAAAGTTCACAAATTTGAAATTCTAGCCCCATCCTGGATTAACAATTCATTGCTCTGTCACCAAGTCATATTTCGCAACCAGCCTTCAATGTATTTGCAGCAAGAAGCATCTATAAAATCGTAAACTGCCAAAACCTGCTCTGATGCTCCCACTCCAGTTGCTGCCACTCTCATTCAAGACTCCAGGGTAGCCTGAAGGCAGAGACCTGGAAAGTGCATCTCTGCCAGGAGTCCAGGTATTTTTCTGCTACGGCTACCAAGGTATCTATCAATTTAAATGGAAAGATTCACAACATGTCAGAAAGTCTGAAATGGAATCGATAAAGTTATTTGTCTCATTTCACTCTCTCCTCGTGAATTAAGGAAAAGGAACAACTACTACTAAGAGATCAGCCCACCAGTATGTTACTGCAAGTCACTGCAGATCATGTAACTTTTGGTGTTGACACTGGTAATAATAAATGAGGAAATTCTCCAGAGCACAGCACTCACAGTTGTAAAAAATACATAGTTTCTCTACTCCGAGAATGTGCGAGTGTCTGTATGTTCTTAAATACTTTAACTGTTACTCCTGCAGATAGTTCTTTCAGAGGAGGCTTATCAATAGCAAAATTAATTTCTGATCACGAGGAAGGAAAGCCCTAGACAATCTGAAATTTAAAGACTAATAAAGAGCATTTGATTTTAGGATTTCTAGTTATTTTTCATATGAGAATATGAAACTCAAAGATTAAAAATTTTAAATAGCAAAGCTATCTGGAACCAAAGCTCTTAGGAAACAACATGACAAAGGAAGTGTATTTATAGGTTTGCAAACGGGGGGGATCACTGAAGCAGCTGCACAGTTCTTGCACACTGGACAAAAAAGTAAATAAAAAAAACAAATAAAAAATGAGGAAAAGGCAAACAGAGAAGAAAATTAAGTAGTTAAAAAAAAGGCTACAGTACTTAACTTATTCCTGTCTCAAGTTATCATGAAAGCGTTGCTGTTTTATGTTTTTACTTTAAAACCAGTGCTTTTTTTTTTTTCCCCCTACCTGATCCAGTTTTCGTAACTGCCTTTCCCAGTTTTCATAATTAAACCCATTAAATAAATAATTATACGGCTATGACGCATGTTGCTATGGCAAGGATTGCGATAGCAAAGATTCAAGCTTTTATGACTTCACTACAAGGTCACAGAGAAGCCTGCGAAACAAGAAAAATGTGTGGCAAAAAAGGCTACTTCCATTAACATCAACTGCACGGAAAGATACTGAGATGGATGTCTGCACTCCGAAGGGTGGTTGAGGGCGAGTGTTTCATCTTTCACTCCGGCCTCGGCAACAAGTTACAGAAGGAAGAGAAATGGGACTACCAAGCACCTCATCCTTCTGGTTCTGTCTGAAAGGCTCCTCAGCACAACGCTCCAACAGCGCGCACGGCCCCAGGGCCACATCCATTTATCTGCCCGCTCACCCAGCTGAACACTCTTTTTTGCCTTTCAAAGTATCCATAAAAATATGACAAGGCTGTGATCTTTAAAGAGCGTGCACTCCTTGCCAGCCAACTTTGAAGCGACGCTCCACAGCTGGGCTTCCCATAGGAACACTGGCATCTGCCGTGCCTGCCGCTCCCACCGGCAAAGCGCACGTCCAGCCCAGGTGGGAGAGACACCACAAGGTGCACAAGCAAACCAGCGGTGCCAGAGCAAGGCAGAAGGGCAGGAACATCTGGAGGTTGCTTCCAGACCACCAGCTGCACTTGGTGGTCTCCTCGGAAGGCTCCGCACCATGTAAAACAGAGCCCTACAAGGGAAGGGAGGAGCAGGGAGAGGCCTCCAGCTCTACACCCAACAGGGTTTAGGGGGGAGAAGAAAACCTGCCCTCAAATTACCGACCAAATTTCCTCCCAAAACAGTTAGAAACCACTGTTGCTGAAGGCCATGGCTTATGAGAAAGGAGCAGCCATTGGGTGCTGCTGGCCTGGCATCAGCCCTTCAGGTGACGGAGGCCACCGCACGGAGAGGCAAAAACACCAGCCTCTAATGAGGAGCGTACTCAAATAAAGCAAGGTGCCTCTGACTTGTTGCTATTTTTACCAGTAAATCTTGTCCTAAAAATATTTGCGTGGGGGAGAAGGAGAAAAAAAAAAAAGGAGGACTTTGTGGGGTGTCAACTCAAAACTTCTCATCAAATACACACATGCATTTGAAAGCAAACAAACCCCTTTGATGCTGCTCCGTGGTGAAGTCTACAACTCAGCACAGAGGACAGGCAAACAGATTTTCACATTAAGAGAAGAGGTGGGAGATTCAAAATTAGAGATTAAGAAAGCACACACTTGTACTGAACTTTCAAAACAAGTTATTCCAGTTTAACATTTTTCTTCCTGAACTGACATAGCATAAATAAGAACCAATGAACTAATGAAATGCAAAGCTTATCCTGAAGCATGAAAGCATTATAATTGTGCTGCACTTTGCTAATTTTAGAAGACGAAGAAGAATGACTATACTATAATAAGTCAAATGTAAATATACAAGGCCACCCCATCACCCACAGTGCATGCAGCCCACATTAGTCAATTCTTCACTGTATCCTCTCAACTTAAGGCAATAACAGCAGCAAGGAACTCCTCTACTACCTCCAGTTTGCCAGACAGAAAAATCTGTTCCATTCCAGAGCAAAGTTTACAAGTCACAATATCCTTTAGTTACTTCAAGGCAAAACTTCTGCCCGTAGCTTTCTCCACACAAAGAAACGTCAAGACAGTGCATTACAGAACTGTACAGCCTAGCATCTTCACAGTGCTCCACCATCAACTCTGGATGCCAGGAAAACTCATATTTTCATCACTTTAGGACCCACACATTGGGCTAACATCAGTGTAGTGTGAAGACAGCATTTTTCTTACACGATGCAGAAAATAATTGGACCGAAAACTGAAATAGTAAAACAAAAAAAAAAAAAAACCCAACAAGAGAACAAAGCCAACCAACCAAATAAAACCCCATCAAGAACCCCCAAACTACTGAGAAGTTTCAGACAAGGGAACATCTTCCCTTCTAGCAGCTCTTTCCAGATAAAAATCACTATGGGTCATGGCCTCTTCTCTTATAAAGCAAGTGTTTTGCACAAACCTTTTTCCTGTAACAGAGATTAAGGAGGGCAGATAACTCCTCAGAAATACTGAGATACAAGCCATGCAGTAAGCTGTACATGAATATATGCTCACTATCTCTGCTTTAAGTTACCCTGAAAAACAATCCAGTTCAAGCACACTATGATATGCACATTAGGAAGGCTATCAAAATAGGAAAAGTCAGGAAACCCAAGGATTATGAAGCTACATTTCCTTCCAACCTTTTGGGAGAATGGAGAGAGCAGAAGAAAAAAAAAAAATCTGGAAATGTTTTGTTTCAGTGGAGACGTATTTTTAGACTTCTGATGATGTTTTATTACCATTTTCGTGGTAGAATTAAAATACTTAGTTTTTTACCGTGAAAGAAATAAGTTTTCTATTTTATCAAAACATTTTTCTACAAAGGTCATTAAAACAACAGATTAGAATTAAATATTTCTATCCATCTAGATAGCAATTTTGATATGACTGTCCTGAGGGGAACTTCAACTTTCTTGTTTGAGTAACTTCAGATTCTTAGAGACAGAGAGATATCACATATTAATGTTCAAAAGGAATAACAAAAAGCAATTCTAAGCACAAAACCCTCAAACTTTTACAACAGTCTAGATTCTATAGCTGAAGCAGTTCTCATGCACAAAACTGGAACAAATATTTCAACTGCAGAACTTAGTTCGAAACCAGACATTTCATGTTTTTCTGTTTAGCAGAATAGCGATCAACTTACAGTACGTCTGATTAACTGGCTCACTTGAAAAATTCTTTACTAAATTTTGCTTAACACTCACCCACGAAGCTTAATCCAAGAGGAAAAGGAAAAAAAAAGGAACTGGCACAGTTTTCCTTATCATCAAAAGTGTTATGCTGAATGACTATTACATTCTTTTCACACTAGATCGTCTCAGTGAAAGAATTTGTTCATAGTAGCCATATTATATGAAATACCAAAAATATTCCAATGATGAACTTCAAAAGCTCACCAAAAGACCAAGAAGGAACTGAGCTAAAAAGTCACCTCACTTGATATAAACTGTCCATCTACACAAGCATTTCCATTATATTTCAGAACAAGTCCAATGACCATCAACAAGAAAATCTGCAACTTCCATTTACCTTCCTTAGGAACCCAGGTTCGTGCCCACCTTAATTTACTTTTTAAATACCTAAGGATGGCTACGATATTTTTTGAGTGTGTCTGATTTCCCCCAATCTGCAAAAAACTGCTATCATCGTTCCAAGGTGTGTCTCAGAAGCATATATAGATTTCATGTGCCATTAATGTGTCACACCACAGGGGCATGCTTTGTTAATGCTATGTAAGATATTACAGTACATTCACGTAGCTCTGCAGAGTTTAACCACACTCACCTAACAAGATAGGCGAGTTTGGCTTATACAATACGTAAACAAGCCTTAGAGCAAACATGCAGTAGAACAAGTTGAAACATTGGTTACATTAGTTAAACCTCATTACACCGTAGTAGCCTCTTCATTTCCAGTTATTCCCATTAAGAACACTGCAGGTTAGCAAGATCAGAAAATAACAAGTCATCACCTTCTCCACTCCATCCCCCCTGCCCCTTCCAGGAATACTTTGCACAGATTGATACAGCAGAACAATTGGAGAGTGCACAAACAGCTCTGGACCACTTCCAAGTTACTCTCCCATCTCTATGCAGACAGCTGTATCTTTTCCCCCTCAAGCACGGTCATTGCAAAACTCAAACATGCAGCCTGATCAGTTTTAACTCGATCAGCACCAGCCTTCAGTACCTTGATCCACAGCAGTACGTGCAGGATCCTGGTGAGGGGGCCCACACAACTCTTTCCTCTTGGACAGCAACAGGCTGTGGCACTTAGGACAGAGATTCTCTCCTGTGCACAGTAATCAACTCTGTTTTGTGACACATCATTTTTAGAGAATTTTTAAAGATCTGTGAAAACAGAAAGGAATAGCCCCAGTGGCCGTATCACCACTGTAAAGGTATTTCCCAGGTCATTTCAGACTTGCCCTGACACAGGTTAGGAAAAAAGTACATGACAGTGGCAAAGTACAGGGAAGACAAGATCGATGCTGTAGGAAGCACTCAAAAGATTCCAAAGCTTTCTACCCTGTTTAGGTGAGGGAATGCATGTTGTGAATTCTATTGACTTCAAGTTTTGTTGATTTTTTTTTAATATATTTATTTTATTATTAGTGAGATCATCAAATGAAAGAAAAATTGGCTTTATAGTTAAAATTGCATTCTTTCAGGGGTCAGCTTTCATATTTGTGTTTGCTTTTATATCTCAGTGGAATTTGAACCATGCACGCTGTTTGGGGCTTTACTGAAGAATGACCACAAGGAAACTTTACAGCTGATACAGAAGACAGCAGTTTATCTTGGTAGTGCTCCCAAAAGAGCACAGACAATTCCTGTGCTCACCAGTCTGTATTCTGTCAATTGTTTCTATGCACAAATTCAAGCCATTTTGGCCTTCATGGAGCTCCACACGGGCAAAGTCCAAGCTACAAAGGAATCTCTCACTCTACCCAGATTAGACTAGCAATTACATTTAAAGCCTGCTACATGCTTTCCAGGCAAAGAGAGAGATGCTTTTCACCATGAATTCTCTGGAAAAAGTCATAAGCAGTTCCTTCCCTCAGTATAGACAAAAGATTAGCCTGTTACAAATGGCTTTTAATACAACCTTCGAGGAGTCTGAATTTTATGAATTTATGAAGTAAACAGCTGTAGTCTTCAGACATATACAGGCCAGTCCAGTCCTGTTTAGTATCTCTAGTGATGATCTGGATGAGAGGATGGAGCACACCCTCAGTCAGTTCGCAGATGACACCAAACTGGGTGGGAGTGTTGACCTGCTGAAGGGCAGGAAGGCTTCGCAGAGGGCTCTCAATGGGGTGATCAATGGGCCAAGGCCAATGGTATGAGGTTCAACAAGGCCAAGTGTCAAGTCCTGCACTTGGGTCACAACACCACCACGCAGAGCTACAGGCTGGGGGCAGAGTGGCTTGAAAGTGGCCCAGCAGACGAGGACCCAGGGATGACA
Source organism: Acropternis orthonyx (assembly GCA_035583155.1). NCBI lineage: Eukaryota > Metazoa > Chordata > Aves > Passeriformes > Rhinocryptidae > Acropternis > Acropternis orthonyx. Next base: position 11,993,563 of record JAWWEU010000125.1, on the reverse strand, counting down.
GTGAGCAGCCTGCTGAGCATGAGCCAGCAGTGTGCCCAGGTGGCCAAGAAGGACAATGGCATCCTGGCCTGGATCAATAGCATGGCCAGGAGGACCAGGGTAGTGATCATCCATCTCCCTGTACTCAACACTGGTGAGGCCACAGTCCACATCCTGTGTCCAGTTCTGGGCCCCTCACTACAAGAAGGACAATGAGGTGCTGCAAGTGTGTCCAGAAAACATCAACAGAGCTGAGGAAGGGTCTGGAGTACAAGTCTTATGAGGAGCAGCTGAGGGAGCTGAGGCTGTTTAGCCTGGAGAAAAGGAGGCTCAGGGGGAACCTTATTGCTCTCTACAACTACCTGAGAAGAGACTGTAGGCAGGTGGGGGTCAGTCTCTTTCCCAATTAACAAGAAATAGCACAAGAGTAAATGGCCGCAAGTTGTGCCAGGGAAAGTTTAGATTGGACATTAGGAAAAATTTCTTCACTGAAAGGGTGGTCAAGCACTGGAAGAGGCTGCCCAGGGAAGCAGTAGTATCACCATACCTGGAAGTGTCCAAAAGTCATGCAGACATAGTTTAGTGGTGGACTTAACAGTGCTGGGTTAATGGCTGGACTCCATGATCTTAGAGGACTTTTTCAACCTTAATCATTCTATGAATATGTTTAGCAGGTCTCACCCAAAAAAAAAGTTACACCAGCGATAGTTGGCTCTATCTGGAAAAAGCCTACACATCCAACCCATGGTGAACACAGGCCAAAGCCTGCATGTTCCTGGAACAGGCAACTCTAGTGATCAAGAGACTTAAATGTTAGGAAAATGTTGGGCGTAAGTTAAAGGAAGAGAGAACTTGAGCTGCAAAGACAAATTCCAAGAAAATAAACTTAATCTGGTAGCAAAACATTAATGGCAGTAGCATACAGAAGACAAGTCAAAGAGGCAGCATTTAGGAGCAGAGAGACTGACACCTGAGTGTTTGATGCAAAGTTTACATAAAACGAGCATGAGAAGTCACCCATAAACAGATCAATGGCAAGGAAGAGCAAAGATGAAGAGATGCAAGCTAAAACAGAAGCTGCACATCCTTAAGGTAAAGAGAGATCAAAAGGAAAAGAAAAGGAAAAAAAAAAAAGAAAATAAAGAAGACATGAATTAAGTTACAAGAGGAGCAGAGTATAATGTCACAAGGCTGAATACAAGAGCTCAAGCAAGGAGGTTTTGATTGTTTCTAAAGCCAATAAAGATGAAAAGAGAAAAAAATCAAAAAGGATGAATGAACTTTTGACACAAGAATGAGCCTGGAAAAGGTCACCTGTAGGCCTCTGCAGGCATCTGCAAAGGTCATGGATGAAAGACTGAACCAAGCTGAAGCCAAGGCTTCCCAAACACGGAGATGTACCAGTAGACAGTTTTCTGGGAAGGCTCTTGGCTCTGAATGGTGCTCCAACATACCCCTCACAGATAACCTTCTGGGCACACTGCAAGGCTTATTTACTTACCCAGGTTTTCACCTGAAGGACATGGAGATGCAGATTTTGTGAAGATTCTCCTACTTCCTACTAGGAAGGCAAAGATATATATTTTGTTGCCATGCTACTAATTTCTAAGTTGTTTGAACTGTTTTAATTACTACATACACACCAAGAGGTTATGGTAAATGCTGGAAAATATATACAGTGCTTTACTGCATTTAAAATATACACTTATTTGGACACTGAGGTAAGTTTTATCACACTCAATTGAAGTTCAACATGTTCTTTCAAATATTTTCATTAACAAGACTTAATTTTTAATCCAGACCCATAACAAACTTAGAAGACCCTCTCATTTTGTCTTTTTAAGTTACAATAATAAATGACTAACAGAGCTACAGTTCAACCAGTATATCCTTGCTATCACATACAGTAATTATCCAAAACAAAGTTTCTGACTTATGCTACTGAAATCTTAAAAGATTTGTTGAGTTCTGCTTAATCTTCACAATACATCCTTGGGCAAGCCTGTGAAATTATCCTTGTAAATCAAATGCTACAATCTTGCAATCACATCTGCATCTGGGGACCTTTTCCTACAGGTGAATGTTTGAATGCTCCTAGGGAATAACTGCAGTTCAGAGAAGTTACAACAAATAGCCTCAATGAACTTTCTTCCAATCTGCCTCTTTTCAACTATGTAGCCTGTAGTTTGGGGATCTGTTATTAAAAAAAAAAATAAAAAAAATTAATCATTGCTGGATGCTGCACTTCTTCATGAAAAGCCAAGAGTAACACATTGAGTCAACAGCTTCTATTTTGAAATAGTTTAATTCTCTATGGAGATGACTGCTTTCCTCAAATGATGCAGACATGTCTGCTGTTGTCTGGGCCAATTCAGAGGCTTGTTATTCACTACTCGGTTGATTTCAAAATCAGACTACCCCTTCAGAAAGTTGCAGAGACTATGACATCACATTTATGATAATTTTTGCACAATTACAGTGGCTACATTCCTGGATTTTATTTCGTGGGAAAGCATGTTTCTGCTACACTCTCAATGATTTTCTTGGCTTACGCCTGTTCTCAAAATCAAAAGTTTTGGTATAAAGCTCAGCCTGATTTTTTCATAACACTATAAAGGTGTTTAATAGCAACTTAAGGCTGCATAGTTCAGTTGCCTAGAGAAATATTTGCACTTTGAGACTTACTGAAATTTCACAAGCAACTCAGAAGCGCTGCTTAACAATTTGCTAAAAATCATACAACACTCCACCAGATTTCACTTTAGTACTACTTATGTCTTCTTAAAGAAAGAAAAAGCCCGGTATCCTTTGAGGAGGCAAGATTGTCATCACCTCAGATGAAAGACAATATCACTGAAATTCAATGCAAGAGTATAATTTAATAGCCTCGAGTTCAAATTAAAATATTTGTATACCAGTCTGATGTTTATTGACTAGAACTGATAAAATAGTACTGTGGAACATTACAAGACATTTCAAGGTAATGCAAATGACTGAAAAATTGAGTTTCATTATGCTTTGGTCAGTGTTATCTTCATTCTAACCAAAGCACTTTATATTACAAGCTTAAATTAAAAGACAATAGTAGACAGGTCTGTAATACTATAATTACAGGACCCAACCCTTACATTTCTGCTTCTGATTCAGCAAAACTTTCACCACACAGTGTACAAAGGACACAAAAGCATTCTCTACATTATTTAAGGTGGCATTTATTTGAATATGTACTATTAAGTTTCTAGAAATCCAAAACAAATGTAACAAACATAAAATAAAAATATTTTCATGCAATTGTTTCCACATTCAGTTTCCACATGGTACAGTGTTATTAATAAACAAGTTGCCATGGTTTTAGACTAAAATATATTATAAACAGGATACTATCTTGTATCACACTTTTTTCTTTCCAGTTCCCTAGCATTGTACATAACCAAACTGCACTCCCAAGAAAATTACTTTCATACTCCAAATACAAAAAACTCATTTCAACCCCAACCATGGGAAACAGTAACTCTTTCCACTAGTTTGGAAAAGAAATGTAAATTCTTTCAGTGCACACAGGCAAACCGTGTAAGTAGGCAATGATGACAGAAAGGGTATCCAATCTAATCAACTTCCAAGACAAGGTACCACGTTCAAAATCTCTTTGACTTATCTTTCTGAGGAACTACATCCTTTCATTTACTGACAGGATGAGAACAAATGGCACAAGGGAAAACCCCACGTCCCTGTGGATATGCAACCTCAGCCAGAAGAAACTGGAACATGAGACAGTCCTATGGCTTGGAACAGTAGGGTTCTTTTGCTTCAACATCTTTTCTGAAACTGGTATTAAACTAGAGTAGATAATATTCTGTTGCTTTGTCATACTGGCAAAACCTGCAAAATGGTTTTGGTAGTTTTTTTAGATCACCTCAACAGAGATGATGCTTCCCACGCTATACACACCACCATTACAAAAAAAAAAAAAAATCAAGGTAAGTTGTAACTGGGGAAAAGGAGGTGTTCTCTTTTTTACAGGAAAGCACAATGAAGTCAGCATAACACTGAAGCTGTTCTTACCTCATCTATAATCTGTTCTAAATATATTTGACTTATTCTCACCTTCTTGGCATCTTAGGAGGAAGAATGAGAGACGGAAGTGAGGAGGCTGAGATGGATAGGAAGATACAAATGTAAAGTTGCCAAAACAAGGACTGGATCTTTCCTCTGCTGTCTCCATTTACCAAGCTAAGTCCATTTCACAGTTTCACATGCAGTTCCAGCATCGGAGCTGTAGTGCTCAGAACACTGTGAGGCTGGTCTATCATTATTCAAGATGAATTTTCCCCATAAGGGACAAGAACCAGCAAAGAGAGTGTGAATGCAACAGGAGAAGTGGGGAGTCTCCATAGGTGTTAGCCATGTCTTCTATGCATCATTCTGACAACAAATTCAAAAATAAAATTAAGGGTTTTCAAAGCTTAGAAATAGGAGTAACAATATGAAAAGTGAGGGTGACACACTCCTATTCTGCAGCTTTTACAAATACAGTCTAAGAGGTCCGTCAGGCTGATGGAGGCACACCACGTGTCACAAAGTACCCCATGTTATCTTCTTGCCTTGCAGTGAAAGAATCCAAAAAATGAGCAAAGCCCTAATGTTAGACCAGATAGGGCTTCTCACAAGTGACTGGTTGAATGGCAGACAGCATGTATCTCAGCACTCTATGTACATGCAAGTTATGTGAGAGAGAGGAGGCAACATCAACAGCAGCAAGACTGGAGGCAACCTAGTTGCTACTGTTATTAACTTCAGAAGCTCATAACCCACTCTTTATACTCTGCTTTTATCATCTGCTACCACTCACCTGCTGGTCCTGATCAGCCAAGCAGCTGCATCAGTTTAGAAGATTAGAGAGACAAGGAAATCAGCTGGCCAGAGAGGCATGCAGTAAGCAGCTTATCCAACCTGTACACAAGTGAATTAGCTTCCCAAGCACCCTGCCAGAGGGACCCCCCCACACTCATAAACACAATTTCAATTTGGAACGGTGCCAGGAGTAAAATGTTTGTTTACTGCAGGCAGGAAGAGCTACCTATGATTCAGACATTAGGAAGTGACAGGAAGGACTAAATTATGCAATTTAAAAGTAGGAAAATAAACACAAAATAGTTGCAATGAGAGGAAGAAGGAGGAGGAGGAAAGAATGAAGAGACAAAAGTTTTGGATCTTCTCTCTCACTTGTGCAGGGCTGAAGCCATCATTGCAGCGGGAGGCCTCTGTAGGATTTATTCACCTTTTAACCCTCATTCTAGAGCCCCTAGCCAGGGACTTTCCTCCTTAGCACTGAGTAAGAAACATCTGTCCAGCTCAGTCTCCAAGCTGGAAAGGACAGTTCATGGTCTTCCTTATTCCCTGTTTTGTTTAAGCAGACCGAGATTTCAGAGAAGAGCACTCCATCTTCCCTTCCTTTAAACAACAGCTCCCAGAAGCAAAGGATCAAAAGGCAGACAAAAAGAAGGCTCATTTTCCAGCCAGCTAAGGGAGGCAGGAACACACTTCAACTCTGTCAGACGCTGGTTGCAGAGACTGATAGGAAAGCCTCTTCCCGTAAGCAGAAAGCACGAGAAGCACTCCCATGGTAATAGCACTGTCTTCCCAGCAGCTGTTGGAAGCAATCGAGCATCTCAGCAGTGCTGCTCAGCACTTTGCACCTCCCATCCAGTTTGTCAGATCCCAGCAAAAGTTTAGTTTCTTAAACCGCAGTAATAGCCTGCATATTTCACACACCCGTTCCAAGGCTAAAAACAGCAAACAAGCAGGTTTGAATCGCAGTAAGTTACGGCTGTACTGTAAGAAAACCCCACCAAAGAACACTATCAAATTCATCTAATAATGGCGGTGCCTCCCTTGTACAATCACTAAAGATCTTCCTGCCACTCTCTTTATAAATCAGACAATAAATTCCTCGTCTCTTCTCCCGCCCCAGAGCTGCAGAGATTCACAAACAGAGCCATCAGATCAAGGAAAAATGCAAAGGACTGTGAATTAATTTAGCCCTGAAGTATATACCATAGCAGAAAACTCTGTAGGTTACTTATCCTGGGACAAAACTACCCCAGGATGAAACCAGAGTTAAGTTTCCCAATTTACACTAATGAGTCATTTGAATGCTACTCTTCACTCTAGGTCTTCACCCTGCCTCATTTCTCCCTTCCCCTCTCCAAAACTCCAGAAAATCAGAAACAGGTTTTATCTTAGTAATGACTGACTCCTGAGTGCATATAAATGAGACTTCTCTGCCAACAGACCTTCAGTAGTAAAGAGTAACTTAAGTTCTTTCTCATAGTGCTGACAAGCTTATGCAATTTAACTTCATTTGTATTATATAGGTCATAACTAAGAGCGTGACATGACCTCATCTTTGAGCTTTAAGGGCATTATTTCACACTGAGTAACAAGTCATTAGACTGCAAAACTTACATAGCATGATGCTAATAATTTCAGCAGTAATAGCATACAAACAGTGAATAGAAATACATTAGGACACGCAAGATTCAGAAAGGTACTTACTGATATAGTGCCCTTATTGAATTTATCTCCCTTAGCAACAGGAAAAGATTTCATAAACAACAAGTTTATTTAATGCCACCATGAGAACATCACCCAGCATAACACGTAATTGAAAGAAGAAACATTTCTTTAATGAAGAGCACCACAAGAAATTATGGAATTATACAAGTGACAGATTCAAAAGGGATACGTTTTCATCAGTTTGGGGCTTAAATCTCAAGTTCATATATATCACTACTTTCTAGGAAAGCCTACCTCTGACACTTCCCGCACATGGGAATAACTAGGAAAAGACTGGATCGTGTAAGTGAACCAAAGGAACTGGTTACAACATCACATTTTAATAACCTCCTCTTATCACACCCCAGACCTCCAAGCACTCATGTTTATAGCTGGAGGATTCTCTCCAAGCCTCCCTGGAATCTCCTGCATTCCCAATGTGGATACCACATGGCAGAGCGTTGCACTGCCTCATCTGTCCTGGGGAACACAAGTCTCCTCTGTTTCAAACTGCACTCCCAAACCCTCCCTCGACTTTCTCCCTGTCCTTTTATTATTTTTTTTTTTTTTTATTATTAAACCATACAAGGACAAATTGTCAATTCAGATCAAGTCCATACATTATTTTGACATCCTCCTTCTTGGTTGTTTCTTGATGAAACAAATACTTACCAATCTTTATAATAAGCATTAGGAGTATCATATTAATTATCCCACCATCTCTTTCCTAATATGCTCCTTACTTTTCAGCAGTTGAAAGGGGCAGACTTGCTGCCAGTATTTTACTGTATCTTTAAGGATCACATATATATGATCATATATACATTTAATGATCATATATACATATGCCTTTTTCTAAAATCATAAATGTTTGCTAGATTCTGTATATGGACTTTGGAGTTCACGGATATAAGTGATTGCTCACACACTGTACACTGACTGGTTTCCAAAAGCATCCCCCTGAAGCAGAAATCCTCCCTGCACCATCCCAAAACCAGGCACAGCTTCTCTACTACATCTGATCCTGCTTAAGAATCTACATGGAAACACAAACGTCAGAAAACTGTAACAGAAACATGCATTAAGTGTGAATGGGAACACTTGTCTAGCACATTATGTGACTCAGTGCAGTTATTCTTCATACAAAGGGAAAATGACAAACTGACACATAATTTTTGGAATTGTTTCTTTTTTCTTTTTTTTTTAATAAATGGGGATCATTCCATTTGGAAACTTAAAATCCACTTTTCATCTGATATCATGTGTTTATTTACCCTTCTAATAACTCTCCCAAATGGACTGTAATTCTTGTGCGTTGATTGCATCAAAGGTCTATTTGAAGGCAAGGGTATTAACTGTGTTTGAATAGCTTCCTGTATTCTTATTCCATACCCCAAATCTAATCCTGTGAACTCCTACTGTCAGCAATAAACACCTACAGAGGGTTTATTTGGTTTTTAAATCCCAAGCCGCAGAAAACATAGAAAAATAAACCAAAACCTAATTTTGTGTCGGTTTTCTTTTCCCCCCTTTCCCTTTGAGGCAGAAACACTGAAGAGCCTGGCGGTGGCTGTGGCCCCAAGGAGAGCAGAGCTCTGGCCCGCCCCACTGAAACCCATGGCATTCCTCCCGGGGTGGGAACAGGCTTACCCGGAGGAAGGCAGGCAGCAGATCTGCCATCACCCTGCCCCAAGGCTGGCTGTGCTGGGAAGTGGGTGGGGAACTAGATTTACTCTGTGACAGCCACTATCTCCACTGCCATGAAGGGTTTATCTGGCCTTGTTTTCACTTATAAAGCAGCAGAACAACCCACATGTGACAAGCGAGCTGGCTGGAAAACAGGCAGAGTGACAAGATTGCTTTGCTCCTCCTAGGCAGGGTTTTATCCCAATATCCAGCCACCATCCCCAACCAGGCGCCTTGCCTGCACATCACCCCACATCAACAACCCTCATCCAAGTTAGCCAGCGTGTTGCAGAAGACAAAAGATTCCTCCCTTTAAGAAATGAAGAGAAGACAAAGCTTTCTCCCGGCTTCCTAGAAATTCTCAGAGAAAAGAACAAGCACAGCTCCTGAAAAAGCATAGTTGGTTTTAAATCATTCTGCCAATAAATTGCTGTACTAAATAAAAATGAGCACAAGCTTTTCACTTAATTCACTTCTTGACTTGGGGCCTAAACTCAGCTATCCAGAACTGACAGGCTGGTATACTAACTTGGCACAGTTTCTTAGCCAAAGTATTGCCTCTTTTTCATGGTATGTTTTTAAACAGAATTATTTGTATTATGCACAGATATTATGTATAATAATACACAATCCATATGGACATAACTGCTTGACATTTTTAATTACATGTTATTATGCCACCAGTTCCAAGAGAGTCAACTCTCATGCTGTCATTTACCCCAAATAACTGCCACTTACCAGAAAAAAAGGGGAAGAAAAATGTGTGACCCTAACCTCAGGGAGTTTAATGTTAAAGTTGTAATTTTGGGACATAAAATGCAATTAAATATATTCCTTCTCCTCAGTTAAAAAAGCAAACACATACCAAGAAAAAGATGGTTAGAGAGTTCAACAGTTAATTCAGTCTCTTTAATCACAGAGAAAGTTACCTTATAAACACTTCCCTGCTGGACCCTGCTAAAGAGAGAAACAGATACCAGGTAACACAAGATTACTTTTTACAACTAAAAGTGGTATGGCATGTTTCAAAGAGACTCAAAGGTTCATCATAAGAAACAAAACCTTTGTCAACAGCTGGAAGCAAACACAAATTCAAAAAACATACTATGTAACCTTTTATTGGAAGCCAGAGGTGCCTTTTTAAAGAAAGAAAAAAGAAAAAAAATACAACCAGCATATTGCACTGAACAATATTTACAAAGCTAATATTATTTTTGCAACTATGAATGCTTTTCCTAAAGTAAACAAGCCAGAGAATTCTTAAAAGAAGCACTGCAATAGCCTAATTGAGAACGGATAAAGGGGGTGTTGAAAATGAGCAATACTTTGTTGCAGATGGGAAATGGCAGAATTCTCCCCAACCCACTCTCCCAGCAAAGAAAAAAGCCCAAAACAAGAATCCCCAAAAAACCCCCCAAGACCCCATAGAACTACCTTAGAACTAGTTGTTTGTACATATACAGAGCTGAATTCACACCGAGTCCCTAAAACAGCAGCAAATTACACTGGCCTACAATATTCACCTGTACCCATGACATACCTGCCTTGACAAGATTATCCCTCTCTGTCTGATCTTTCTGCCTGCCTTGCTCAAGCAATTTGCATGACATAAGGTCTGTCCCTCCTAATGAAATACTGCAAAGAAATTGCAACAGGTGAAATTGCTTCTATTGCCAATGAAATGATTAGTCATTGAAGCACAGAAAATTTTAAGGTCATTTTGAAATGGTCTTAAGAAGTCTGTCACAGCGACTCCACAAAAGTGGGGATGAAAAAAATAAGGAAGTGTATCTTGGCTTCACATTTATTTGCTCTACATCAAAACAAAACTTGCACCTCATCAATTGTACTTTCCTTCCTGATTTATGAAAATATTTCACCCAGTATATTTTGGTGACATCTATTTTTAGATTAGAAAAAGGTGACAGCAAGACTAAAGAAGTATAAGATACCCAAGCCAGCGCCATCTACAATGCAGGAACTTACTCTCCCTTAAAATTACTACATTTTGAATCACTTTTTGCCAAGACTTCCATCAGAGCCATAAGCCAAATTTAATGGGAAATAAAAGATTTCTAAATATTCATAGAAGATTACATTTTAATCTGACCATCTGATCCATAAGTTAAGTCAAAAAACCACAAAAAACCCCTTATGCCTCAGAAGTGACCAAACCATTGTTTCAAGAATTTTAAAATTTAAAGAGAGAGAAAAGGACACTAGAAACAGTCCTATGTTTGACACTTTCCCCTCTCTCTAAATAAAGAACTGTTGAATACCAAAAAAGATGAATGAACATGAAAGGATTACCTCTCAGCTGAAAGAGTGACCTGGTCAAACAAAGGCTTCCAGAACTGATGCTCATTTTGACAGTCAAGGCCTATACTTCTTTAAGCTAAACTGTCCAATGAAACATTCTGCTCTCAATATATCCAATTCACATTTCACACAACTGCTTTGGGCTTATGATTGACTAAGAGGCGTGCAAAACCAGCTCATCTGCACATAATCAGAAGTTAAATTAATGACATTTAATTATTTCCTCTGCTTAGTACATATGTTGCTTATACTGAATGACTTTGAGCATATATGGAGGAGCAGCCACTATGCAGCATCCAGAAAGTGGGAGACCTTAATTTGTTTTTTCACTTCTTCTCCCTGCTCCCTGTTAGTTCCTCATTGAAATGTAATCCTCTGCAATTAGCTGCACCAAATCTTACTAACACACCTATCAAAATACAGAAGCATAGTGAAAGGGTATCCATAAGCTGCTATACATCCAAGTCAGAACCTTCAACATCACAAAGAGTATGAATTTGACTATTTCCTCATTTCTCAGCTATCATGGTCCCAAATTAAGCGTTATTATTTAGCAGCTGCTAAGAAAAATTGTTCACATAATTTAACATATTTAGAATGTCTGGCTTATTTCATATGCCCAGTGGTTCATCTGCAAAAGGACACTTTCTGTCACTTACATCTCCGACTTTCCTAACTACACCAAGAAAAAAAGTATTCAGGCAGTTCAGGTACTGTCTGACCATTCAAGACCAGCAACATTTAAATTAACAGTATACATCAGCGTGGTATACTACATAAAAGTTACAATAACTAGCAGAAGATATCCTTACATATATATTAGACTTCGTAATCTGTTTTATATACTGTTGCCTGCTCTTATCCCCTGAAACCATCCACTGGGAGTTAATTCAGAGCACAGGTCAAGCACTAGCAGTGCCGCAGCTTTGGCAGGAAAGTCAACACCAGCTGCTGATGTGCTGTCAAAGATCACAAATACTTGTACAATGAGTTACACATTCCTCATGTGAGTCCCCCAAACAGCAAGCTTAGGGGATAACTCTAAAGTCATGCCCAAGATTGCTTTGGCATCTTAAGTCAGCACACAAAACAATGTAACTTCCTTCTATAATCAACAAAAACATTATGTTTAGTCATGCTTTCAACTTCATGGTTTGGGGTTTACTAACCCATGTTTCAAAAGATCAAAAGTCAAACTGCTGTTTTCTGACTACTGCACAGCAGAAGGGGAGGGGCAGACTTCCTTCCAGAAGGAAAGTTGCCTGCACCAGCACCAATTTCTGCAAGGTCTTCAGCAACTCTTGGAGTAGCACAAGCACAATCACACTCAGAGTATTAAGATGTCACATAATGTTACTTGATTACACTCATCTGTCTTGAGTTAACTTACCTTGACCCAGCACTGCAGGGACAGCACTGAACGATGTCAAACAAGCTTATCTTGTTTTTTTTTCTCCTGTAAACCAACTGGATTCTTAAATTTGCTTACTATGCTGATGAAAGATCACAAAAAAGCTTTAACACAAACAGGTGTCTTCCAGAAAAGGGGCCTTTGTCAAGCACTGCAGCTTTTACCAAATTACAACTGTTTTGCTGAATAAAACATTTCTTAACACCATTATATATCTTAGCACATTTAACTATTACTCAAGACAGAAGAGGCACCTATGTGATTAGTGCCAAAGAGCAAGTGCCAAACAAAGCCACAGCAAAATATTCCACTTCTGTACCTACACTGTCTGAGCCTCTAGTTCAAACACCAATAACTAAGCTTAATAGTCCGTCAGTTTTTTAGTCACTGCCTATGATTGAAAATATTAGAAAGTAAGAAGATGCTATTTGTAGCCTCGTTTGGATGATATCACTGTCCCTTATGTCCTGGGGAGATCAGGCCTACTTCTCATTTTTACACTCCTTGCTTTTAAATGATTAAATGCACAATCAATAGGAATAGCCAAATAACCACTGGATTTTTAGTAACAATGACATCAAAATTAATTCCTAATTAACTTTCAAAACCATCTTAAGAATTCTCAGAAGTACAGGGAAATCTATTAGACAGAAAAATCTGAACCAATTTACCCCCAAAAGTGTTTAATCTATGCAAGATATTTTTGATGGAGTTTTACCTTTTATCAAATAAAATGTATTTCACTCTAAGTAGGACACATCAGAATCACACAATTGTTAGGGTTGGAAGGGAGATCATCTAGTCCAAACCCCCTGCCAAGGCAGGGTCACCTAGAGCAGGTTACACAGCAACACAGCCAGGTGGGGTTGGAATGTGTTCAGAGAGGGAGGCTTCATGACTTCTGTCACCCTCAGTGTAAAGAAGTTATTCCTCATGTTGAGGTGAAACTTCTTGTGTTTCAGTTTATGGCCAGTGCTCCTTGTCCTGTCACTGGGCACCTCTGAAAAGAGTCTGGCACTACTCTTCCGCACCTGTCTTTGAGATACTTACATGCATTAATGAGATCCCCTCAGAATACTGAAAATTATTATATTACAGCTCCAAAAACTGGTTTCATAAACCAACCATCAATGCTAAGATCCTGATTTTAAGCACATCCATACTGAGCACTAGTCTATCCCAGACAAAAGCACAGTAGCAGCAGAAAATTTAAGACTTATTCCCCTTCCCTCAAGCTTTTCTCCCTTGCTTTACCAAGGACAGCTGTGTTTAAATATCTGGTGGTTTCACAGCATAATGGCAGTAAAAAACCCTCTATGCTGCTCCCACAAAGAATCAGCTATTTTAACTGGCACTTGCACAGCAGAACTGCAACGTAGCAGAAAACCACGAAGCCAAGGCTTACCATCTTTTCTTAAAGGACAGATGAGGAGAAATGGGTTTTCATTTTTACCTTCAAAACTAAGGGGACCAGAGCAGAAAAAGTACAGCAGGTTAAGGTGAGCACATAGATGTTTGTAGAGTTGAAGGCAACAGAACAAGGGAAGAAAGAAAAACATACAAGAGGGTAGCAGAAGCTGTGAAATTTAGCACTCCTCCATCTCTCTGTACAAACAAGTTCTTTCATGTACTTGTGCAGCCACAGCACAGGCTGTGGAGACCTGTGCAGGATTTAGCCCAGGTCCCTTCCCCTTCTCGTCTACAAAACCTACATCCTCATCTTAGACCCCCAGCCGGCATCAAAAGCTACCTGTACTTTCCTCAGAGATCTGTTGCTGGAAGCAACCACTCTATTCCACGAAACTGTTCTGAATGCCAGCTCCAGGGAACCAACAGCAGGGGCCAATGGCTATCAGAACGTTAATTCATAACAGAAACACATGAACGAGACATGAGAATAGAACTCCCTTTAAGGGGGGAAATAGACACTCATAGCATTAAGGCATACATTAAAGGAAATCTGACTTTTCCACCTGCAGGACAGGGTTGGTTGGAGATTTTTTTCTTTTTTTGGCCTGAAAATGAGTGTAGGCTAGCTTTAATACCATGTCCAACTGTTTCAAACTAAAAATTGAAGTCCCTGTGAAACATATGTCTATGTACTAGCTCTTCAAAGTGCTCCTTTTCACCCTTCCTAAGAACTGAAACCATATTTAACTGCAATTTCAGACTTTTTATCTCCCTTCCCAGATGGTAACCTGGGTTTGCCCCAACACTCGCATGTAAAAACTAATAGAGCGTGAAGTTACAATTTTCCATATATATATGTGAAAAGTATGCGTCGCAGAAAAGCAGTTTCCTATTGAAATCACTTTCCCATCTTTTCATCTGATGCAGCCTCTTGAAATATTACCACTATAAAATACAGCTTTAAAAAACACAGCTCTCTCCTGTGCCTTCGCCTAAGCGTAGAATTACAGGGAGCACAGGCCAACACTTCAGTCCACGCACTCAGTAAAGTTCATCGTCTTAAGGACGGCAACTTTTTGTTTGCTGGAAGGCAGTGACCATAATGTCAAGGTCACTTTTAGATCTTGGAAGCAAGCGTGAACCCTCAGCCTACAACCAATCAGGCAGTAATGACAAGCAGGAGGAATTTTACTTTAAGTCCTCCTCTAAACGGTACCTTTCTTTCATACAAGCAGAAAAACAGTCTAAAAGATTTAAACTCATGCAAGACTTAAACTCACAGCCTTATCATCTGCATTGCAGGAGGATGCTAAATCAAGTCATGCTCACATAAGCTTGCCACATTATCGCTCTGATACTCTGCCTCCTCAAAAAGCAGGTCCCCCTTTCAAGGGAAAATTAAGGATTTACCTCTTTTGGACAAGGAACCACCTGACCTATGCAGTAGTGAGGCTTTTCCCCTCAAAGGTTCTGGTGTAATTTCAGCATGGAAGTGGAGCTATAAATACACTGAAGGGGCAGCTACATGGGAAAAAGGTGGCGTATTTAGGGAGTGATTTATGGCATCGATTCAGGAGAGCAGACTCTGGCTTGCAACTCTGTTCACTGACAGACAGCACAACTGCATGGGATTTCAGGTTTGAGTGGGAAATTTAGTCAAACTTTTTATCAACACTAGTACTTCATTCCTACACACTGGTAAAGAGGCATCCCGTGAATATACAAATAGACATCAAGAGCTGGCCAAAAATACAGTCCATATCCAATTCGGCAGGGAAGCAGAACCCCGCTATGACCCATCAGGACAGTCTCTTTGCATGTCTGATCCTGTGTCCTTCACACAAACAGGATTCTTGCCATTGGGAACCAGAGAGTGGACTATCCCAAACATTATCTTTTCATTTAAAGAGAGTCTCATTTCACCAATTTCCTGGTATTTAGGGGGAAAAAAAAAATAAAAGGCCGTAACAGTATTAGTTCTTCGAGGAGTCGCTGCTAATCGCTAACAGATGAAAACAACACGGTCACGTTAAGACCCATAATTCACAGATTCTCAAACGAATCTGAAAG